>VXBC01010648.1:53978-101571 GCA_013399945.1 Ploceus nigricollis
ATATATATAATAGAAATTATATTAACTATAAACCATTAAACCACTGTCCCACACTTTTTTCCATCTAAGGCCACCATGGCTCTGTGCTCCCTCTCTTTGAGGCAGACACTCTGCAGCCTCCTTGGCACACAAACCCTTCCTCCATCCATGAAACTCTTCACAAAACCCAGCTCTGCTGGGAGCTCCTCTGAGCAAACTCCTGCTTGCAAAAGCCTCTTCCCACTCCTCAGACCCTGCCCTTAATTCTCTCCTCTTTGCAGTCAGTCTCACACTGGCCTGCCCGTTCTGTTTCACAGCTTCTCAGTCACTCTGATTTTCATCATGGCTCTTGCTGTAGCTGACACCAATTCTCCAAAGCACTGCAGTCTTGAGGCTTCCCATATTTTTAGCTACTGTGCCAAATTGCTCTGAATTTAATTAGTTAAACACCTATCTGCAGAAATCTATCCCAAACTCAAAGTGAGAGTCTGCTGTCAAAGTTTTTATTATAAATGCAAAGCAACTCTGGTACCTTCTGGGCAGGAAGCTCTGATGCAAATGACTCATGTTGCTGTGTTAATCTAAAAACCACTTCTAGCTGTAAGTCTCAAAAAGCAGAGTATCACAGAATGTGCCAATAAATCCTGTGGCCAGAGCAAGAAATGAGATTCTTGGGGAAATACAAATCTGGCTATCTAGATGGAATAATTACTTTATTTATTACTCTTTAACACTCTGATATTAAACTTACAAGGACAAGCTAAGATAAAGAGACAAGAGACACGTCCATACTACTGAGTATTTCTTCCATAAAGTACAAGTGTCAAATAATTTACCTCGTTTACAAATTAGAAGAAGGTTATTGAGCATAAGACTGGCTGATATCTCCATTTTATTCATGCTGCAGATACTGACACCCTCTGTGTCCTGGAGAAGGGGTGAGACATCCCTCCTGTGCTTGGTGTGCACAGAGCCCTTCTGCACAGGCTGCAAGGAGGCTCTGCACTGACTCACCTCAAACCTGGATAAACCTCCTGGCTGAGGAAAGAAGTCTTAATGAACATCAGATAGCCATTAATGCTGAATCTTCTACACTGTTCTTTCTAATAGTAAAATTCACACCATCTCATAAAAGCACACAGGATGTCCCTGTGACAAAGCTGCCACAGCAAATACAATGCCCAGCTTTTCCATGGGGCTGCTGGTTTTTATGTAAATGAATTCTACATCAGCCAGACCAGTTTTTCTTTCATTTCACACATGTAACTAATATATTTCTTACTGGAATTACCCCACAGTGATACTACCACAAGTCTAAGGAGAATCAGGCCTTTAAGCCCTAAGTATTACCAACATAAAATGTAAATCCTTTAAAAAGGATTTGAGGTGGCTTTTTATGCGAAAATGACAGGAAAATGTCTGAGTGCCTCTGACATAAACAACAGGACAAGAGCTGAAGATTCATCTCTGTGAAGAAATGTGAAACCCAGAGTGCAGCCAGAACTCTCTGACAGCAGCTGCTGTCTCTCAATAGCCAAACCAGCCTGCTTTGATCCCCGCTTTGGCAGCAGCAAAAGCAGCATTTTGGCAAAAACAGAGCCTCCCCTCTCGAGGCAAACAGCATCCTGAGCCGTCTGGCACTGCCCAGGGTGTCTGCACCCTGTCCAGGGCAGCCCCTGGAACAACCCTGTGCAAAAAGCAGAATTGCTCCTCCAGCCCCATCAGCAGCCTGCACCAGGGCTCTGCTGATGGTTATAATCGGTGTCAGGACCGAGTTCAAACGGACCTGCCAAAACAGAAACTGAACCTGCAGAGAGAGAGCGTGTTCTGCTGCCAGGGCAAGCCCTGCCACGAGCCCTGCTGGCTCTGTGCCTGCTCGGGCAGCCAGGGCAGCCCTGCGGCACGGGCACAGAGCCCTGCCAGCCTGCCCTGCCAGCCTGCCCTGCCAGCCTGCCCACAGGGCTCTGTGCCCTCCAAACCCTGCGGCACGGGCACCCGAGCCCTGCCAGCGAGCCCCGCCAGCCTGCCCTGCCAGCCTGCCCACGGGGCTCTGTGCCCCCAGAGCCCTGCAGCTCGGCAGGGCAGCAGCCTGGCAGCCCTGATGGGCCAGCAGAGCACAGCTCAGCCCGTGCAGGCAGCCAGGCAGAGATGTGCCCACACTCCTCACGTCCCAGCCACCCCTCAGCATAAAAACACAGCTTTCTTCAGGCACTAAGGGTTTGGGATCATCTGTATGGAAATTATAAACGGTGCTTCAACATTTTATTGGCATCAAACATTTTACAGCATGTACTCCTCTTACTGAGATTAAAGGTGTTTGTAATTAAAAATTAATCCATTTATTATGCAAAATCGAAAATATAAATCTTCATGGGATTCTTTTGTTTATTATTATTAGAGGTGTACAAACACCTACACTCCAGTTGTCTGGGCCCTCTGACACTCAGAGAAGAAATGGGCACCTTAAGGTGTAATTTATATCCACTCTAAGACAGGCACTAAAAATTCAAAGTTCTTTCTTTCTCCATCTGATTTTTGTAAGTTATTTCTGTCTGACATCAGTCATTCCTCGTGGTCCCTGTGATGGTGCTAAACCTGCCCCTTGCTGGCCAGCCCAACAGCAAATCCACCTTGACTTCCCCTTGCTTTTCTCAGGAGGCATTTGAAGCTCACTGGCCCCACACACCTGGGCTCACACCTGCATTCCATGAGGAGCTGTGCCTGGCATTGCTGCTGCCACTTGTCCCTCTCCAGGGGAGCTCTTTGGATAAAGGCAAGTTAAATAACTCTGTTATCACAGGCCCAGGATTAAGCCCAGGAAGTGAGAATCAATTTGCTTTGACTTTCCTATTAAGTTGTATGAAGATCAGTTAAAGGATTTGCTTTTTCTCCAGCCTCCATCTGCATCCTGTATCAGCAAAAGGGTGTGACTGGTGCTGTGCAGGTCACATCTATCCTCCTCTGTGGTCCAGTTAATGAAAGTGAGATTCCTTGCCATCTCCTGCTTTCCATCTTTTAAGAAATGTGGTTCCTTTGAAGATTCCTGGAAGCTTACAGTGTATTTCCTTATAACTAAATTCTGTTTCTCCTGGATATCTTACCTCTTTATCACTGCCAGTGTAAGTTGTTAATACACATCTGTCCAAAGCATTCTGCACTGACTGAGCTCCACAAACTTAAATTCTGACTTAATTGATATAAAAACTTTTCTAGAAAATATTTTTTGCTTTCTCTCTCCCTCCCTCACACAAGAATCTTGTATTTCTAACTGCTGGTGCAAGCACTGGAGTAGCATTTAAATGATGGCTTCAAACATGCTAAAATGGGTGAGAAGGTCTTCAGCAAGGTAATGGACAGACCCTGCTGAGCTGGAGCCCAGTTTGGGACAGACCCTGCTGGAGCAGATTGTGCTGAGCTGTCCTGTCACAGGATCTGCTCCCAAGCCCTGCTCTGCCTCTCCCTCTCTGCAGAAGGAGAACACACCCGGAGGGGCGATGGGTCAGAGGCTGCACACAGCTGCCCTGGAGCTATCTCCAGCCTACAGGATGCTCTGATTCCAGGACTCCATGGAGCAGAGTCCCACCCCACCCTGACCTTCACCTCCCACCCAGCGAAGCAGGCACATCCCAGAGCATCCTGCAGGAAAGCTGCTGGCACAAACACTGGAATTCATCCTTCCAGCTGAAAATAAACCCAAAAACCCCACAGCACCACATCTCCTGAAAGGCTCTACCTTGCCTATTCTGCTGGCAAGCTGAGATAAGCACACTGGAGGGAAGCTGAGAGAGCTGCAGACGGGAAAGGTTCGGATTGCTGTGGCTTGGTTTGGCACAGTGATTAGGCTCCCTGCCAGCCTGATTCCTTCAGTGTTTGAACTGTCTGCAGCTGAGTGATTACATTAATAAACTTCAGAGCAGACAGCATGCTAAATTCAAGCCACTGTTCATGTAGGAAGAGAATGGATGTCTTTAAATACACTTTCTCTTCTAGACCCTAGGAAAAGAAAAGGCAAACCCTGGCCTGATTTTCTCCAAAAGAAACCTCCAGCAACCTCTTGATTCTCAGCAGGATTTTTAGGACCAGGAGAATTCCCTCTCAGCTGAACAAAGAATTTTTTCTTTATTTTTAAGGTGGTTGCAGCAGATCTAACATTCCTCTCCATCACCCATCACAGGTCTGCAAAACTCAGATCCCAGTCAAAACATCCCCAGAAATTACAGCTTGAAGACCTTAAGGTCAAAAGCATTCACCTGCACTCTCCAGGCTCAGAGAATAAATCACCAGCAATGATTTATAACCAGAGAGGAACAGGTGAGACCAGAAACCTTCAGGGCAAGTCCACCCTAAGTGCTCAGACTGGCACAAAATCCCAAGTCTGTCTTACAAACAAATTATCAAGTGAGGATGGAGAGGGAGTGAATCCTGTCATGTAACACACAATAAGAATATTTTCACTTTTGGATGACAGGCAAAATGTTTGCTGGCAGCACAGAGGGAGAGTTTTTAGCAAGGTGTCACAGCCACGATGGTTCCCCATAAACCTGAGGCAGCCCCAGCAATGCCTCCTGCAGCACTGCAACAAATGCACTTTGCTCTCCTGCAGCAGGAGCAGCCCCTGCCAGCCCTAAGCCTGGACCTGCACCCAGGCAGAGGTGAAAGCAGGATTTGCAAAGTGAGCAGGCACACCCTCCTGCAGGAGCTGCACCACCTCTTACAGCTCTCAGTCCAAGTGTTGGTGTCTCCTTCCCAAAATGTTCTTTCATCCCCTCACTGCTGGGTTTTTTCTTTTTTGGTTGTTCATTTATCTTTAATTTCTGCAGCAGGAAGTGACTGACACTGTTTCATGTGCATTGTACAGAAACCCCCACGTCTCGTGTGAGTTTGCTCAGGGGGCAGAGCTGTGCTCTGGGCAGCACATCCAGGCTGGATTCCCAGCTCTGCCACCGACTCATTGCACAAACTTGGTGAAATTCTGTGCCCTTCTGAACAAATGGGGATAATAATCATTCCTACCTAGGAGATGTGCTCTAAGACTTTGTTAATTAATGTCTGTAAGGACTTTGAAATCCCAAGATGAAAGGCAAAGTGCATCACACGAACCCACAGAACACAAAATAATGCATGAATGGAATAAATGCCTTTACCACTTCTTTAGTGCATTTCACACTTCTTAACCATTCATCCTGTGCTTGTAAAAGGCAAACTGCTGCCACTGCCTTCCAAACAGCCCTGCACAGAGGGAGCCAGGCCAGCAACAGCTAAGGACTGTGCCTGCACACCTCCCTTCACCTCCCTGGGGAGGAGCTCACTGAGCCCCAGGACCAAGGAGCACTGCCTGCAGACACACACACAAAGCATGTTGTGCACAAACCAGCTCCGTGGCTGAGGAAACAAACAAACTGGTTCGTGTGTGCCTGATCATTGCAGCCTGACCTTCAGGGGCTGCACAGAACTGCTCTGCAAACCTCCCCAGGCTGAAACTGGGCAGGGCAGCAGGAGCCCACACCACCAGGCCAGGCAACAAGCACTGAGCTAAAAGAACACAAAATAATGGCACAATGTACACCATCAACAGGGGGAGCTTACCCCACATGCAGCCACTTTTTAGCATGAATTCCTGTTCTACCTTCATGGAGAAAAATGGAGCCTCTGGTACTGACACTGCACCTGAAGCACCTGTGTGAGGGACTGAGCAGCTATTCTTGAGACAGCACAAGTAATAACCCAGTTTGGCCCCATGAGAATAACAATTCAAAATAAAATTCTGCTTTTCCCAAGAACCCTTCTGGGAAAAACCTAAAAATGAACAGCAGAACTATTCACAAATATTATGGCAGTGAGAGATGAGGAGAAACCTTGGGCTTCCAGAGCAGATAGGGCTTTTAGTTAGGAACTCTGAACTGAAAAATATTCAGTCACTTGCACTGAGAAAAGTACCAGAGGCACCATGTAAAGGCTGCAGAAGTAAAAAGGGCTTTTTTCCATAAAGAACATTCATTAGCACTTGGAGAAAGGGTTCATTGAGAATTACTGAATGCAGACAGAGAACAAGCCCAGGAAGCACTCAGACAAGGTTAAAACTAAAGCTGGGTTACAGCTCAGCCAGACAGGTGCTGTGGGAAAGCTACACTGAAGATGAGCAGCTTTTGGCATTTCTGAGCGCTTCCATCACCTTGGCAATCTCTGGGAGTTTGAACTGGAGCACTCAGCACTAAGTCTGTGCTTGAGTCAGCATCAGTGATGAAATCAGACCTGCCTTGTCATTTTGTCACTGTTAGACAACAAAGAATAAGCTCTTTTTGTGTTTCATAACATAAGCTCCCAATTCCTGGTTTATTCATACAGCCCTTTCTTCTGCTTGCTCCCGTTCCAGCTCATCCTTCCTGAACACAAATCCTGCACTGACACAAAAAGCCAAAGCTCTGAGATGTGTTTTAAGAATTCCACACTCTTTGTAAATGGTTTTAATTACTGATGATGGGAATAATGGGGCTTGTTTCTCACACCTCTGTCCTGCCCTTCCAAATGGGCCTGGTCACTTTCAGAGACACAGAGTGGGATATTGTGATATTTCCCCTGAAGTATTTACATGCTGGTTTTATTATTTATGCAATAGTGGTCTATTATCAATCCACCAATGATGGATAGTGATAGCTGAACACTCCTGTGGGACTGCATCCCTAAAGCAGGTTTGATGGAAGTATAAAACCCAAATGCATTTTCCCCAGGCACACTTGCACTGGATTGCAGCAGTGGGACTTGTGCACATGAGTAGATTTACCATGGATCTGAATAAAACACACTGCACCAACCTATTATGAAAGAAACCCATTTCAGCCCTGAAATTATCCCAATAAATTAGAAATTCTGATAATGGGAATGCCGTGGACCTTTAAAAGCACTGCAGCTCACAGGCATGCATTATTCTGCCTAGTTAATGCCAGCAATTATACTTTTAATGAATGTTGCAGAGAACAAAAATAAATAGTGCTACATGCCTCAAATCTGCATTTCTCTAGCAGCCATGATTGCTATGAAAACTCTGTTCTCTTGGCAATGGTTACACACCACAAACAACATCTCATTTTTACCCCCGAGGCAGTGGTGCCAAGGACAGTCCCTCTTTGCTTCCTTGTCAGTTCAGTTTGGAAGGGGAGCCGTCCACAAATGACAAGCTTGTGAAAAGCTAAATTGTGATGTATTGCTGAGGACAAAGCCAGCACCAAAGACAAGGAATTAGTAAAACTAAATTAGTAAAACCAAATTAGTAAAACTCACCAGTGTTTAACCAAGAGCACTTCTGAACTCACATTTCCAAATGATTTTAAGAAGCAGGTCCAGACAACAGCAGAATCCCTTTACACACATGGAAAATAAGCAGGTGCTACCTTTTAATTCTTTGTTTTCCACTCCACCTTCTCCCCAGGTGTTTTTTAAGCCTCTCCATTTCTTCCTCCCTCTTTCAGTGGCCTGGGAAATCCTGCAGGATCTGATCTGATGCTAAGGAAGCACACAGAGCTGAAGTGGGCAAACTAGGCTGGTAAAACCCCAAAGAGAACATCAGGGCAAGGGGATGCTTTGCCCAGACACTTCTTCCAAACAGGAATTTCCAATTCCCTACAGCCAGTTCCATGCACACACGACAGTGCATAACCCAGCTGCACTAGGGAACACCTCCTGTTACCTAGTTACAGCAAATCAGAGGGAGAAAACATCCTTCTCAACAGCAGCATGGGCCCTTAATGCTGTTAAATAAAACAATATTAAAAAACCAACAACACGCTTTGACTAAGTGTTCTGGTAGTTTTTTAGTGCCAGAATAAATCTTAGTGACAGAAGCACAGTGGGGTGAGAGAGGGGAGGCAGCTCAGCTGAGAGGGGTCAGAGTGGGGCAAGGAGGAAGGAGAAGGTTTTCCTTCCCCTGTGCTCCCTCAGCTGCTGTGTGAAAAATGCCAATCACTTGTTCTAAAATTTTAAAAGTTTACTAGTAATAAAGTAGCTATAAAAACAGTAATAAATAATGAGAGCAATAAGAATTTGGACAATCAGAGTTAGGACAACAAAGGACAATAAAAAGCAAAGAATTACAGATGCCTGGCTGCTCCTGGGCACTAATCCCCAAAAACCTGCCTTGTGAACAAAGGAATAACCCTTAAAAGCAACAGCCTGTTGCATATTCATATATCTCATACACGATGCACAAATTCCTTGCAAATTAGGAACTTTTCTGGTTTTTGTCAACTTTTTCCCCTTAATCCTGGTGGTTCCATAAAGGCAGAGAGAAGGTGGAAGGATGTTTGTCTTTTCAATAAGGAGGCAGTAACTCTTTAGGTGTCCTGTTGCTGTTATCTCTGTGTGAAGAATTTCTTGATTATCTCATCCCTTTCTTGAGCTTGTAAAAAATATCTTACATCACATAGTTTCTATTTTAACATAATGTTATAACCTAAAACTATATTTAACATGCTACTTAGAAAGGATTAATACAGCGCTACACAATAACTTTCCACCATAACACACAGAGTATTCCATTTAATATCTGGGAGGAGCCAGTCATTTAACCTGCATTTTTCACAGGCTGCATGCTCTGCCGTGTCCAGCTGGGGCTGTGCCTGGCTCTGCAGGGCACCAGGGGTGCTGCAGCTGCCCAGGGCCACCTGCAGGGCCAGCCCCGTGCTGGGGCAGTGACAGCCGTGGGTGGTGGCACGTGCACTCTGTGTGGCCAGGACACAAACACTGTGATTTCAGAGCTGCCCACTGCTCCCTGCCCAGGGCAACTCTCCTCAGGGAATCAGGGGCACCACCTGAGCCCCAGGGGCTGCAGGCTGTCACAGCAGTGGGGTCAGCACTCCAGGGCCTCACTCACTGCCTCATTCTCTCAGCTCCCATCACCGTGGACAGCTTGTCCTCCTCTCTTGTTCTGTTTTCTAAATTGTTCTTATTTTAAGACAAGAAAAAATTGCGTATTTACAACACTTTTATCATTATGTTAAAAAAATATCAGCAGCTTGAAGCTTTATGCACTTCATTTCCTTGTAACAGTATTTGCAGAAATCAGACATTTTTCAAAAGGGAAGTTGGGTTGCAAGCTGAGCACAAGGTTTGGGGTTTATGATAATTAATAACTACCAATATCCAAGGTGGCAAAACTCTCACTTGCATGGAACAGCTGGGATCCATATCCAGAGCCACTGAGCAGGGCTGCTTCACTCTGGCTGCACGAGAAACGTCACCCTGTGGAGCTCTGAGGAAAATCTGGGAGCTGCCACCCCTGCAGGGGTGAGGCTGGGCTTCACTGGGGCCACCAGAGCTGTGGCACTGCTGTGACACGGAGGACAGCCTTCTCCCCGTGCCCTCTGCCTCACCACCAGTGTCTGTGCAGGGCATTCACGTGTGTGACACCCATGCTGGCATCCCTGCCCTGCTGGGCACCCTCAGGGCAGCCCAGAGGGCCCAGGAGTGCAGGTGGGCACAGGTGGGGCACAGCGGGCAGTGCAAGGGGAGATCTGCTGCTGCCCCTACTGCTGCTCCTGCCCCTGCTGCTGCTGCCCCTGCTGCTCCTAATGGCAGGTTTCCTTTCAAACACCAAAACATCAGCTGTACCCACCTGCCCCACAAAACCCCCACAAAACTGCTTTACAGCTGCCTCTTTGCTCTGGCTGCAGTTCATCAGGAGCCACCAATCATGGTGACACAGCAGCACAAACTGTGCTTCATCTTCAAATAAACCAGAGTGACTACGACCACAGGGAGTGTATGGTAAATACATTTACACAGGTGTATGGTAAATACATTTACACAGAAGATTTAAGACTATCGAGCAGAGACCCTTCCAGAGAGACATTTACAGTTCCAGTATACCTAGCAGGTGAACAGGCATCCCTTAGAATACACAAACTGATTGTAGCCACCTGATCTATGATAGTAGTAATTTTTTTAAAGATTAACAGATTTGCAGACTCATTACTATGAGTAGCACATGGCCAGTTAATTTAAAATGAAACAAACAAAAAAAAAAAGTCTGGTTTTAGAAGATCAGTACTTCCCCCTCCTCCTTTCTTATACAACATTTAATTAAGAGAAGCAATGCAATGGATAAATGTTGGACCAGGTTCTGCAAACAATACCCATGGATTTCCATTGACCCTGCTGAATGATCTTGGGCAAATAAACCTGAAGCACATTGAACATTTCTCACCTGCAAAACAGACAGAATGATAGCAAACCATCATTCTTAAGCACTCAGTAAAGAGTTTTCTAACTGAAAAGTGCTATTGCAGACTAAGGGCTTCTCTAGACAAAATGCAGGTTCACACAATTACATTTCAATACGAGATCATAAATTTGTGAGTCTGACATCCTTTAAAAAAAACCCCCAACACCCAAAATTTCATCCAGTTCTTCCTCATTTCCAATTACAACTTCCACTGCAAGAGCACAGCAGCTCACTGCCACTGAGCCTTCCCAGCAGGTAAAGAAAGCCAGGCAGAAGATCCCCTGTGGATTATCAGAGAGCACAGTCAGAGCCACAGACAGACAGACAGACAGACAGACAGACAGACAGACACAACTCCCAGACAGGACTCAGCCTCCAGGGCCATACCTGGCCAGGAAACCAAAATGAGACTGATTTCCTTCAGGGCCCAGGCTGGCCCATCCTTGGAGTGCTTGAGCTACACTGGATAGTGGATAAGGGGGTGTAAAAGGGGGTGTAAGGCTGTGTAAGGATATACAAGGATGTGTAAGGATGTATAAGGATGTACAAGGCTGTACAAGGCTGTTTTAGGCACCAAGAGTGTGGAACTGTGTGTGAAGAGTGACCAGGAGATGGTTCTGGCCTGGAGGAAGGAGGAAGAGCTCTTGCTCTCTGAGTGGACACATCGCTGCCATTTACAAAATGTTCCTTTAGCAAAGCAGAACCTAATGAATTAGCAAGCATTAAAAATTGATTGTCCCTACACAGCATTTTTTAAAGCTGCATTGATTCACGTTTTCATTCTGCAGAAAGCAGCAGGGCCCAGTTAAGACCTGTGGGAGGTGAAGGGGTGGGGGACAGGCTGAGAGAGAGGTTTGCTGTGTTTGCTCCGTGCTCGGGTCACTCCAGAGCTGGGATGAGCAGAGCTCCGAGAACAGCAGAGTGCTGTTGGATGCTCTCCTAGCATCATTACCTGGCACGGCAGTGTCTCAGCCCCAGCCCTGCCCGCTCTGCCCTGCAGGGGAGGCAGACAGAGCCGACTGCAGAGCGGCTCCGCCAGGGAACGCAGCTGACCTGACAGCCGAGGGCACAGAGCTGGTGCCAGAACAAACCATCCACAAGATTTCTGCAGTCATCCTACACAAAAAACCTGATCAGGCCACTGGCTTCAGACAGAGCCTTATGTCAGGCCCAGTATGACACAAGCACATTTTCCCAAACGACTTAAAGGTTATGTAATGGAGATCTGCAGAGCATTAGCAGTCACATGACACGTCCCACTAAGATTTCAAACTGCCACCTACAAAATTTAATTAGCAAGCAGTAAACAAGAGAGAAGGGAAGAAATACTCTCCTGGAGCTGGCAGGGAATATTCCTAAGGCTCTAACCTGTGTGCAGGACTGGGGGCAGCGAGGTGGGAGAGCAGAAGGTCACACTTTACCAGGAGGGGGAACTGTGGGTGCCACAGAGCAGGGAAATGCGGCACACAGGGGCCAGAGCCAGCCCTGTGGTGCTGGTGACAGTGACAGCTGAGAGATTCTTGCCCTGAATTCTGAGCACCAGCAACTCCCTAACCCTACCCCTAGCCCAGCTCCATCCCTCTCCAGCCGGTGCCCAGCCCAGCACACAGCAGGCACTCTGTGCTGGGCCCCCTCTGGCTGTGCCCTGGCACAGATCTGCCCAAGTCCTGGCTGAGGAACACCAGGGAACACTCCCAGTGAGAGGGGCAGGGCTCTCACGGCACTTCCCACACCAAAAAGGCACCATGGTGTTCCACACAGGAGTAACAAAGGGCATTTCTGCAGCTCTCCAAGAAGGAGGTACAGAAATACTCAGCAGGAGCTGAAAAGGTGAAGTCACTGAATAAATTCCCTATTCTGGAGGAATTTAGCCTTGATTTAGGATTTTTCTAAACCAACCCTAAACAAGTTAACCTGCCTCAACAAAGGCTTATTTTCCTTTCAAAGCTGGCAAGAGGGGGTATGATTGTAATTTTTTCCATCACACATCCAGTGTAAGAACTTGATGAGGCTGTCTGTAAAAGTGATTTATGATCCTCAGTGAAAGAAAATCAATCAGTCCAGTTCTAGGGGAGGTGGAGCAGGGAAGGAAAGGGGTGCATGTGGTGGCTCAGCTCACCGTGTTCACAGCAAGCCTTGAGGAAGAGGAGCTGGCTGCAGGATGGTCTCTAAAGGAAAACTGGATTTCTAATTGTCATGAGATGAGAGCAGGGAAGAGAACCTGTGCCATGCTGTTGTTTTCTCAGTGCTCTCCTCCTGCCTGCTCACAGGAGCGCCCTGCCCTGCAGTGATCAGCCAGCACTGGGCACAGCAATACCTCCTGCTCTAGAAACCAAGCCTGAGTGTGACAGAAAATAGAAAACTTTATGACAATTGAATATTTTTAAAAAAGCAAACCCCCCCTGTGCCATTGCCTCTGTCCTGACACCTGCACTGTAAATGTTTCCACCAAACCACTGCCACCAGCAGGGGAACAAGGCTCTCCACTCCAACCTGGACATACCCACCAGCACAACAGAGAATTTAGCTAATCAAATGTTATTCCAGAAACCCCAGAACAAATCCCACTTCTTCTGGCACTCAGCAATATTCTTCTGCAGATCAACAACACACAATGCAGGCTGTCAAGTGATTTATAAGCAGCATCTAGAAGCCTCTGTTGGGATTCAGCATCCTGATGGAGAAAACAGTATTTGGTCTGAAAATCTCGTTTCCTAAGCAGATAAAATAAATAGAATGTAGTGGAAAGAGTTCATTCTTATTCCCATTTACAGAAGGAGAACAGAGCCCAGGAGATGCTAAGTGCTTTGCTCAGGGCCATTCACAGGATCTGTGGCAGAGCTGGAAGCCCCACTCTGATTTCCTGATCAAGCACCACGAGCATCAGCCAAAGTGAGGAGCCACGAGCCTTGGACCACTCCCATTTCCTCACCAAATCCCACCACAGGTGGCTTTACAATCATCATTTACAGGATGAACACAGCTCCACACATCATTGATCAGAGTGGGTGCAGTGGGCAGAGAAACCTCAGTGCCCACTCCAGCTGCAGTGCCAGGGCACCCCTCCCTGCCCAGAGCCCCCAGAGCCTGGCAGGAGCCCTCTGCTCCACCACAGGGCACAAACTGGCTCTGTGGCACCTTGTCTGGGAGAAGCTGCATTTTCCCAGCGTGGTGGCTACACTCCAGTTCTATTTTTACTCATGATATTGGGATATATTTTTCAATTCTAAGAGCAAATGCTGTGCTAACAGAGGAAATGCTGCTGTCAGCAGCACTCTGACAATCCTCATCTGTGCTGGACAGGCATCTCACACAGAACATCAGCAGTCAGAGGGGTAATCACCAGTGGCACCAGGTGTTCTCCAGAAAACCTGAAACAGATTTCAGTTCCTTGGTCCTGTGCACAGAGAGACTTTCCAAAGACCAGAGAGGAACTGGCACCTGTACAGCTTGACACTCTGTCAGAACAGGATATACAGGCCATGAAAGGGGGAACAAAGGATTTACACAAAATTCCAGTTTAGTCAGAACCTTTTGCTGAATAATAACCCAAAAATAAGTCCCAGGAAAAGAGTCGTGACTAACAGATACTTCAGCTAGTGTGACATGTTTCGTAGCAGTGACGAGGGCCTGAAACAGTTTCAGTGCAATGACAGCCTTGACTGTCAAACCACGCTTCATCCAACAGGAATACTGAAAGGACAGGACACGACCAGCTAGCTCCTCACTACAGAGCAAAGCCAGTTTTGGATATTTAATTTTGGTCTGAGCTGGGGCATTTGACACACGAAAAGTAAACCCCCTAACAGCCGAGGGTGTTAATTACCCAGTGATGACAGGCTTCCCATCTCCCTGGCAGCCCAGAAGGGCTCAGGGATTTGTAACAAGAACACTGCTGTGCTGGGGTATTGATTTAAGGCTCAGCATCATCACACAGCTGGCCAAAGGGCAGTGCTTACACACACGGGTGTGTGCACACCTGACACATTTAACCAGAGGCACATCTCTGCAGTTCGGGCAGGTGCAGAAGCACATCCATGGCTTGTACAGGTATGGGACTGCTCACATCTACAGAGAGATGCTTCAGGCTTCTGAGCTTGCAGCTGTCAGTTAACTAAAGCAGCACTCAGCAGCTATTCAGACCATTTTCATGCAGAAATCTGTGGCACTGCCCTGCCCCATATTTTGTTCCACCTCACTTTTCCTATCCCTAAAACCCACGTGCTGTTTTAGAGCTGTAACTTGGTTTTAATTCTAGAAATTTCAACACGCTGCCTGTCTCCAAAAGGTGCTCCAGGTAGACACAAAGACATCAAGTTGGATGTAATAGCAGAGCCGCCCTGTTCACTGCCTCTAGCATGCAGTCATGCTGTATTTATAAAATTACAAAATAATTTTAGCAGGCTGGAACCCATTCAGGCACGTACAGGGGAAACCAGGGCTGCTCTCCAGCCTGCAGCCAGCATGGCCACTTCACTGGTTTCATTCAGAGTCGGTCTTTTCCCCTCTAAAAAGAAAACAGTCTGCACACAGTCACTGACCAGGACCATCAGATCAAAAAGGAACAACAAAGAGGCACCTAAAAAAACCCCAAACTCCTTTAAGGTACTAGAAGTAGCACAAATGTGTTTCAAAGGCTGTCTACAGTGGTGAGTCCTGGCTGACATCTGTAATATTTTATCTGAATTATCTTCTTCATTTGGCAGCTGGGCAGACTTGAAAGCCCTCCTCTAATAAAAATGTAACATCTCCTGATCAAAAATGCCAAAATACAAAGTGACTACAGCAACTTTCATATCAGGGCCATATACTGCTATTTTTTATCACATTGACTTTGTGGGGATGCTGTGTCTTCCCCTCTACTGCTTGGTCTGTGTTCCAGTATTTCACGCTGTTTTCTTAAGGCAGCTCTTCTACCTTGCCAAGCAATAGTCCTTATTTTTATTTGGATGATAACAATCATGGTATTCTTCCCCTGTCACAGAATACTTGGTGCAATTCTTAATGTTACAACCAGTGGCTTTGAATTTAGGCATTTCTTCAAAATATATCAAATCCCTTAAGAAGCAGGCTCTGTGTTCAGCAGATGCAATGTCAAGACCCGCTAATAAGTTATTCTGCTGAGTTATTTTGTATACAAACCCTGCATCACTACCTACCCTGGACAGAACAGCCCAGGCAATGTTTTACCACTAAAAAACCAGGCAGCAGCAGCTTAAAAAAGCAAACCCAAAGCTTTAATGTGCACTGAGATTCTCCTCAGGCACAACTGCACTAAGCCCACGTACAGCTGTAATGTCGACCATCACATCACTGGGGAAGACACACCCCCGTGCCCAGCGCCACCAGCAATCGCCACTTTGGAAGAGAGGTTAATAAAAACCCTGCAGTACCCCTGTAACACCGAGCACAGCATTCTGCTACATGCTAATTCACCGCTCTTTATGGGAATATGCGATAACAAATGTTATTCTGTTCTACGTGATGGGCTGCAGAACAGACATCCCCCAGTCCTGCTCTCTGTAGTGTCCATATCTGTCTGTATCTGTCTGCAAATCTCGCCGTTCGGTGAAAACAGGATGAGATATTTCCTTGCAATTGGTCTGATTTAGCTTTAGATGCCAGACAAGTGCCACGTATTTGCAGGGGCAGTGGCTGTGCGGGGGAGCGGCCGGTGATGACTTTGCCATGACACGACAATCCACATTTGCAAAGCAAACACATTCTGGGGAGATGCACCATGCCCGGGGCTGGGGGCAGGGACAGCCACAGCCACTGCCACCACCAACTTCGCCCACAGACACCAACACGGAGCAGAAACACAGCCAGCAAACCTGCCAAAATGGCTTTTATTTTATTGGAAACCCTAAAAGCGACTGGGAAATGACATCAGATTAAACAGCAGTCGGAGGGAGGATGGAATAATCTAGCAAGAGTTTAATCCCTTTACCTAGTGCTCGTGCACGATGCACATTTTATTATTCGGAGCAGCACCTAGGAAGGGAAGATGCAGTGAAGGGCATCACCAAATTGCTGCAGAATAATAAAGTTTGCCTGCCTGCCATGAGAGTTACCGATGCCGGAAGGGAACGGTCCCCCCGCACACGCATCCGCATCCCCGTCCCCGTCCTCATCCTCGTCCCCGTCCCCGTCCCCGCCGGCTCCGCGGGCCCGCAGAGCGCGGAGCAGCCGCGGCTGTTCCCGGGAGTGATCCCCGCGTACCTGCGCTCAGGCGGTGCCGAGGGAGAGGAGCGGAGAGGAGCGGAGAGGAGCGGAGAGGAGCGGAGCGGGAGCGGCAGCAGCTCTGGGGCCGGGCAGCAGCTCCGATGTCAGCAGCCGCAGCTCTGGGGCCAGCAGCAGCCGCGGCTCGGGTTGCGGAGCGGAGCGGGGCCGGCAGCAGCAGCANCGCTTCACGGGCGCGGAGCGGGCGGGCAGGCGGGGAGCCGAGCGAGCATCATCGCCGTGCACGGCCGCCCGTGAGCCTATGAGGCGCTCGCAGCGCTCCCGCAGCCGCCCAAGATGGCTTTCCCGGGGCCCGTGGCCGCTCACATGGCCCTGGCCCCGCCGCGGGCCGGGCCGGGGCCGCGCCGGGAGCGGAGCGGGCAGAGCCGCGGGTCTGAGAGCTGCGCGACCGAGGAGCCGCTCGCCGGGTCAGCTGTGGCCTGCTGGCACGGACCAATGAACTGTAAACGGGAGCCGCAGGGGCTTTTCCGCCGCCCGGCCTGCCCAATGAAGGCGCAGGATGCGGAGGGAATTAAGGCGGATTACCTGGAGCATCCCAGCCATTCTGCCGCTCCTCTTCCCCTGCAAACTGGGGGCAACGCATTCCCACAAAACTCCTAAGGTGCAACAGCATCCCCCCAGCAGGCAGAGGGAGACGCTGTAAGGGGATGCAGGGAAAGATTTTCAATAAACCAAATTTTAGAAGCCCAGCTCCAGTCGTTTTTTCATTGTTTTTTGCTCCTAGTTGCTCCTGAGCAGAGGCGATCCGAGTGACAAAACCTGATCACTTTCGGAGTGCATTCACTACAACATAACTGAATTCCCCACGCTGATGAAGGTTAAATCCTCAAGAAAACGTCTGAATTATATTGAGTGGAATTTCTGTATTTTCCTTTTAGTGTTTTACAGGGGAAGGAAATATTGCACTCTCAAGGCACTATTTTATTGAATTCTGCTCAAGTATCTAGAGAAATACATCCCCCAATTCAATAATGTCTTTCCTACAGTTCCTTTTCACACACCAGCCTTCCTCCCATGGTTTTACCCACAGACATAATGAGCAAGAGCAGGAGGATTTTGGGAAAAGTTTGGCATTAACAAAAGAAGGCAGATTTCCCCTCAAGCCTAATGGTTCTTTGTGACGTTGAAGTGCATGGGGAGTACCCTGCTCTCCAGGAACTGCCAGCACCTGATGCTGCTCTGGAAGGAATTAGGAGCCATGGAAGAGGGATTTCTCAGGTGATCTCTCTTTCAAGTTTTGTGTCACCTGGATTTCCAGTTCACACTCAGTGTGAACCCCTGAACCCTGATGTTTCCTGAACAGCTGAGGAATCCCTCCCAGCTGGCCTTGTCTGGATTTCTGGATGCAGCAGCCCCCAGCCATCCATCTGCTTGAGCCCCCAGAGCTTCCAGAAGCAGCACTCCCACGTGCATGGAGCACCTTTCTCCTGGGAGGTTTGGGATTAAATCACAGCGTGGTCACAGTGTGACCTGCAAAGCAGCTGGCAGGAATCCTGCTGGAATCCTGCGGGAATCCTGTCCCTCCCTGTGTGAATGAAACACCCTGAGCTGAGCCCTGGTGACCTGGTAGTGCAAGAACAGATGAGGAGAAGGTTTACACACAGTCTGTGCTTTCTTCCCTGAAGATCTGCACTGGCACCATTTAGAAAGCCTAGAATTTTCTGAATGAGAAGTCCAGAATCTAAAAATAAGGTCCCCAAGACCCCTCTGTTGTGCAAATCTGAGCCCCAAATGACCTTCCCTGAGATCACTCATGACTGCAGCAGGAGCAACAAAACTCTGGCATTTCTGAGGGAAAAGCAGTTCCTAGCCAGGTTCATATGTTCATTCCCAGATTAGATTATGGCTCTGATCATCAGGCAAGGCACTCTCACTTTTATAACCACTTTGTGCCATAAATGGCTTTCTCTCTTTTTTTTGAGTCTAATTTTGGCTAGTCAGATTTTTCCCCTCAGCTGAGCCACATGGAAGCTTCAAACTGAAGTGTTGCTGCTGCCTGTGTCAGCACCGAGCACACTGTGCTCCAGCAGCAGCACAGCTCTGCAGCTCCTGACGTCAGCGGTACCAGAATATTCCAGCTGGCACATTTGGAGATCTGCCTTGCCCAGGCTGGGGACTGGAGGAACGTGGCTGTTCCTTTGTGTGCATTTGTACCAACAAAACAAAAATTGGCCAGGTCAACCTGGTATTGAAAGTCTGTCAGATCACTGTAAAATGGTGTTACTGAGGTGTCAGACTGAGCCAAAGCAGCTCTGCTCATTCCCTGTCATGGGTGGGTTTCAAACATGAACATCTGTACAGGGGGTGTGGGTACATACATGGATAAAATATGCAAATTATAATAAACTTTCTGAAAGCCTTCTTTTAAAAATATGGAAAATTATATTTGATTAAGTCACTCTGAAAGTAAAATAGCAAGTAGTTTTTTAAACTAACAGTACAGACTCACTGCTAGGAAGGTTTTAAAACATATTCTTTATCTCAAGAACATGTTTGGCAATTTGAATCATAAAAATTTGACATATGCAACTTGTTATGCCACAGCAGATGAGAACTGACATTTTACTGGAACTGTAAGATGTTAGGATTTATTATCACAAACATATTATTATTATTATTTTGGTAGTTTGTGTGGCCGAATACCAGCATTAAGTATATAGCTGGATAATAATTTTTCCTGGCTGCAGTTGTGCTGTTGATGGCTACTGGCATGTAGGAATATACATAACAAATATAACAGTTTTGCTGAGAGCAGAAAGGGAATTACAGCTCTGTGTGCCTGGAATCCCCCAGGATAACAATCCCCAAAGAATGACCCTCCCTTCTGACAGACCCTCTTTGGAGAAGGAGGGAGAACAGAAGACATCTTTCTGTAGGTGAGAAGGGCTCTATGAAATACCATTTTAACTCTGACACTTTTCCCAGGCTATAATGAATTCCATGTTCTTTCCAGTCCTTCTGAAACACATGAAACAATTATTTAAACAATATTTAAAATAGTTTAACAGTTATTTAAAATATGTCCTCAGAGCTGGGTTTCCCCCCTCAGTATGAGCAGCCAGTCCTGCAGGTGTTGCTTCAATGAACCAAGTGGTGATGAACCCTCCCCTTCCCAGCTGCATTTTGGCATGAAGAGCCACCAAAGGAGCTGCCCTGTGCTGCTGCCAGGCCGTGCCCAGGGATGAAGGAGAGCTGTGTCTGCAGCCTCACAGCCCCTCCTGCAGCACGGGGAGTTCTGCATTCCTCCCCTGTCAAACACAGGGGGACAGTGACACCGGGGCTGTCACCGTGAGCCTGAGCCTGGGCAGGGCTCGGGTCCCTCTGCTGCAGCTGTGGAGCTGCATTCCTGCAGGTCACTTTGTGTCCAGCCAAAAATCCCCTGCCCCAAAGCTGCAGCAGCACGTCCTGCAGCAGCAGCAGCAGCAGCAGCAGCAGGAGCAGCAGCAGCAGCAGCAGCAGCAGCAGCAGCAGCACATCCTGCACCTCAAAGCCCAGGGAACCCCAGGGCTGCTGAGCCAGCCCGGGCAGTGGGACACGAGCTGGGGCCTTTGGGAGCTGGAAGTTCCTCCTCTTGCAGGGCTTGCTGCTCTGCAGAGGGCTCAGAGGTGCTGCTGGCAGGGCACTAAATCAGCACAGGACAATGCCAAGGAGAGTTTGGTGCTGGGGTAGAAACACAGAGTGCAGGAATGGCACAGAGCACTGCAAACCAGTCCAGATCCCCAGTGAGAGCCTCGAGTCTAAACCAGAGGTGCTGTGGATTCAGACCCAAACTCTCCTCCACACAGGATAGCTTATTGGTGTTAAATGTTGTGTAAATAATTATCTGTTTGAAGCACAAATTGACAGATAAACATTTTGGGTTTAACACACCTATCAATAAATTATTTTCACTGTGACCGTTTACTAGCACAGTTTGATATCAAGAATGGAACTGGATTTTTACCTACCCTCAGGCATCCCAGCTGATTTTGGAGCTCTTCACACTCCCTTTGCACCAGCTGGATCTCCAGATCTTTTATGCTTTTGGACTGTTTGTTGATATTTTGCAGATGTTGAGACTTTACATTGACAAAGTGCAATTTCTGCTTTGGAGGCAGTGTTCTGGTGATTGTTTTTGTGATGACAGCAGTGCTATGGATGACAGTGGCAATGAAGATGAAGGGTTGACAGCCTGGTGAGGAGAAAATACATTTTTCATGTCATTCTTGTTAAAGCTTTGTCTGAGGGAAAGAATTTAATTCAAATTCTTTCAAAAATCATAGCGTAAGTGCTTTATTTGAAAGTTTTCTTGCTCAGACATTTCATTCAAGCTGTAAGTGAATAAGAGAATCTTGCCCGATCAATCACAGGTAAAGAGATAGGGATAACACAGAGAAATGGAAAGCAGACAATTTCTTTCCCTTTCCCTTCCCCCTCCCTTTCCCTTTCCCGCGGCGGAGCCCGGCCAGCCCCGCTCGGTGGCTCTGGGGACACCGATGGATTTGCCGCTGGATGGCAACCGAGCGCTGCTGCTCCTGCGCCTCCCCGCAGCCCCTTCGGGGCGATCCGTGCCGAGCCGATCCGTGCCCAACCGATCCGTGCCAGGCCCGCAGCCCGTTCGGAACCGATCCGTGCCCAACCCATCCGTGCCGAACCGATCCGTGCCGCGCCCGCAGCCCGATCGGAACCGATCCGTGCCGAACCGATCCGTGCTGGGCCTGCTGTTCNCCCGATCGGAACCGATCCGTGCCGAACCGATCCGTGCCGAGCCCATCCGTGCCTGCCCGCGGCTCCCCGGTGCTGCGCTCCCCAGGGTGCGGGGCCACCAAGCCCTGCCCGGCTGAGCCCGGGGAAGCCGGGGCTGCTCTGGGCTCAGCCCCGGCCCGGGCTCACCCGGGACAACCCTCCCCGTGCTCCATCGCTCGGGCACTCAGCTCCCGCCCGGCTCGGACGGGTCCGGGCAGGGGGAAACAGGAAAAATTGAAGCAGCGCTTTCTGCCAGCCCTTTGCCGGGCTGCACCTCACGCTTTTCTCTCCCCTCCTTTCCCTCCCTTCCCTTCCTCCCCTCCGGGGCTGGGCTGCCCGGGGCTCCGGGGCCATTCCCTCCGTTCTCCCCACTCCGGGCAGGCTCTGCCCTTTCCTGGCACCGCGGGCTCGGCTGTGCCTGCCCTGGGCTCAGCTCGAACCGCTCCCGGCACCGGGCACTGCATCCATCCCATTCCTGCCTTTGGGATCTGCTCCAGGGACACCGGGCCCGTCCGGCCGCCTGTGCAGGATGTTCGGTGTGCTCCGGCCCGGCCCGGCCCGGCCCGGCTCAGCTCAGCCCAGCCCAGCCCAGCTCAGCTCGGCTCGGCTCAGCCCAGCCCTTCCCTGGTCAGGGGCGGTCCCTAAGGTGACCGCGGTCCAGCTGTGCCTTGGTGTGACTGTCCCACCTCACACTGACTCGGCATCTTCAAAGCAAGAAAGCCTCGGAATTGTCAGTGACAGAAACTTCTGCCCCAGGCTGGAATTGGGCAGATTCCCACAAATGGGAATTTGGGCAGGCTCCCCCAAGCTGGAATTTGGGCAGGTTCCCCCAAGCTGGAATCTGGGCAGGTTCCCCCAAGCTGGAATTTGGGCAGGTTCCCCCAAGCTGGAATCTGGGCAGGTTCCCCCCCAGCTGCTCCAGCCCCTGGCCCAGGCAGGTCCATCAGCACAGCTCTGTGCAGTGGAACAGCTGATTTTTGTCGTCAATGAAGAGAGTCAGAAAAGCAGAACCAGCCTGAGGTGCGTCCTATCTGCTAAATCTGCAGATGAATATTTAACTGATGAGCTTCTTCTATTAGGCATTAAACTGTTGAGTAAATGATCCAGTAAAATCCAGAGAGCTGCCAAACTCTTAAGTGTTTATTGATTTTTTTAAAGCATTTTTTATCGTGTTTGTATCTACCGAAGGGAGAGCCACGGAAAGCTCTGGGGAGTGGATCCATTAGTGAACAGAAAAGATGAATCAGAGCAAACATCAGGTGAAGGTGCCTTTCACTGAGGCACCCCAGTGTCGCTGGAAAAGCAGTTTCTGTGCAGGCACATGGGGCTGTGCCCCCATCCCCAGGGCATCCTGGGGCTGTCCCCACTGTCCTTCTTCCCTGCCAGCCTCAGGCTCAAGGGGCTTTGGAGAGAAGCTGATCCCCCTCTCACACAAGCCACACGTGCAGACAAATATTCCAGAATCGTCACAAAAGGCATTTAACATCAACATCTAATTTTTCTGTTGGGGGATCACTTGAAATTGGCCAATATTTTAAATTAGGTGTCTTACAATGCAAGTAGTAAATAACTCCACTCAGACCAGTAAAAAAAAAATGGGATAGTCCTCTTACTGGTCAACATGCACAACATAACTCCTAAAACTGCACAGAGTTACTTGTAATTTGTGTAATTAGTGTAATTAGTGTGATTTGTAATTTGTGCTGGACCATGAAACAAACCAAAGATGCCAGGGAAGGCAAACAGTGTGCCCTGTGCTGGGCAGGGTGCAGGCTGTTCTCCCCCTGCCATCCCCACCCCTGGATGGTGTCAGTGCCTCGGGAGGTGTCCCATTCCCTGGCAGGGAGCACTGGGAGCTTTCAGAGCCTGGAACACTCACCTTGCTCCTCTCAACATTTACTGAGCTGCTCTTCCCTCTGCTGCTGCCCTCAGCTCTGCAGCGTGGAGCCTTCCCAGATGTTTGTTTGGCTTTCCTGTTGCCCTCTCTGGACTGTGGAACAAAATTCATCAACAGCTGATTGAAATCCTTCAGAACAGACCCGGAATGTCTCAGTGATGCTGTTGGTCTGGAATCCCTTTGTTTGTCACCTGGCACAGGTGAGAGGTGGTACAGGCAGGGCAGGGCAGGGCAGAGCTACAGCCCTGCTGCCCTCCTGGCCCTGGCAGAGCTCGCCGTGGGGTGAGGAGGGACAGGAGGGGACAGGAGGGGACAGGAGGGGACAGGAGGGGACAGCCCTGCAGCCCCAGGGGCTGCTGGCACCGTCAGGAGCAATTCATTCCTGGCACGTGTTTGTGTCCTGGCCAGCCCAGCAGGAATTCCTGCTGGGAATTTGGAGGGGGCAGAGCAGCAGGGTGGCTGTGGTGGCACAGGGTGGCACAGGGGTGGCACAGGGGTGGCACAGAGTGCTCAGTCACAGGGGCACCCCTGGAGCTCACAGGGACACAGAGAGGGCCCTTTTCTCCTCTGCTGCTCCCCAGGGACCAGCACAGGGTGCAGGGGGAGCAGCCAGGGCTGCTCTAAGTGGGACAAACATTTTAGCATTGCTTCCTGTTTAAAATGTGGAGATTTTGGTAAATCACGTCAGTGTTACAGCGTGCACAGTCAGTGTGAGCCAGCCCTGCCTGCCAGGAGGTACCAAATAAACCCAAGTGAACATCCCAGAGCACGTGGGCAGCTGGCACAGAGCACCCAGCTCAGCCAGGGCAGCTCGGCCCCCTCCAGCTGGGCTGGTGCCTCTCCCCTGGCCCAGGGCTGGTTCCTCTCCCCTGGCCCAGGGCTGGTGCCTCTCCCCTGGCCCAGGGCTGGTGCCTCTCCCCTGGCCCAGGACCCTGGGCAGAAGCTGCCCTGTGGGATGCCCCTGCCCCTCGCTGCAGGCACTGGCAGAGCAGCTGCTCTTTCACTTTACATAACATTTAATCTTGTGTAACCAAGACCGCTCCCACAGGGTAAACAGAGAGTGAGATCTCTTTTTTCCAGCCACCACCACCCTTCTTTTCATCCCCTCTCTGCTGGTGAGTCAGGCTGGCTCTGCCTGGCCAGCAGGACGGGTGCTCAGTCCCCCTGAGTGGGGAGCTCCTGGCTGAGGGAAGGTGAGCCTTGCAATTCCAAGCAAGAAGGTCTCCTTGGAAATGGAAGTTTGGGGTTTGTTCTTTTCTCTAGTCAGATCTCAGAATGATCCAGTTACTGACCGTTTACAGCAATTCAGTCCAGTTTTCCTTTTCTCCTGTGCAGCTCTGCACTGAGCTGTGGCACTGTGGCTGCCAGGGCAGAACTTCTGAGGTTACAGCAGCTGCTAATGAAACAGCTCCCCTGCAAGCACAGAAAAGATCTTTTAATGCAATTAAAATAATGCCACATTCACTTCTCTGGTATAAATGGTAGGGAAGCCAGCAAGGGCACTTATTTATATCTGTGTAGGATGGAGAGAATGCTCAGTGGAAGCCCAAGAAAAGCATCCTGGCCCACAGGTCTGAGTCACTCTGCTCAGCACGTGCTTGCCTTAGCAATGAACCAGCTCTGAGGAGGCAAAACACAGAAAGCAGATATGGAATCTGAACCCAGCTCTAGTGAGGATTTGTGAACCCAGCTGGATTGCAGGGCAGCAGAGATTTGGCCTTTATTTTCTTCAATCTCACCTGAAGTTTATAGTGATTTCTGTTATTTTAGGGATTAAAAAAATAAATATATGAGCTGTGACTCAAAATACATGTCAACACTTGCTGAATTTTATTGTCCTGTGAGTTTATGTTTTGTTTCTAATACTGGTTTGTTCCATGGTTTTATTTGCCTCATATTGGAAGGAAAACCATGCCCAAAAATCCATTAGGGGGAACTGCATAAATGGGAACTCTGACAAAATCTATCTATAAATAGTTTCAAAGCCAAGGAGCACAAGTGTGCCCAGCTGTCAGCCCTGGGCTGGGCAGAGCTCTCCCAGGCTGGCCTGGCAGGCAGGACAGGGTGACCTGGGGCTGGATGGGAGCAGGGCAGGGTTCCTGGACCCCCAAATTCCCTCCCAGCCCCCAGCTGGCAGCTCTCCCTGGCACACGTGCCCCTCTCTCTGCTGAGCACCCCAGTGCAAACCTGCTGTGGTTCCCAGAGTGGTTCTGAACCTCATTTTAGGTGAACTTTATTTGAGTCCTGCCATCAGTGACTGCTGAGGAACTGTGTGAGTACGTGGTGAGGAACAGCTCTGCACTGGAGGAGCAGCCTAAATGTGCCCTGCCACAATGCAAATGAATTCATTTAAAGTCACTGCAGCACTTGGTGGGCAGCTCAGGAGGCAGGGACTGGTTTTTAACGTGGGGACGTGAAAAGGAGCTGTGATTATTTGTGGCAATGGATGTTTAGAAGGTTTGCTCTGGGGCAGTAACATCAGCTCCCCACAAAAGGTGATGTCAGGCGTGGGGAATAGAAAGACAGGCCAGCCCTGGGAAAGCCAGGAGAGAGGCACCAACACTGAGCTAAAGCCTTGCTGTGGATGGTTTGCTGTGGGGATGAACATCTCTGTGCTTTCCAAGAGCTGCAGCCAGTTCAGAGCCCCAGGAGCCAAAGTGAGCTGTGCCAGCATCCCAGGGCTCTGCAGCTCTGAGAGGGGGCTGGCACTGTGACTGCAGCCCTGCCCAGCCAGGATGTGCCAGTCTGCAGCCAGGGAGCTGCCAAAGGCCCTGGGGGCCCTGCCCTGGGGCTCACGGGGGGCTGCATTCTGATTGTGCTTGCTGGCCACACTTTCTGCTCCACAGAGCATCTCCACCCCTCCAGCTCTCTACCAAACTGCAGGACTTGGGGTTGAATTAATTGTTCTGCATGCCAGAGGCATATCCTGCACCACAGAGCATTTCATTGGCAAGGCTGGGGAGAGTTCCTCCACGTGGTAAAGGTTTTTCAAATGCTTGTTGAAATTGTTGCCTATAACTCCACCCCTCCAGAAGAAAAACCCAGGCAAGTTTTCAGCCACATTCTGGTCTGCCCTGGGCTGGAAATGGTTCCTCACCACTTTGTCCTTCTCTTGCTCTCCAGTCAAGGGCTCATCCACTTCTGGAAGTGGTTGATTTGCCTTGGGGGACTCCAGCACAGAACAGCCACGACCCACAGTGGGACTGACAGCCTTCTGCAGCAGAGGGAAAGGGGCTGGGAGCATTCCACCCCTGGAGAGAGCCTGAGCTGCCCTGTGGCACTTCTGACCTTCAACAAAGTCAGCCAGCCCATCCCACGAGCCACAGCTCCAAGGTGGCAGGCACAGTGCTGGGATATTCCCCTTTCCTTCCTTTCCCTTTCCCTTTCCCTTTCCCTTCCCTCACCCTTTAGCTTTGCACATGCTGCCTGGGATTTCTGAGCTGAAGCAGCTCATTTGTCCTTGTGCAGGTATTCCAGAACCTCACTTTATTCATAATTGACTGCAGGCTCACCATTTAAATGCATTTCTTCCAGGTGTTTTTGCACAGGAGCCACTGAAACCTGACACTGCCTTGCTTAATAAGCCTTTTGAACTTTTTTATGAACTCCAGAAGGGTCCAGGTTACACATTTTAAATATACTGCAGTGAAAGGAAGGTGTTCTCCACGTGCTGCTCGCCCCAGAGGACAGGAGTGGGGAGGAGATCAGCCTCCCCTGCAGCACCTCTGGGGACCAGTGGGACACCCCTGTGGGAGTGGGTTTGACCCTAAATGCCCAGCCTGGCTGGCTGGGCAGAGCTGGCAGCCCCAGCCCCTGAGTGTCCCTCCCTCAGTGGTTCCTGCCCATCCTCACTGCCCTGCTGCAGGAGGGAGCCACAGGAGCTGCCTCTCCCCGGAGCCTCCCCTCCTTGGGCACTGCCAGCCAATGCTCGGGCAGAATTGTTGATTTCAGCAGCCCGTTCACAGCTGCACTGGAATTCTTATTAGCTACTGAAATGTTAATGAGGCTCTGAATTTCCCGCACACAAATGAGCTCTTTAAAAAACCTCACATCTGAACCGTCCCCATCACGGCTCCCAAAATGAAATTAAACTGCAAGTCAAGCTTCAGCTCCAGTGAGAGAAATGCTGACAGGAGCATCAGTGCAGTAATGAATGCATGGAATATTCCATGGTGCCTCTGTAGGAATAAAGCCAGAGCAGCCTTCGGCAGGGGCAGCTTCATTTCACCCCTCACTCCTGTCCCACTGCACCCCGCTCCAGCCGAGGTGAGCAGGTGATTCCCATGTGCCAAACAATGCCCAGAAGAGGGCCCAGACTGCAGCTTTACACACAGCACAGAAATGTGACATTTTCTTAAACAAAAAATGTGCAAAGTAAACATAGAGAAAATTGTATGGCAAGCCCCTGAATTATTGAACGGCTAGCTATGCAGAACAAACATAATTAAAGGGTCTCATTATCTTCTAAATAATCATTGTAAATAATGCTTTAGATAATTACTTCATTAGCTCTCAAAACACTGGCTTTTATTCTCCTCGGAGATTCTACCCACTGACTCTGCTCTGAATAAATTGCCAAAAGGGAAAATCAAAAGCAGAGCAGGCATGTGAGCTGGGAATGCAGTGTATGCACTGAGTCAAACCCAGGATGTTTTGAAATGGGTTTTTTGCAGCTTTTCAGACGGTTAGAAGCAGTTTGTTGGGATTTTTTAATGTGTGTATTTCTTCCTCCAGCCTGCAGCTCCATTTCCCAGCTGGAGCTGGCTGGCAGCAGTGGGGAGAGCAGGCTCAGCCTCACCAGGGTGCCTGTCCCTCTGCAGTAACCCACACCCTGCCCCTTCCTTCACTAAAACACCACCAAGCAGATTCAGCATTAAAATAAATGACATCTCTAAAGCCACAGCCTAAACAAAAGGAAAGCCAGGGCAAGATAAGAAATGGGCAGAAAATCAGAGACCCACAATTGGATGGCTCAAAAGCTGAGGATGTCTGCATTTGGAAAAGTATCTTTTTTTTTTAACAGCATTCTGTCACTACTGCTAGAAATCACAGTAATGGCACAAAAAAAGTGCCAAATGTTGTCAGGGTCAGGCCCCACGTCAGTCTGGAGCACTGCAGAAGGCTGAGCCTGGCCAGCCAGGGGGTTTAAAAGGCTTTTACCAGAAATTCATTAAAGAAATTAAGCAGCAAGGGGAAAACAGTAACTGCAGAGCAAGTCAGCAAGCACCCAACCCTGAGATGGAAGAGGCACAGCAGGAAAAATCAGCAGCGTTTGAGCCTCTCAGAGGGGAATGAATCTGCACAAAGGTGATGACTGACACTGTCAAAGGGAGGTCAGCAGCCACCACAGAGTCTGGAGAGACCTGACACATTTTGTGAAAATGAATCCTTTTTGTGTGTGTGTGTTTGGGGGTTTTTTGGTGCTTGTGTTATGCTTTTGTGGTATTTTTTTATAAAAATACTCCAGTAGTAAGGTGATGTCAAAAGGTCCTACAATATTAGCTGCAAATGTGGAAGTTCCAGGTTTTTCTCCTTAGAATTTCAGCTCCTCTCACTCTGCAGCTCCCAGTGGGAGCAGCCAGCCCTGCCAGCAGAGCCCCTGGGGGTGTTTGGGGCTGGGGCTGCCCTGCCCAGGCTCTGGAATCAATGGGATGGCCCTGGGAAGCAGTGGGATGGCTCTGGAATCAGTGGGATGGCTCTGGAAGCAGTGGGATGGCCCTGGAATCAATGGGATGGCTCTGGAATCAATGGGATGNGCAGTGGGATGGCCCTGGAATCAATGGGATGGCTCTGGGGAAGCAGTGGGATCTCCAGCAGGGCTGCTGTGCTCCCAGCAAGGCGGCCAAGGACCTGCCCCAAGCCATCCCAAAGCCCCTGTGTGACACAGAACTGCCCAAAGCCCCCAAAGCCCCCAAAGTGCCGGGTGGCAGAGCTCTCAGAGCAGAGCAGTGAGCCCAGACCTGAGCTGGCAGCAGTGAGATTTCTTCCCCCAAGCTCTCAGCTGATGCTGCAGAGGGGACTGGGGCTCAATTGCTCTCACTAAACACACTTCACACTGAGCTTTTCCCTAGACTCGGTCCAGATTGGTAGCTGTGCTTAACTCAGAAATCCCAGGGAAGAACACAATTAGAATTAATTGTGTTTTCTGAGAGCCTTCCCATCCCACTGAAATCTGCAGATGAAGTGCACACAGCTGAGGCAGCTCTGAATGAAATGGCTTTGTCTGCCCCTCTGCCAGCAGCCAAAGGCTTTGCTTTCCTCTTTCTCAATATAAAACCCCAAAATAAATTAAAAGCAGAGTCCAGCCATGCTTTTAAGGGCCAGCTCCCCTCCTGCCCAGCAGCCTGGTTTGGATCAGGGACAGAAAGAGTCCAAGCCACGTTGTGGCCACTGCCCATCATCTGCATTGGGCCACACCCCTGGAGCCTGTGGGAAATGCTGCAGGAAAACCTCTGGAACCTTTGCAGGGGGAAATGCTGACTGAGACCATGAAAACAACTGCATAAATCTTCAACAGACTCCCCTGATGGCAGAAACGCTGCTGAGGGTTATGCAAGACTCAAAAACCTAAAAACCCTTCAGGTAGAGCAGCAGAACAGTTTTGTGCAATACCAGCCCAATCACCTGGTCAAACACATTGAGTGTGCCCCTGCAAACACCACATGGAAGCACTGCCAGGGAGCTGCTGCAGGGACAGCACCTCTGCCCAGGCACACTCTCTGATCTCAGCTGAGTCACTTAGACTCAGTTTAATGAAGCCCAGCTCAATTTACTTTCAACTGACAGCACCTGGCACAGCCTGACCCAACCAAGCGTCAGGCTGTCTCTGAAGGAGGGATACAGTAATATCATTTTGTCTGCAAATAATCCAGGTCTTCTTCCTGCTTAGTGCTACATCTTGGCAGGTTATTTGCATCAGAACTTACCCATTTTCTAGGAACTATTTACCTTGAACACTGAAATCCTCCTTTCCCCTGTTGGCAGTGAAATGGACTGAAATGCAAACGCAGCCACGTTCCCCAGTCCACAAACACAATGATTTTGTCAGTACTTACCATTTCCACGCTTTTCCCTTTGTAAAAACCTTTATTCCACAAGCACTTCTGCTCCTCAGAACCCAGCTGCAAGTGCTCCTCAAGTGCTGTTTTCAGTGCCACAGCTCAGTGGGGCTGCAGGTGGCACCAGGTGACAGCAGAGCCCAGCCCCTGCACGGTGCCGGGCTACTGCCAGGGCTACTGCCAGGGCTACTGCCAGGGGTTCCAGGGCTATCTCCAGAGGTGCCAGGGCTATTTTCAGACATGCCTTCCAAGCCCCATGAGCACATCAGATCAGATTTAACACAGTCATAAATTCACCCCCCAGCCACCCCCGGGAGCACTCCCAGCACAGCCCAAAACAAACCCCACATCCAAGCTGGGCTCTCATAGCAACACCAAGCACAACTTTTATTTTAAATGACGTGATTTTTTAAAGAAAAGCATCCTTCCTCACAGGCAGCAGTTCCCTCCTTTCCCTTTGTCTCCCCAGTTTTATCAGGCTTTGATTTATCAAAGCTCACCTGGTGCTCTGATAAACAAACCCTCCTTTTCCTGCCTAAAACTCTGTGCTGTGTTTTACAGGACACAGCAGAGGCAGACCTGAGGCAGAACAGCAGCTTCAGCTGATTCTGTTGAGCTCATTCCTGCCCAGGTTTGGCAGCAGACACCTGCACGTTTAAACTCTGAGCACTCTGGCCACCCTGGACCTTGTGAGAGCAGCTATGGAACACATTCCCTGTGTCTTTAGTGACATGTACTCATTAATTGGCCATTTTCTAAGTGCTTGGGTATTAAATCTCAAACCCTTACTGCTGCCAGACTGTTCCAGGAGCTGTCACAAATGATTTCTGTATGAAGAGAGCACTCACTCAGTGCAACCCTGGGGTTTCTTACCTCGACATTCCTCTAAAAATCTCCCCCATGGGCACAGCTTAAATTAATATATCCCATTGTTTTCTTCATAATTATCTCTACACCTTTTTTGGTAAAAAGTTGCGGAAAAGGTGCCACCTTACCCTGTGTTTGATGTAAGCCAGTGCAAAAACCCTTCAGCCTCGCTCCAACACTTCTGGAACATTCCCAGGGGCCACAGGAACACAAAGCAGACACAGCAGAGTCGCTGGATGAGTTTATTAGTGCATAGGTTAGAGATTTACTCCCCTCCAACCTCCAAACAAAGAGGTTCATGTGAAAAGGTCTGTTTTGCTTTAAAACAAACTCATTGAGGCAGCTGTTCAACAAGAAGTAAAAACTGTGGAGTAGCCTATTCAAATTTCTGGTCTTGATGGGCAGATTACTGCATTACAGAGAAAAAGATTCAACCTGACAGGATCTGAGGGTCAGTTTACAGAACCAGCTGGTAAACAGCAGGAGTGAGTTCTTTCCCCCATCTAATTTGCATATCTGTATAAATAATATTTACTGATAAAAATCTAGAAAACTACAGAATAAAATATATTTACCTAGAATGAGCATTAAGGCAACCAATCCTTCCTTACTTTGCATGTAAACTTCCTCACAAACATCAGTGAGCATTCTGACTCAGAGGTACAAGAAATTTGTTCATCATTGAAGCCGAATTTTTCAAGCGACTTCTTTATGGCTGACTTGTAAAGAGACCAATAATAACAATAAAAATAACAACAATATTTGTTTTCTTTTTTAAACATGTTTGACATCTGAATAGCTCCAGCACATTCACAGTATACCTGGACAGCAAAGCAGGAATATTCATACATACAACGGAAACTGTAAACTTTGCTGAATTTTATGAAGTCTGAATTCTCACTTACTGAGTAACTTTGATCTCAGACACTTTCAACAAAACCTAAGTTTAAGGATTCTAAACTTGTAGGACTGAGTTACTGCAGTCAACATGAGAGCTGAATATCTGAAAACATTATGAGTACAGTTTTAGACTATGTTTAAAAAGGCACAAATTACCCTCTCCTCTACTTCTCTTAGAGTGTAAATATATCTACATATCTACATGGATATGCTTAAACAACGAGGAGTCACAAACCCAAGTTACAAATATTTTACACACAAAAATACAAAAATAACCTGTAACATTAAATGCAGTTATTTGGGTACATTTGAATTCTCTGAAGCTTTCAAGTGGTGCAAGCTGGCATTACAACAGGCATGTGTACACCAAAACACTTCATCCATGTTATTGCCACACAGATTTCATAACAAATCAGTGTCTTAGTTTGAATTAAGTTTCAGACTCTTCTGGGGGAGTTCATCCCCATGTGCTATATTCACACATCAACATTAGCAAACTCCAGAACAAGAAAACTTGATTTGGCTTTATAAAGTCATTTTTGTCATATCCATATAAGCATTAAGGCTAAACTGATCCATGAGTTTCCTTTGCACAAGAACTGCCTGTAAAATTACCTGCTCAAGTGCAAATTCAGCATTTCAGAGCTCTATGCTTTTACCAGAAATGTTGCAACTAACTTTTTACTAACCATGAAGGAAGCATTTAAAGCAGTTAACCTTGACAGAAAAAATAAAAAACCTGGCAAATGTAAAAAAGCTTTTTTCCGTTTTTCTTCTCAAGTGTAATGCACAAGGCAGTTAAAGGACTAGTCTTTTCAGGATAAATATTTTAGCACTTGTTGGAGAAAAAGCATAAAGTTTAAATAGGTTAAGGTGACTAAATAATTAATACACTTAAACACAAGGCTACATCTCATAAAAATATTCACAAGAGTGCTAACAAAGGCAGCACTGGCAAGGTACTTGAAGTCATGATTAGAGTTAGGTTAGCAATAGGAAAAAAAAAGCCCAACACTCAAAACTCAACAGTCTCTGAACTCCCTACTTCAACTGTAACACTGAGATGTGAAAAACCCAAAGTTATTTAGTTCAAAACCAAGTTTCAGTCTTACAAGTGTCTAGTTTGTGATGTAAAATCCATACACACCCTAACACATTCTGATCTTCATTTATGAGTAAACATGAGAGTGATTTTGCTTTCATTTTTAACCATTAGTGACAGGCCATCGTGGTGGGACAGTGTAAGGCATCATCTGTGGAAAAGGTTTGGTTTTACTGAAGATGTTTTGGAGTTCCTGAAGGGTGGCAACTCTTGGAATGTGCTTGCTAGGACAGAGTTGTTGCTAGGATAATTCCAAGTATCAGAAGCAATACAGTTACACATATTATTATGAACATCAATTTCTGCAGGGAAAAGAGAAAAAAGTTAAGATTGAAATACTTTGTCAGACAGAATTGTTTAAATATATTCAGAGCCACAGCAAGACTGACAACCAGGCTGAGTGCTGGGATTTTCTGTCTGAGGAGTAATCACTGCTATGATTTCCTGTTTCTAACACACATGTAACCATAGTCACAAGACAGAGCCACCTGTGCCACATTTCTCTATTTTCCTTTACAGAATATTGGTTATTACTCATGCCCAACTTCTGTAAACATCATCAGAAACAGATGTGGGTCAACTCTAAGGAGCTGCTCACTGCCACCCTCCTTGGATAAATATTTGCAGCCTGCTCAAACCTTCACAGCTGCACCCTAAGTGGAATCCACTAGAAGGTCAGTAAAAACACTGTGCAGGCAATAGCTCAGAGGAGCTGCAAGGGTTAAAAAAGGAGAGCTGCTTCTGTGCAAATGCATCAGGGTGTGACTCTGGGTCAGGGATTCCTGACTGCAGGTAATGACACAGGGAATTCTGCCCCCTGCCCACAGACCAGAGCTGAGAGGAATCTCCAAGCCCAAAACACAAACCTGGATGTTACAAGAGTGTTAGTACAGAAATGTGAATTTCTGAGGAGCTGTCTGAACTGGCACCTGCTCGTGGTGCTCTGCGTGCAGCTCAGAGACTCTGCCTGTTGAAAGCTGCATTTCTGCTGGACCCAGAGCAGTGAACTGCTACTGCCTGCTTAGCCTGGCTGAGCACCATGTGCACAAGAAATGGTACTTTACTACAGCAAAAACATGAACACTGAGAGAAATCTCGTGTCCTAAACACATTGGTATCTCCCACTGTTTTTAGTCTAGCATTAATAAACAGTTTCAGAGTAAGAAATTTGAAGATGCTCTCCAAGCCATGATAGCCACCTTCATGGCTGCAGACATCTACTTTTTACAAAACTCTGTTTAAAACCACAGAAAGCCCCACTGGATAAAGTCCCAGGTGTACTCAGTATTCCACGTTGTTTGCTGATGTGAACTTTCAGCATAAAAACAATAATTGCAAGAGCTGGGAGCCAGCCCTGGGCTGTTGGCTGCCACCTCCTGCTCTGGGTGCCCTGGGCAGGTCCCCAGCAGGGTCACTGTGCACACCCACATCATCACACAGGACCTGCCACAGGTCCTGCAGGACAATGACAGCAGGGCCACCAGGGCACTGGACAGACAGGAAGGGGGAGCAGAACAAGACAGAGAAAAGAAGAGCCAAATTAGTTGATTAGTTACTTACTGCCACAGTGGCAGGAAGCCATGCATGCTGAGGTTATCCAAGCATCACCGAATACCCACAGACAAACCAATTATTAGAGCTACTATGGCAATCAACACCACTGACACAATGATAATTATCACCATTTTCTGTCAAAAAAACAAGGTATTGTAAATATTAAGCACATTAACACTTGCATTCATGTTCAGATTTTCAAGCAGTTTTTAGATCCACAAGCATTTTCATTAAAGCCTCCTGTATTCTTAAATTGAGATAAATTTATCTGTATAATCTGGCAAATGTAAGAATTAAAAACAGGTAAACTCATGTGATTAATGCCTCTACAGTTATCAGAGATGATGCAAGCATCATTAACACACACATTAAGTGGGCTCTTTGAACACTGCTGAAAAGATCTTTTGTATAAGATCAGGCGTGTTATCTCTGTGTAGATCTTTATCTATAGAAAATGAATTATTCCCTCAAATCCAGCTCACCATAACGAGCCTCACCCAATTGCACAGCACATCAAAAGGGGAAATGGGAATGTAAAAAAAAACTACTTAGCAGTCTGATATCAGAATATATTATCTGGTGTCTGATGGGAAGAAAGATACAGAAACAAAACAAATGCCTGGAAAGGAACATTCCTTTGAACTCAAGTCCTCCACAAATTCAGTGTCATGGCACAATGCCACACCCATTCCAGAGGGAAGATCCTCCTAATTTATCTGTAAAATTTGATTTTTAGATCAAAGCAGAATTTTTAAAAAATAAGCCCATTCAGCAAAAGCACTTTTATTTTTCTGCTAGCAAATAGATTTTATAGCTTTAAATTCAGGTAAATTCACTTGTGATAAACAGCCAGAAACTTTTAAGGTTATTTAGAATCTGAATAACTTAAGTTACTGTGAAAGCTGGTAAGAAAAAGATGGGAATTTATCCACTGGAATAACACATTAATTCTTCTTTTGGGGTTTTTACACTCTGTAATGGCAGCCCTGAGTGGAAAACTGTGAACACACCCTTAGCTGTTCTCACAGTCCAAGAAGTGTCTGTCCTCTATTGGTATTATAAATTTTCAATATTAACTACAGCAAAGTAATTCACATTGGAAATGTTGCTGTGCTAAATGAAAACACTGCCAGGCACAATTACAGAAAGACAACATACCCTGCGTGCTTTGCTTTGATATTTTACTGCCTTTTTTGTCTCTTCTTTTGCATGTTCCACGTAATCTGTCGCATTCATCACGTTCTTTTCTATGTTGTTGATCATTTCACCCTTAAAACAAAATTGTGAAGGAAAACCACGTTATTGGAATGCATGGATCTTTGTTGAATGAATCTAAAAGAAAGGCTCTAGAACATCCAGAACATTCACAAGTCCACGATGCACATACTGGGGATGACATTTGTTCTGCTTTGGCAGAAAGGAAAGGAAGAAGGGAATGAGAAGCAAGGGCTCCCAGCTGTGACCAGACAAGGAATGCTCATGAGCAGGGCAGGCAGGTTCTCCTTGTGCAGGAAAAGAACTGAGCACCTGCAAACATCCCTTGTGTGCAGGGACACACTGAGATCAGCAGCCCCTGGAGTGCCTGAAGGGGACAGGACATCGCTGCCTCCACACAAGGCTCTACAGCTGTCTAGGGAGGACACACGTGTCAGCTCCTCAGAGCTCAGGGATGAGATGTCAGTGCATGACAAATTCAAACTAATGATGAGGAATGGCATTTGGCAATGAAATGGAGGATTGGTGAAAAATGACAGTCTGTTACCTGTGTCTCTGTCCATCAGAAGAAATAATCAGCAGCAGTAAACAGCAAAGCATTACAGAATGATGCACAAGTAACTTCTGTTCGTGTGTAATTCAAAAGAAACCTGCTACCAGTTTCTCTTGGCTGTATATTTAATATCAAAGCAACAAAGGACTTCTATAACAAAACCCAATTACAAAAAACAGGCAAGTTTCTCTAACTTGCTTTTCAGGCAAGTTTCTCTTCTATCACTATTCTTTTCACTTTCCTGCAGAAGTCAAACCATTTTAAGATCAAGGTTAAAAATACTTTTGCTAGATAATTGGTATTTAAAGACTAAAAATAGAACAGATTTATGTACATGTCAAGACAAAGCTTATGAATACAAGAGATGACTTGAAGGACTTGTCAAGCCCTTTACATTCATGTTGGTGAACAGAGAATTGCACTTCTGCATGAAGTGCAAGGTGCACACAGCCTTGCTGACACACCTGTTATTTCACTGAGGCTGAGAACCCAAAATCCCCAAGGAATTAACAATGTTCCACAAGAGTTTTTCTTACTTAAACATGCACAAGGATGTTCCAGCATATTGCAATGAATCATATTGAAGAAAATATTAAATATACTGACTGGAAGGCAAGTCTGTGGTCAGTTATTGAAAGCATAAGGACACTGAGATGCTCAATTTGTCCACAACAAAACAAGGAACCTCCAGTGATTAATTTCCATATATTCCAATCACAGTCCAGAATCACTCTAAATCTGCACTATCTGAATGTAACTGCTTCTGCACACTGCAGAGGGAAGGGTGAGGAAAACCCCCATGCCATGAGTGTGTCTGGAGGGGCCCTGTACCTGAGTCTCCACAAACATTGCCATGTCCATGAACATCTCGTGCAGCTCCCGAATGCTGGACTCCAGCTTCATGATGTCCTTGTGGCGGGACTCGATCTCGTTCAGGGCCTGCCTGGTTATCTGCGAGTCTGAAATGATCTTGGGGACAATGGGAGGGACAGGGACACGTGTGAGTGCCAGCACCTTGGCAGGAGCAGGGGCAGCTAACAGAGCAGACGTGACTGGCCCAGAAATACATACATCAGAAGTGAAAATGGAAGGATTACCACTCTCCAACATTTCTTCCAGCTCCTCATCAGTGGTGGTCTTTCCAGCTAGGAGAAGAACAACAATTAGCATGAGAGGCTAATGACAAATTTGAAAAGCATACAAAAAGCAAAATATTCTTGTAATTTGCCAGTTTCCCTGTTTGCATTCCCTGTTTCAGCAATGTACATATTCACTTCTATAGAGCACATTAAAAAAGGACTAATTTTAGGCACTTTTTACAGACCTTCCAAGGTAGATACTGTACTTCAAAGTAAAGTCAGGAACCTTTCTAAATACTCCTAATAATGAATTGGAGGTAAGTCATATGTGAGTCAATCAATAAATGATTAAAGCACATGTAACAGCAGCACTGATTTTATGCCAGATGAAGTGTCCTTGTAGACAAAAATGGGAGCACATAAAAAGAGCTGTTATCCTGTTAGGCATGTTAATTTTGGAATGGCTTTTAATAACACTTGCTGTTTCAGAATGCAGCTTTTCTTGATGCCTCATTTAAAGCCGCAACATTGGAAGTAAATGAAGCAAAGGAGAAAGATCATTTCTTTAATAATTTTCAATCTAAAGGAAATTATTGAGTTTTCTCTCTTTTCTTTACAGCTGTTCTAAAAAGAGTAATATCAAGGAGTTTCTGCCATGCAGTAAAATTGTTTATTTTCCCTCACACCCTCTGAGATGCTGTCCAGGATCTCTGCTGCTTTGTGCATCAATGAACAAGGACAAGGGGGGCACTACCAGCAAACAAGTGACTTGTGTGAGGAGCAGGGGGTCACTCACTGATCTCCAGCTGCCTCTGGATGCGGCCCTTGCTGCGCTCCCGGAACAGCGTCTGCGTCTCGTTGTACTCGGTCATCACCTCCACAAACTTGTGTGCCAGCACCGAGTGCTGGGCCAGGGACACGCGGGGACAGGGGCACCGGGGGGACACACAGGGACAGGGGCACCAGGGGGGACACACAGGGGGCAGCAGGGACAGACACGGGGACAGGAGCATCAGGGAGGGACAGCAGGGACAGAGAGGGACAGAGAAGGGTGTTAGAAAGGGCCATTTCTGTCACACAGCAACAGCTCTGCAACTCACAGTGGCACTTCCAGCCCAGCAGAGCACCACAGGAGCTCTGAAACGAGCTCAGAATAGTTCAACTCATTCTCCACCCCAGCAGAACTCACTGATTTCTTCCAGCTGAAGGGATCCTACCTGTGTTTTCCTGATCCTGAGGTCCACTGATGTCCGGTTAGCATTTTCACCCTGAGCAAAGCTCTGCTCAATAGCTGAGAACGACACAAGAGTACAGAGTCTATGTCAGTTACTTAACAGCTCCATTACTTTGTAAATATTATTATTACTTTTTAAAGGTACAAGTTCCCCAGAGACACGTGTAACATTTCAGGGGAGAGGGGTGGCATATATAAGTAAAATTTTAAAATAATTTTGATAATTGGTATAGATCCTTAAACACAGTAACTGCTTCAATCTTAGCAGAGTCACACTAATGTCTATTATACTGGAAAAATTTTAAAAGGTGTCATTTTGCAGTTAAAGTTAATCTTCCTCCAAAATATCATCCCCCCAAAAAGCACTTCAGTTGCAGAAGACATTTCTATATGAAGGAATTACTTTGCATTATCATTTTCTAGGTTATTTCTGAAAGCAAGGAGTTTTACTTGTCCTCACAACTTACCCTTTAACCTGGCCCGAATTTTATTAGCAATCTTCTTGATTTCCTCATTTAGTTCTTCAAGTTCTTCCTTTGTTCCTTTAAAAATATAATTTTTGAACTGTTAATGATTGATTATAGTAAGTCAGCAAGAGTCCATGAATCTACCTTGTAATCTCAGAATTTCATTCAGTACAACTATGCAGAGTTGAAGTTTATTATCCTCCTAAGTACTTTAAATACCGTTTTTGTAACAGCAACCATCAGGTGCTTGCTTCTTACTACAGGCTTACACCTGGGTAATGTTACTACCACCAAATCTTCAACTAAAGCAGGTGACAAACAGTTTTGTTAACACTTTCAGGGTAATGTTACTTTGCTAGTCAAAAGTGAACTGCTCCTGAGTTGTCAGTGCAGGTGAAACCACAGATTTACCTCCCCTCTTCTGCAGTGCTGTGTCCCACGTGTGCACTGCTTTAACTCTCCCTGACACGTCTGTGTCAGGCACCACCTGTGACACTCTGAGGGCTTCCAGCCAGAGCATTCAGGGAGAGCTCTGCACATCCCCAAGAACACACACTGCTCACAGGTGCTGCCATTGGAACAGTCAGATGAGCCCTGGGTAAACCTGAGAGTCACTGAAAAAGCAGCCTGCAAAATCAGCTGTAGGAATACACACACCAAGGAAAACAGGATAAAATAACACCCCAAGTTCAGTGTCCACCAACGAGATGAAGTCACAAGACAAATGGTAAGCCAGCATTGCAACATTCCAACAAATATCTCAGCATCTTTTCTTCCCTTTTCCTCTGAGCCCTGCCCACGAGCACAGCCACGGCTGGAGCCAGCGAGGGCTGGGAGCAGGGACGGGGCCACGGCTCCGGGCAAGGTCCCTGAACTTCCCAGTTCTGTGCTGGGAAAGCACAAGTGCACCTCCAGCTTGGGGCACAGCCTCTAAAAACAGGGCTCCACGTGGAACATCCCTGAACTTCCCAGTTCTGTGCTGGGAAAGCACAAGTGCACCTCCAGCTTGGGGCACAGCCTCTAAAAACAGGGCTCCACGTGGAACTGGAGTACTGCAGCAGCAGCTGGCCCTGGTGCCACACAGCACCCTGGCCCCACTGAGTGAGGAATAAAGAGAAGAGCTGACAGAACAAGCTTCAGCTGACAACTTCAACATTTTCACCAATTAGAAGAAACGTAAGTAACCTCTCTGCTTCTGAAGGAAAAAACCCATATTAAACTGAGTTTTGGTCTGAGAAAGGTTTGGATGATGCAAGAAATATTCTGAACACACATTTTTTCAAATGAGACTTAAAAAATGTCAAAAAAACCCCAAAATTAAAGTATTAATTCAATATAAAAAATGAAAATGTTTACTTAGTGTTACATTTTGCATTCTGAACACCTGAAGTTCTATTCCTATGGACAGCTAAAATAAACAAACAAATTTCAGAATATCTAGCCACACTTATGTAACATCTTAAAAATTATTACTCACTTCCTTCAGGATTTGGTGCTGACAGGATAATGCTGTGCTGCTTCTTCACTTCTTCCACATTTTGTGCTATTTTTGCTATGTTATTTCTAATTTCCTCAACCTAGAGGAAGAGAAATATGGCAAAGAAGACATTAGAATAATTTAGGGCCAGTATTTTTTTGAAAACAAAAAAACCCCTGCTAATAAAACCAGAAATATTTCATCTGTAAGTTACACAGAAAGAAATCCCAGCAGAAATGTCAACATTTAAACAGTCTGTAATTATTTTTTTAAACTAAAACCTGGTATTGGTAATAGCGAACATATTCTGAATGGTCAAACACTTAAGTGCTAATATTCCTAATAAACAACTATTTAAAAATTTTATTAACAAATTTCTTGTTGACAGGGAATTAAAAACATTTCTCTGCAATAAACACAGAAAATACCCTGAAATAAACTAATAAAGCATTACCAACATTTGTTTTGGCATACAATTACTAACCATACTGGGGAGGATGTGTAGATGAGATGTTAAACCTCATTACTGAAATTAAAAGGCACAGAGAGGAAACAGTCAGTGTTTAATCCACGGTGAAAACTGTAACTTTACCTGTTGGAAGAAGTCATCCATAAAGTGGTCTTTTTCGATGATAACTGTCTCCCCATCTTCATTTCCTTTATACTGTAAAAGACAACAAATACAAGTCTGTGACATGGACCCCAGGACAGTGCTCTGAGGAGACCAGAGCTCCTGCCACGCTGCCCCAGCACACACATTTCTGCAGAGCCAGGGAAGGTCTCCTTTTCTGAGGCTGCAACCTAAACACAAACAGGCAGAGAGGCCACAGTGTCAGTGGCTCCTGGAGAGCAGTGAGGAGGTGCTGGAGCCCGTGGTGTGACAGGGCCAGCAGCCCCTGGAGCCAGGACAGAGCCGTGCCCAGCTGCTGCTCCCAGCGCTGCCACCAGCGCCAGGGCACCCCAGTCAGGCTGCCCTAAGCCAGAAATACATTTTCACATGGCTGATAAACCTGGCTCTGCCACAGCCCCAGGACACTGCCACCAGTGCCAGGGCACCCCAGTCAGGCTGCCCTAAACCAGAAATACATTTTCACATGGCTGATAAACCTGGCTCTGGACAGCCCCGGGGCACTGCCACCAGTGCCAGGGCACCCCAATCCATCTGCCCTAAACCAGAAATACATTTTCACATGGCTGATACACCCAGCTCTGCCACAGCCCCAGGACACTGCCACCAGTGCCAGGGCACCCCAATGAGCCTGCCCTAAACCAGAAATATATTTTCACACGGCTGATACACCCTGGCTCTGCCACAGCCCTGGGGCACACGCCCAGCACATTGCCCAGGCACACCTCCCCAGCCCAGGCAACGCACAGAGCTCAGGCTTTAGCACGGGAAAAGTTAACATGCAGCACAGAAGGGACAGAGCTCAAGCTTGTCTTCTTTCATTCATGCAGCATAGAAGGGACAGAGTGAGTTCAAGCTTGTCTTCTTTCATTCCCTCCGTGGAGCACAGGCTGTTTGAAGTGCAGTGAATCAAAATTAGAACAAAATATTACCCTTAACATACAGTCAATGGGTTAGCTGTTAGAAAAAAACAAACTAGAGATAATTGTCATTAAGGGATTTTCATTGCAAGACACTTTCTTTTCTTACAAGGCCATCTGATCTTCTAACACCCACTTTTGCTCCTAACCTCTGATCCTATTACTCAAGAAGTTTAGTTCTGGTTTTCTTAAATTACCCGAGATACGCATTGTTTGCATGACAATTCTGCAATTTAATCCAGTGTCAAACGCTGCTATTATCTTATAAAGAAGTTACTGTCAATTAAGAAAATCTAGGAGTGCCCCACACCTTGAGGGAGAAGTTACAGACTTGGTGCCAGTTCCTGTCCTGCAAACTCAGGGAATGCATAAAGCCCTGGGGCAGAAACCATCTGGGTTTGTGTGCTCAGGGGAAACAAAGATGCCCCAGGAGAAACACAGGAACGGAGCTGTCACTGCCCTCCTGGACCAACCACTCAGTGCTGGTGCCACTGAGGACTTGATAAGTTACTCATTTTGGGGAGATAACGATAGAACTCAAATTATCTGTCCTCACAGATTGCCATCAATTAACAGCCCTGCTTAACACAAAAAAGGGAGGAAGTCTGTGCCCAAGGAAGTCACCCACAACTTTACTATTCCCAAGACTGCACTGCTACTAAGCCACAAGCTGCAAGTTAATATTTAAGAAGGAGCTGCATTTTAAAGACATTTAACTTCATTATCGATGCAAAAGAACACTTTCTGTTTATATTTACTGAGTAAAGGATAATTTTTCTGCTTGTTCATAACTGCATCCTATATTTAGCTACTTGAACTAAAAATAATGAAAATACCATCTACTAAGGGATTCAGAATGTCTGCTTTTAGTTTGATCAGGCCTTAGTAAAACGTGTAACACCTGAGTGAACCCTGAATGAATGAAAGACAGAAATGTGACTCAGAAATCTGTCTGGAGATGCTCAGCTGGGAGGCAGCTGACCATGACTCCCAAAGCCACAGCCTGTGCCATGTGTATTTCACTGTCCTCCTTGGTTGCAATGATACCAGTGACAGATCAATTTGTTCAAGGATTTATGGACAGCCTACCTCAGTCATCAGCACTTGAGACACCTGAGAAGCTTGTCAACCTCTGTTCTCTGTATTCTTAAATCATCTCTTACCTAAAATACAGCTCATTTGCTAACTCTCTTCAACTGATGTGCTTTCGTGCCTCTTTCGACAAGCACACAACTGACCAAGAATTCACTTTTATCAGAGTTTAGCAGAAGCATACTGCTCTCCCTGGACTTCACCTCCCCAGTACAAGCAGTATCACAAAAAGCTGATAAAAAGTTTCACGTCAATGCCAAGAGCAATCTAATAAAGTCTGTTTGCAGCTCATACCTTGACCTTGGGACTCAAAGTCTGGGACACACAGCTCCATAAACATTCAGAGACTATAAAATACATGCAGCCCCACCAGGGGTTTGTGCTGCTGTGGCTGGGACAGGGTTAACTCTCCTCCCAGCAGCTGGCATGGGCCGTGTTTGGGATTTGTGCAGAGCAGGGCTGATGACACAGGGACGTTTCAGCTACAGACCTACAGAGGCACAGCCTTTCCTGCTGCCCTCCAAGGGGCTGGGGGCACAGATGGGAGCAGCAGTCCCCAGGTGACCCAGGGGACATTGCAGACCACATGGCATTGTGCTCAGTGCATGAAGCAGGAAGGAAGGGGGGCACCTTTAGTGTCCGGGCAATTTGTCCTGCCAAGCCACTGTCGTGCGTGTCAGCTCTGCTTTTCTGCAGACCCCTGCCTGCCCACTGGAAGTAGGAAGGAATTCCTTTTCCTGTTTTGCTTGCGTGCAGCTCTTACTTCACCAATTCAACTGCCTTTATTCTCAATCCAGGAGTTTTCTCACTTCTGGAGCTCTGCCCCATCCCACCGGGGCAAGGGAGGGAGCAGCCGTGTGCTGCTCTCGCTGCCAGCAGGGTCAAACTACAGAAATGCTCACAGTGTCATTCCTCAGCACCAAGCAGAAGCTATCCTGATCGTTTATGAAGCTTCTGTCACTTCCACTACCTTACAGAATTGCAGAAATAACTCAGGCTGGAGATCTCTTCATAATTACTGACCTTTGCAACTGGAAACAGCTTTTGAGTGAAAAACGTGACTGTTACTTGCCCTTGAGATTCCGTCCAAGGTTAGCTGTTTCTCAGTGCAGATCACGTGCAGTCCTGTGGCAGGCTCCGAGGGTCACAGCTGAGCATTCCCGCGGGGAACCAGCCCCCAGGAGTGCCTTACAGAGAGTTACAGCCTCTCCCAAGAGCATCCGTGTGCCCAGAACCCCTTGTGCATCCCAGCAGCCAAGGAGGGCTGGCAGAGGGCTGAGGAGGGCTGAGGCAGCTGGGGCAGGTCAATCATTAACACGAGCCCCAGAGCAGCACCTCAGTGCCACACGCTCGTCCTGAGCCGTGCCTCGGTCACAGCCTGGCTCAGGCTCAAACAACAGCCGTGTTTTCTGCTGCTGTACAGCCCCAACTCTGTGCTTGTTTCTGCACCACCCAGCTCTAACAACTCCAGCCTCTGTGACTGTGGTTTTCACCTGCTCCTGAACAGTTCTGGGGGCACTGAGTGGCTGGCCAAGAAGGTGTTTAGAAAAATATCAATGCAGTTCTGTTCCAGTTACAGGTCCTTGCTTAAAAAAAGCTGCAGTCAAATATGAACTTGCAGATTACTATGTACTACTCATTTTTCAAACATTACATATAACAGATCTTCCTTAACACTCACGAGTAAAGAAATACAAAAAACAAGTATTTTAAATGATTCCCCAATCAAGCATGAAAAATGGATTCCAGCAGACAGGTCTGCATCCACTTCAGCATGTCACAAGGGGGAAATTTTGGAGCCATGTGGACAATACACCCCACACCTGAGATCCAAACCAGCACTCTGCTTGAGCACAGGTTTACGTCTAACCTTCTTCTGAAATGCCAGAACAACAAAAAGAAAGTAGAATAAGTTTAATTACCAGACCTTTAAAAGGCCATCTGTTTGTAATACCTGAAGTCAGTTAAATGTGCTCAACTGAACATGGATTGTACAGCTCCTTTAGAGCCCTTCCAGAGGGACTTGTATCTCTGAACAGCAAACCACTGAAGGCTGGGAGCACATCTGGCAATCACAGCTAGGTACTACTCATTTTCTTCTTCCCTAAACACCTACTATAAACCACTGCTGAAAACAGCATACTGGATCAGAGAACCTTTTAATCTTACACTTATTTGTGCTCAAAATAACTAAAACCAGTCTGGGATTTGCTCAATTGTCCCATTAATTGTATTGAAAGACAATTCAAACAGCTTAAAGAAGTTCATTTGGGCCTGCTTAGAGTAATGTAGAAATGACATTAAAATAACCCCCTAAAGTTGAACAAATACAATTATGGTTGCTGTCTTCTGAAAAAGCACACACTTTACACAACTTCTTCAAGCTAAGAAAACAAGAGGAAGCAGCATTATCTGAAGGCTATATAATCTGCATGTCACCAACCACTTCTTTCTCCAGCAACTGTTTAACAGCCTAAACATGGTTATTAACAAAAGTATCTGACAGTTATGTGAACGTGTTAATGAACCACAAACACTGATAGGCAGCATTTCTCCCTTCTCTTTATGATGATCTAGGAAAAACTAAAGACAAAACATTTTGCTTGCTGCCCAGTAAAATGCAGGAACACACAAACACATGGGAAATGAGCATTTCTGCTGAAGGCAGTGGTGTGCTCAGTTAAAACAGGCTGGGATCTTTGGGACTCCCTGTGTACCACCCAGGCTCTGAGGGGCTGGAGGGAACTGAGGGGTGGGGTATGACCAAAGGAAACAAGGAAACCTGAATGTTAAGGAAAAGAGGCAAGGTATAGTTATTTCTGAAGACTTTGCAGGCCTAGAAAACCCCAATGTCTGTGTTCTGCTCTTAATGATTTAGCCAAATGCAATACAATGAAACGACATTAATAAACCTAAACACCTTGGAAAAGAGGCAAACAAGTGTTAACACATTATTGCTTCAGATTCGCTACTCCTTTTCAGAGCACCTCATCCACATGTCAAGCATCTCTGTTCAAAGCATTTATTCTATGAAAGGAAAACCCTTTCACAAAACCATTATATTTTTGGTATTTCAGATAAAGATGAAAGATGGAAGCTGCTACTTCAATGAGCTGCCTGTGGAAATGGGAATATTCATCTCCCTTGGATATGCAACTTTACAAAACTTCAGCTCAACTACACACTTTTAATTGTGATGAAACATAGACTACATCTTCAGTAACTTCTACCTGCATTTCATGTTTAAATAATTTCTTCACTAGAAGAAAATTTCTAAGTCTCTAAGCTATTAATTAATTCTACAGGCGGTAAAAATTATAATAATGAACATATGAAGCACTTCAGCAATACTGGCCAATACATACTTAAAAAGCAGCCCATTGCAGTAATGTTTTCAGATGTCAAATACCAAAGCTGGCTTAAAAATTCCTCTGTTCAGCTGCATTAAACACTTTTACCCTGTCAGTGGGGGGTGTGGCAGGGTGTGGAATTGGTTTCTTCCATTTACAGAAACACAGAACAGGATTAAGTCTGCGGGTATAGAATTATAAAGCCAATTTGGATCATTACTGGTTGCTTCCTCTATCTGGGAAGCACACACCAGCACTGAAATCTGGCACGTGTGCCCACAGCCTGGACATGTTCAGAAACAGGGAAAGGAAAGAACTATGCCTGAAAGAAATGACACTGGTTCTTTGGCACGACTCCAAAACATCATTCCTGGCAGAGAAACTGCAATTTAACAATCCTAAAACTTCTCCAATGCCTATTCATCCTTTCAGAGAGGAAGACAAAGAGACCGGTAATTCCATCACTAGAGATGGAGCTTCCAAAATGTATTTTATGATCCAGAAGATGAAAGAGCCCCAGACCTGAATGCAGCTCAACACAGCCCAACTTCTACACATACGTGGAGTACTGGAACTACCACAGGAAGTCCTGTGTGTTCTCCATTTCCACTTCTTTCCAGGAAAAAACCAAAACAAACCCAAAACAAACAACCCCAAACATCCTTTTATTTCACCCAAGCCATATCCTGTTGCAGACAGGCTGACGGTGCGTGTCCCTCGACTGTCCCTTCTTTTTTAGGATACTGTTTCCAAAGCACAAGTTAAGGGAAAGGAAAAGCGCCTATAAACAGCGGCAGCTACCATTTTGTAAACACGCGGAAAACAAGGCTTGCAGAGCGCTTTCCTGCCGCACCACGGCCCAGCAGCTCCCGGGCGGCCGAACCCACCCCGCTGCAGCCCGGGCGGCCCCGGCACGGAATCACCGGGGGAATTCAATGGAATTCAGCGCCGCCCGGGCGCTCCGCAGCGGCCAGGGAGCAGCGGAGCACGGCGCGCCGGAGCCAGCGCGGAGGGCGGCACCGCGCTGCCGGAGCCCC
>VXBC01010650.1:0-29138 GCA_013399945.1 Ploceus nigricollis
CAGTGCCAGGTACAGGGCAATGGGAGTGCCATTCCTGGTCCAGGCCAGCAGCACCAGGATCCCAGATCATGCTGGATCAAGCCCTGGCTGCCCAGGGGCACCTGGGCTCAGCTGCTCCTTGCTTGCTGTCTCCTTCTCTCCACCCATCACGCTGGGAAGGAGTGGAAGCTGGGAAGGCAGAGCAGGATTTTCACAGCTGTGCCTTCCACCCTCAGCACGAGGGTGTGGTGTGCAGGGCTCTTCCCTCAAAGAAAAGGAGGGATCGTTCTCAAATCTCGGTTTAAACCCTTTCAGAAATCGGAACCTCCCTTCTCCCCTCGAAGCAGGAATTTGTCTGCCAGATCTGCCCTCCCTTGCCCTGCTCACCACGCCCTGGGATCGGAAATGTCCCGGGAAATCCACGTGTGGCAGGTTTGGGAAGCTGCCCTGGTACTTGTGTGTGACTGAGGGCTTTCAATTCTCATCCCAAGTACACCAGCTTGCACTGCTGAAGCACTCATCCCTTGCAATATTGTTTTTAAGGGAAATTATTTACTTCTTACACAGTAGGAAGGCCAGAAGGAAGTTTCATTTGACATCTTAGAGGGTAAATCGATCTGGAATGAACATCACAAGATCACCTAGTTGAACCTAGCTGGGATTTTGCAGACTTAGATAAAGAAAACGTGGAAGTCTCCCATGGATCCACTTGGAAAGGGATCTGTGCCGTGCCCAGAGCTGGCCTTTACCCAGCACAACTGCAGGATTAGGTGTGTGGATGCCAGCAGCATGAGCCTGCCATGCAGAGCTCTCCCAATGGGAAAGATTCCTCTCCTCACATTTTGCCTGTGGCTTTGTTTGTGGCCTGGCTTCTCGTGCCCCATCTTCATTTCCCACAGCCAGGGCTCAGTCCTGGTCCAGCACCCTCCACCCTGGCTGGGAACCCCATTTATCCCCTCTGCCCACACTGCTGGGGGAACTAAATGCCCCATAAAATGGGGAAATAATGTCCCATAAATGGGGAAAGAAATGCCCCATTTGTACCTGGGCAATCCCAGCAGGATTATCTGACATTTGTTACACAAAAATACCAAAGTGGTGCCAAGGCACACGAGCCCCCAGCATGGCCCTCGGGCTGCACTGGGGGAACAGGATGGGACCTCACTGCCAAGCAAGCCTCTCCTGCACATCCCAGCTCCACCTCCCACCTGCTCTTCCAGAGCCCAAATGTGCCAAAAAGGAGAAAAACCCTTCAGAGCTTCCTCTGAGGAGCAAACACCCAAGAATTGATGAGGACAGCACCCAACAGACCCCAGAGGAGAACCTTCCAGCAGGAGTGGAGATCTGATGGCTGCTGGGGTGCCTTGGAAGCCTGGGCCCCCTTTTTAAAGACAAATAATGCACTTGGGATGTCTCCCTGCCTTGTGAGAAGGTGTGAGCTCCTCAGGCCCCACGTGAGGAAGGCACGGACGTTGCCCAGAGCACCAGCAGGTCCCACCACACCAGCAGTGTCCAGGGCCAGCAGCAACCTCAGCTCCTTGAGACCTGACCACAAGAGCTTGTGTCTGCCTAAAAAACCCCAGAGGAGCATTCCCAAGCCCTGCCTCGTGTTTGGACACGGGCACAGGTCCTGCCAGCTCCCCTGACCCTGTACAACCCTCTGACACTTCAAAGTGTGTGTTTGCCCAGCCAGGCTCCAGCCCTGCACCTCTGGCCAGCTCCAGTGCCCTGCAAGTGGCAAGTGATGGCGTGCAGGGTTTGCCGAGGCAATTCCAGCCTGCTGGGGGTTTTCCCAGCTCCACTTGGAGCCTCCTGTTAGGCTCTGCAGCCTTTAATTGGAGCTGATTTACGGCATTTTTATTGCTGCAGACAGCCAGCAGTTGGCACAGCAGGCAGCTTTAATATTACTTTTGCATTTTGTTATTGAATCACCAGCTTGGAAGGCAATAGTGGCGCTTTTTATAGCTGCAGCCTGGCAGCACAGCTCCTCCCTGGGCTTTGGAGAGCTCAGGGTGCCCCTGGGGGCCAGCGGGAGCACGGCCAGCTGACCACAGCACAGCCGGGCACCGGTCTGTGTGAGCAGCTCAGGGGACAGCCCTGCTCCCTGCCCCAGCGCCACGGCCACTGTTAGCCACTCCCTGGGGCTCATCGTGCCTTTGCCGGCTGCAGGGTTGGCCCTGAGGTTCTCACCTGGAGATTTTCACCCTCCCAGAGTGCAAAACGCAGCTTCTGCTGTGGAACAGGAGATACAGTCCAGGCTGCACCTCGAGCTCCCGGTCACTCCCAGCTCAGGACAGCTCAGAGGAGCCAGAGGAGCATGTGCCAGCTGCTGCCACCCTCCTGTGTCCAGCAGAGACTGTGACAGGCACGGTGGCTTTGGGATGTGTCTTTTGCTGCTACTCACACTCTCCATCCATGGTACCACTGCCTTGCAGTCTCACAGGCGTGCAGGATCTCTGTCCTGGTCTGGTTCTCCTCTGTGCAGGGCTGTGAGAAAGTGTGCCTGAGGGGGAGCAGGGTGGTCTCTGTTATCAATCTCTTACACACAGCTTGTTTGACCACGTTCTGAAGGAGCCCATCCACCTTCACAAGTCTCCTCCGTGGTTATTCCCCTTTGGCTTGAAAGCAGGAGGGTCCAGCCTGGACAGCAGCTCCACACACTGGTTAATGCCAGCTGGAGAAACCTCTCCCCTGGAGAGCCAGCGGCTGAGTGCAGTGCCTGCGAGCTGGAGGATCAGTTCTGGCTGGGGAATGTCCCTGCAGCCCTGCTCCTGCTCCCAGCCCCGTGGCAGCGCCCAGCTCTGCCGGGGGAGCGGGGAGTTCCCTCGGCAGCCCGCAGGCACCGTCTCATTCAATCGCAGTCAATCCCATTTAATGACTGACTGAACCCTGCTGGTTAATTAAGCAGCCAATACTCAGCTATCAGCTGGGCCGTGAGTTGTAACCCATACACCAAGCCCTGCCCGGGCTGGGGGATCGATCCCAGCAGATCCCAGTTCATCCCAGCAGATAGAGGCCCTGGGGCGGTGAGGATGAGCAGGGTGAGGAGCAGTGAACCCCTGGCACAGCCCCCACAGCTCGGGCACTGCAGAGCCCAGCCCCAGCTCACAGGGGCTTCCCTGTGCCAAGGGGAAAAGGAGCTTGCACGTCCCTGTGGGGGTCAGGCCGTGTCCCCCTTTGTGACCTGAGCACTGGGATCCTGCTGGCAGTGTCTGTCCTCTCCAGACCCTGGGAATGTGCTCTGCAGCTTTACCTTGTCCCCAGGCACAGCCCTCAAAGGGTCACAGCATCAGCAGGGCTGGAAGGGACCTCTGGACACCATCCAGTCCAGCCCCCTGCCAAGGCAGGGGCACCCTGAGCAGGTGACACGGGAACCCATGCAGGTGAGGTTCCAGTGCCTTTGCTGACGTGGGGAAGGGTCCCCAGCTGGCAGAAGGGGACCTGCAGCAGCTGCCTGGGGAAAGTTTCAGCCTCCCCTTCACACAGGAGCAGTCCAGCACTGGCAAAGGGCTGGAGCAGAGCCCCCTCACCAACCCCAGCAGGGACAGCTCAGCCACGGAATGACTTCTGAAATCTCTTCAGTGCTTCCTCCCACCCTGCAAAGGCACTGGATCAAGCTCTCTTGGTGGACAATGCAGATGCTGCCATGGGAGGAGTGGGAGAAAACCACAGCCCAGAGCCTGGAGCTCTTGGGTAGCACAGAAGTGGGTGCAGAAATGCAGAGCACAGCTCCTGCAGCGTGGCATCGGGGCTGAAAGGGCAGAGCACAGGAGCCAGCATGGGCATCCCACCCCTCTCATCAGCAGAACCTGATCCCCATGGTCATTTCCCAGTTCCTCTGGGAACATTTTCATGGGCCAGTCTCTGTCCCTGTGGGCGTCTCCCCATTCCCATGAGCACTGCCCTGCTCCCACGCAGGCAGCATTCCCAAATCCCACCTTGGATAGGCACAGCCTGTGCCGGTGGGATGGAGAAGCTCACATGCTCCCCAGTAACTGCTCCCAGCTCCCAGAGAGGAGGGCTGAGCACCACAGAGGCCACGCTCAGCACAGCTTTAGGATGAAGAAGACAAAGGTGATTTGCAAATGATTCAATGATTGAGTTTTTAATTGGACTCGTGCCTTTCCTCACCTGTTTAAGATGGATGAGATTGGCCTGAGCCTCTGGAAGTGCTCTTTGTAAAACAAACAAACAGGCTATTAATTATCCTGGATGTTAACCTTGGCTGGAAGGCACTGCAGGAAGGTCTGCTGCTCCTCAGGGATGAGCCCTGGTGGGTTCAGGTGCTGCTCCTGGTGCAGGGATTTGTGTATCAGCACAGCAGAGGCTGCTGCCAGCTCTGTGTAACCCCTCCAGAGCCCAGTGGCACCAGTTTGATGAGCCTGGCACAGGATTTAAGGGCATCTGCAGACAGAGCCTTGTGACCTCCCCCACCTCTGCTGAAGGATCCTGGTGCTGCATTTTTAACAGACTCCCTTCATGTGCGTGCATTCACACCCCAGGGTTTAAAGAGGCTGAAATGAATGTGTAGCTCAGCTTGTTGTCATAGTTTATTTATTAATTATTTCTTAGCTGTCATTTTATATGTGCGCTGTTATTCAATCACCAGCAGGGTGGAAGCTATACCTGATTCTAGGAAGAATAAAATGCCCTTTTTCTGTGTTGTTTTCTACTGGAACAGCCTCTGCAGGTGCTGCTGTGCCTGAAGGGCAGAGAGTCAAGGGATTTTTCAATGTTAAATCATGTGGAAATCAGCATAGAAGGGGGAGTGTTCATACAGGGGCTGTGTTTGAATAGTGCTGAGCAATGATGGGTTTGCATGGTGCAAAGAACACCAAAGGAGAGGAAACAGCACAGGAGGAACCAGCAGAGCTCTGAGGTGAAGGAATCCCCTAATTCCAGCCCTGCAGCAAAGCAATGAGGAGCCACTGACAAAAACCACTGGGCCACTGCACCCAGGGGCCGCTCTCAGCTCTGGGGGCATGGAAATACCCGGGGGGAGCAGAGCCACTGTTTTAGGGTGTGTAAAGGGGTAACTGTGCCACATCCAGGCAATTCCTGAGCACTCTAAAGGATGGCAGCCCATGCTGGGGGAACAGAGCTCGTGACTCACAGCAGGACACGCAGCCAGTGGGGGTTTCATACACACATCCTTGTCAGGAATTTCATTTTTCCATAGGGCTCCTTCCCCTCCATCCTCCCGTTTCAATTTAAATTCCCTGTCAGGGTCCCAAAAGAGGCCAATCTTCACCCCCAGCTGAACGTCTGCAGGACCTGTAATGAGTTAGGGCTGAATTCCTGCCAGCCCTTCTGGTAACGTTTAGAGAGGCCCTGGCTCCTGGCCAGACCCAGCGCTGGAGGAGAGAAAGGCAGAGCTTGACAGGAGTGAAGATATTGCAGGATGTCTGGGAGACAATCCCACTCCGGGTAAGATCCCAGCCCTCTGCAGCCCCTTTGCCAGCATTTGCAGCCTGGCCCCGCAGCCACAGCTGCCCTGGGGCTGCTTTAACCCCATCCTTGTGGCTTTCCTGTGCCCCATCCGAGGTGTCCCCTCCGGACCAGCTCCTCCCAGGCAATGGGGACAGCAGGAGGTCCCGTGGCAGCACCTGGCTGTCCGGGAGCCACCTCGGTGTGTCCCAGCTCCTCGCAGGAATGCAGAAGCTGACAGCTGCCCAAAGCAGCTTTCACCCTTCTGTAGTGTCTGCTCACACTCCTCCTTCCCTCCTGGGAGCGGGGCTGGGAGAGCCTGATGACAGTGTGGGAAGAGAAAGGGCCGCTGCCAGAGAGGAGATAAATATTTGTCATTTTCCATCAGTCTGTAAGAGGCATCCAGGATCGCAGGCAAGCCGCAATGAAGCCGGATTCCGATATGATTAACCCCGGCTCTGCCGAGCTCAGCCACCCGCGGAGCCGCGGCTGCGGAGGGGTTAACGCTGCTCCGTCACCGGGGAGCTGTCACCGGGATTGTCGCGACCCCCGAGGCTCCTTGCGGTGCTCCGAGCCGGCAGGGCTGGATGCACACAGCGGGTGACAGCTGGAGGTGGGGACGTGGCTGTCCCCAGCCCCTCCCGGGCACATCCCGGGCTGGTGGCAGCTGCTGGCCCACAGGACAGAGGTGCTGGCCGGGAAGGGTGGGCTCCAGGGAAGTCTGGCGAAGGTTTTCTTTTACTTCTCATTATATTGCTCTGATTTTGTTAGCAATAAACTCAGTTAGTATCTCCAGTCTGAGCTGTTTTGCCCGTATTTGCTGAGGGATCTCTCCCGGACCTTATCTCAAGTCCATCCTCACTTTCCATGCCCTCACCCCCTCGTGGGGCTTGTCCCGTGTCCCTGGAGCTGGAGCAGCCTGGCTGCACCTCCCCCGTGCCCCTCACAGCAGGGCTGTGGCTGCCAGCTCCTGCTCCCAGCCAGCCCCAGCAGTGTCCCAGTGTCCCCAAGATGGGCTGCTGTCCCCTGTCCCCACTGGCTGTTCCTGGGCCAGTCCCCACTCTGACAGTGCTGCTGTGTCCCTGCAACAGAGACATTTGTCCCCCAGCTGGGCACATCCCTGGCTGGAAATTCCATGGGAAAGGGCATGGATGGAGCCAGGGCTGGTCCCAGCAGGGCTCTCCCTCTGACACTGCAGCACCCCAGGGCTCTGAGCACCCATACCCAGCTCTGCCAGCTCACACTGGCTGTTCACATTTTCAGCCTTCCCTTCATAGGCACAAAAATTAACTTTTTTTCCTCTTTTTTAGTCCCTCGAGTGTCTGGTTCTCTGAAACATCCTCGCTGCTGCTCAGGAGTAACCAAAAGCTGGATGTGCAGGGGGAGGAACGTGTGCAGGCAGGCTGGACCACACACAGCCCGGGCCAGGAGCTGGGAGCAAATGGATTTGTTCCTTCCAAATTCCATCCCCCCTTTTCCTGGGCTTTGCTGGAGGTGCTGTCCCTGCTCCACAGGGACAGGGGAGTGATCCACCCAGCGTGGCTGGATTAGGTGGAACCCACTTTTACAGGCTTGTTTCATTTCTCCCCTCCCTGGTTCTACTACAGGTGTTTTGTGCCTGATCTCTGCATTCCTGGCATGCCTGGAATTCCCTGATGCTTAACCTCAGATCCGAATTTCCTGGATTTGTAACATTTGGGTTTAAGTGAGCAGAAATGACCTCGTACATTTATTCACCCCAAACTTCTGCTGTTTGAGCCCCTCCATAACCCCAGCCCGAGACCATTCTTGAATATAACTTCTAAATTTGTTTGATGCCAAATCAGCCTCCAGAGCCTCGGCTCTGTCCTCCTGTCCAAACCCATCTGATACCCCAGATGTGCTGTTGAAAGGAGTGGCTCCAGTCAGAAATCTCTCCCTGTCTCACACTCAGGTGCTGTGCAGCTTGGTGGGATGCAGACCTGGAGCACTCCAACCTCCCATCCCACAGGGACAGCTGACACCTCCAGGGAGCTCTGGCTGGCTCCCAGCCATCAGCTTTTTCTGTCTCAGCACTGAAGAAGTCCCTTCAATATTTCCAAGCTGCTGAGCTGTGGTGCAGAGCTCTTCTGCTCACCAGGAGCCCCAGGGTGAGCGGGTGTGAGGCTGCTCAGGGCCTCGTTGCTTTGTGCCAGGTTTATCTGGCCTCTGCTGCTTGCAGAAGTTGTGTTTCCTGGGAATAACTGCGGGGCAGGTGGGTAAAGGGTGGAAACCTGAAAGCCCTTGTAGGCAAATATCCACTGTGGAAATGTGTGAAATTCTTCTCAGGGAGAATTGCATCACAGAAAGGGTGGTCAGGCATGGGAAGGGGCTCCTCAGGGACAGGGTGGGGTCCCTGGAGGTGTCCAAGAAACACCTGGAGCTGGCACTGGAGGTGACCAGGTGGGGATCGGGCTCAGGTTGGACTCAGTGGTGTGGGAAGACTTTTCCACCCTGCACGGTTCTGTGACCCTGTGTGTTTTACACCGTGGGTCACCCCCCACCCCACACGGGCAGGACAAGGCTCGGTGGCTCCGGCAGGCTCGGGGCCCCTGGCACGGAGGATGCTGAGGGCTCCAGGCCCTGGTGGGGTGGAAAGGCTGCACAAAACCGGATTTCATCCTGCCACGGGACTGCCTGCTCCTGCTCCTGCTCCTGCTCCTGCTCCTGCTCCTGCTCCTGCTCCTGCTCCTGCTCCTGCCCTTCCTCACGGCAGCGGGAATTGCCCCTCCGGGCTGCCTGGGTGGGAAATCAGCAGGATCGGGGCCAGGGCTGAGTCACAGCGGCACGGCCCGGCCCGGCCCGGCCCTGCTCGCTCAGCAGCTCCCTATCGCCTGGAACGGCTTCCTATCGCTCGGAATCGCTTCCCATCGCCCGGAATCGCTGCCTCGGAGGAGCTGCAGCCGGGAATGGCACTCAGCAAGTCTGAGCAGCCCCCACGCCCCGCTGCAGCTCAGCCTCCCCTGACCTGCTCAGCCGGGCACGATCCTGGCCGGGGCTGGGCTGCAGAGGAGAGGCAGCAGGAGGAGGAGGAGGAGGAGATGATGATGATGATGATGATGATGATGATGATGATGATGATGATGATCCAGGACCCATCCCGGGAGCTGAGGGGGCTGTGGAGCTGCTGCCCCACACGTCACCATTGCCACTGTCACCTGCGGGCAGCCCTGCCAGGAGCCCTGCAGTGGCCTTTGGAGAGACTCTGGCAGAGAGCTCAGCACAGGGGACCCTGGTCCCCTGAGCCCAGCTCAGGTTCCCCGAGCCCAGCCCAGGTCCCCTCTGTGCCCAGCCCAGGTCCCTCCCGTGCCCAGCCCAGGTTCCCTCTGAGCCCAGCAGCCTGGCAGTGCCCCGGTGCTGTCACTGACTCTGTCCCTCTGGTGCCATCCCCCCTGCTCCATCCACCCCGGCGGCCCAGCCCTCCCTGCCCTGGTTTGCAGCCACCAGGTCTCCTCTGGTTCCACGGCTCTCAGCCAAGGCTGGGATGTGAATCATTGTCAGGAGAGCCACGGGTGAGTGCCCAGGGCTGGTTTATCTGAAAACAGCTGCCCAGCCCTGCCAGCTGTGGGGGCTGTGCAGGGAGGGGGTGCAGAGGAGCCTGGTTCCCTCCACCATCCCCCAGTCCAGCTTTGGAGCTGCCCACGTTTACTGACCTGGGGGACATGGACATGGCCATGGCCACAGAGGTGAAGATCCCTGGGTGTGAATATTTTCACCTGGATTTGGGTATTTTCTCCTTCCCTCTTTGCCCTGTTACTCCCCTCTCCAGTGGTGCTATACCTCCAATTTCCAGAGCAGAGCAAAAGCTTTGCCATTATAGTTTTGTCCCCAAATGTTTTTTTCTCTGTTACTTTTTTTTACAGAAAATATTCTGGGTTCCAGATTTTTGTAAATAACTCACCAAGAAGTGAAATAACCTCTGGAGCTGAAGCAGAGCCCCTGCTGAGCCACTTGGTTCCCAGCTCATGTCTCCCAGATGAAGTGGTTTGATCCTTTGACTTCTCCCTTTCTCTGTCACCCCCCCATAATCACATCATTTTCTCTTTCTGGAAACCACCTTTGGCGGGGAGAGGAAGATTTAATGGCTGATAGAGGGAGAAAGGAGAAATCCAATGGGAACAGTGGGCAGAAGTGACCAGGGAAGAGTCAGATTGGTATCACCAGGTACAAGTTGTCCCCTGGATACTTCCCCACCCTCCAGCTTCTTTTGTTGTGCAAGATTTTCTGAGCCTGGTGTGGTTTGTTGGTTTAGCAGATCTCCACAGATCGCTTTTTCAAGCACTTTTTCAGCCTCCTGGAATCCCAAACCTCCTGCAGACTCAACTTCGGCAGGGAGTTCCCTGACCCACCCCCTTCTCAGGATGAGCCACACCTTCCTTTGGGCTGGCTTGGCTCCTGCCTTCCTCCCGGGACCCTCAGCCGTGCACGGAGGGGCGATGAGGAGGCTCATCCCTATTTTTAGGGGTAATTCCGTTCTCCAAACCCCTGGGCTATCTCCATCCGGGCTGAGCAGCTCCAGGGGCATCGCTGCAACTGCAGAATTCAGCTCGGGGGAGCTGAGGGAGCAACAACCAGAGACAAGTCACCATGCCAAGTGGGACCTGTCCATTCTGGGCTGTTACTGTTTGATATGAAATGAACGACACACACACACTGAATTGGAAAGGCAGAAAAGAAGGAAGTTTATTTTCAGACTTCGTATTTATAGAATCCTAAAGGTGACCATGGATTGGAGGATGGAATTGCCACTTCTCCAACCACACTGGGCAAACTAAGAGTCTATCAATTCTCTCTTCTGCCAGAAAATAATGCAAAACAATCAGTATTTCCATGAAACGTGCGTGAGAAACTCCATTACAAAAATGTCAACATCAGAAGGCTCAGAAGAAGTTAAAAAGAGCAGGGTGACACTGGGCATCCCTGGGTGGGGAACAAAAAGGAAAGAGTTTCCCAGCCCAGTGCTGCTCGAGCAGCTGCAGTGAGTGACGGGCTCTGCTCACCCCCTCTGCACCAGGCAGGGTGTGCAGGTGTCCCTCAGTCCTGTCCCAGGCACAGGGGGTTCCTGCTGTCCCCCCCTGCAGTGGCCCGGGGCAGGGGCACTCCCAGGGCACAGGACACTCTGTGTGTGTGCGGGAGCAGGGCTGGCACTGGGGTCACACACTGTGCCCAGGGCTGCACTCAGAGCCTCGAGAAGGATCTTGCTGAGTGTTTCCTAAACCTGCCCCTTCCTCTCTCCCAGCCCAGCCTAACTGGGCTGAGCAGGGCTGCCTGACTGGTTTCTATCCAGCTCGGCTGGTTTGGTGTTGCCTCGCTGCTTGCTGGCGAGACAACTGTATTTTCTGGTTCTGCTGGCAGCAGCTTTCATGTGGGATGAGCCGCTCTGCTCCCCTGAGCTGCAGCCTGGGACTGGGGGAGCTCCTGTGCACACACAGCTCTGTGCTGGTGCCACCAGGCAGGGCCAGGACCTTCTCACCAGGGACATCCACTGGGGATGTCCCAAAGGAGCTGACTCCCTGTGTGGCAGCCCTGGGAGGCCTCGGTGGCTCAGCAGTGCTCTGCTGCCCGTGGGATGCTCACCAAAGGGCAGCAGAGCTCCTCAGGCTCTGTGCTGGGGGACATGGACATTTTGGTGGCCAAAACCTGTCTGTCCTAATGCCAGGAAGGCAGAGAACGGCCTCATCCCTGAGAAGAGAGGTCTGTCAGCCCTGGAGGTGCTCAGGAAGTGACAGGATGTCACACAGTGTCACACACTCAGTGCCTGCTCTGGCTGTGAGGTGGTGATGGGTCACAGGCTGGACTTGGTGATCTCAGAGCTCTCTTCCATCCTAATGATCACTTGATGCTGTGATCACCACAAAACTGGAAAAGCTGCTGGAGGGTTTGGGTTTGAGGAGGCTCCTTACTTGACCCAGGGCCTGTGCAGCAAAGCCAGGAGCTGGGTGCAGATCTCCTAAATCTCCTTGGAATCTCCTCCGCCAGGCCTGGCTTCTTCTGCCAAGTCATGTCAGGGGTCAGTGACAGAGGTGAGAGCAAAGAACCAAACCCAAGTGTCCCAGCTCCTCCTCCCCTCTGTTTGTTTCCACCAGGCTGACTCTCCACAAATAAAGGATTAATTGAGGCTGTTACAGTTAACTTGAAAGGGCCCTGCAGCATGAATTCGGGATCCTAAACACAACCAGTTTCAGGTCAGTAATTAGTGCACTTCTCTCGTTGCAGGTGCACCCTGGGAGCTCTGAAACAAGTACAGGATCAGCAAGAAAAATATCTGGAAGCAATGGCAGTGATTTCAGAGAGCTCTCTGAATTGGATTGTCTCATTAGGGCTGCTCCGTTACTGGAAAGCCTTTGGGCATTGGGGCAAAATCCTGACATTTCATCTCCAGCCTGCAGAGTGAGGGCCCCCCAAATTCCCTTATTGCAGGTGTGGCTGGACCCATTCCAGTGTGAGCATGGACAGGTCACTTCAGCCTCCTGGGGCTCATTTTCTTCTTCTCTGAGGAGGCGTTTCTGTGCACCGGAGGGTGATGGGTGTCTGCACAGAGCTCGGGGGAGGGTGAAGGGATAAAACCCCTCTGCAGGGCTCTGGTTCTGCCTCAGGGCAGCCACCACAGAGCTGGGAGCTCCTGGAGCATTGCTGGGGACCAGCAGCCAGCACGGGACAGGAGGAACAGGATAAATCCCAGATCCTGCTGAATCCCCCCACGGGCAAACCCTGCTGCTTTGTCCAAGCTTGTTGAGTTTAATTCACTAAGAAGGAGCTGACTCCTTTCTTCCAGGAGCTGAAACTCTTCCTGAACAAAGAGTCCTTGTGGGATGTGATGGGCCTCCCTGGGGCTCCTGGGCAGTGGGTGGCCTTTGTGCAGAGCTGGGGGCTGGAGACTGTGCCAGGGTGAGATTAGCAACCCTTGGGCTGGGAAAGGGAGTTCCTGCAAGTGTTCTTATGCCTGGGGTTTGCACAGTGCTGTCCTTGGCCCTCTGCTCTCAGCCCCCTCTCACCTCTCCAGCATCCTGCTCAGGTCAGCCCTGGAGATGGGCACTGGGGATTTGGGAACTTTGCTTTTCCAGCCCAGCATCCTGTGCTGCTGCAGTGACAGTGGCTCAGGCTGCAGGGCTGGGGCTGAAAACAAAACCAAAGGCAACAGAATAAATCACCCATGACGGAAACAATGTGCCTGAGTGGGCAGGTGGTGCAGGAAGGGCTGAAAGGGGAGGGTCTGGCAGCAGCCCCTGTGATGCCAGCAGGGCTGGTGTCCCCAGTGTGGCAGCTCAGTGTCACAGCAGCGAGCTCAGCCTGCCCACAAAGGGCACTGGGCATTTCCTCCCCAGGAGCCACGAGACAAGATCAGAGCTGCCAAGGAACAGGGGAAGGGCCACAGAGACCTCCTGTGTGCCAGCCTGTGGGAGCTGGGACCCCTTTTCACTCTCCAGTGGCAATTTCCCCATGGACACATCCCTTGTGTTCTCCTGCAAAGGGCAGCAAATGCCCCAGGAGCTGGTGGTCAGTGAGAGCCAGGACAGTGCCCAAAGGTCCTGCTTGCCCCCTTGGCACAGCCTGTGCTGGAGCACGGAAATCCCCAGGGAAGGAGAAACCAGCATGAATGTTTCATCTCTTTATTCACAGAGAGCCAACACCAGTGAAACCTGCTTGACAAACTGCCCCCTCAGGACTGCCGAAATACCTTTTCCATCTGCAAATGGGCTGTTAATAGGAGAAGATTTCGAGGCTCCAAAAGCACTCCTGGAGCATTTGATAAAAGTGCGTGGGAGCAAAGTCCAGAGGCTGAGCTAATACTGCTCTGCTGGATCAGGAGCACTGTCTGGGCTCTGGCAGGATGCAGAGTGCCAGAGCTACTGCTGGGGAGGCTCAGGGAGCTGCTGGCCACTGCCCCAGCGCTGCTGGCTCTCTACCTGGGGCCCTCTATACCCCCTGGGGGCTTGTCTAAAGCTTGGTGATTCATAAGACAAAAATATGGTCTAGAGGATAGATGGTGTTGATTCAGCACTGGAAAATCTAAGATAAAGGCCAGAAATATTTTAAACTGAACTGCAGCAAGCACAGAGATAGGGAAGGACGTTAGGGCTTCTTGCATGTGCCAAAAATAGAGCAGATCAAGGAAAACAGCTGGGAACAATGGTGCAGGAAAAGCTTATCTCCAGGAGCACAGGTTTCTTTATAGTGCCTGAAAAAAACCCAACAAAACAAAACAAAACGATGGCCTTGCTCTAGATCCTGATTCCCAGTTTTCCCAAACAGCTCTCCCCATCAGATATTTTTATGGATTTTGAGGATGCAAAGCACTGAGGGTGGAGGTGGCTCACCTGGCCAGGCAGGGCTGGCCCACACGTCAGTGCTGATGAAGTTCAGTAGGGAACAGTGGAAATGCAGAATGTAATCTTCATCGCCACAGCTCCATAAACGGGAGCAACCTGAGGAGCCCCGTGGTGAAATCAGCCCTGGGGCCAGTGCAGGCAGCTCCCAGTGCTGGGGAGGTGCCAGAGCTGGTGCCACGGCCAGGGTGAGGTGTGTGAGTGTCAGCAAAGGCAAAGCAGGGTGCTGGTCCAATCTCAGTCAGGGTCTGCCACAGCTTCCTGAGGAATCTCTGGTCACATCCCCCTGCAGGCTGGGATGTCCACCTGGAGGGTGCTGCAGGAGGCACCCCTTGCTCACTTCTGGGTGGGGGGCCCAGAAAATCACCAAACCCCTTCTGCAAAGCTGAGAGGATGAGAGCAGCAGGTCAGGTTTCATCCAGGAAGGCATGACCACACCTGAGGGATGTTTGGGTAGGAGGGGGTGGGATGGACAGCAGTGGGTCAGGGGGATGAGCTGGGATGCACAGGGAGCTGCTGGCTGTGCTGGGATGGGGTCCCATGGATGGAGCTGCTGGATCCCAGGAGGGCTGGTGGCCTGGAGGGGACAGGCAGGTCCTTGGGCACTCCCTGGCAGACAGTGGAGTGTGGCTGTGGGGCACAGGCCCTGAGCTGGACAGGGAGAGCTCCCTGCCAGCCCCCTGGGCAGGAGGTGGCTTTGCCATCACTTCTGTCTGTCAGAGCGGGCAGAGGTGGGAGGGACAGGCAGGCACTGCCAGGGGACACTGCAGGGTACCCACAGCCCCGGGCAAGGTGAGCAAGGGAGCCTCTGGCTCTGGGATGTGCAGGGGCAGATCCAGGGCCCCGTGGTGACCGTGCTGGGCACAGCAGGGTCCAGCAGGCTCTGTCCTGTCCAGTGCTGGGCAGGGCTGCAGGTTTGAACCTGCCTGGCCTTTAACTGCTCCAGCCCAGCCAGGTGAGTGAGAACTCTCCCTCCCAGCCTCCATGGGTGTACAAAACTTCCATGGATGTACAAACCTCCATGGATGTACAAAGTTCCCAGGAGTGAGCAAGGCTTCCAGCTGCTGACAGACACAGCCCCTCACAGGCAGCAGTGTAGGGTGGGACAGGGACCATGGGGAAGCACCATGGGGACACTGTGAGGTGTCCCTGTAGGCACAGTTTGTGTCACTGGGGCTGTGTGTGGCACAGTTTGNGGTGGCACTCTGGGTACTGTGGCTGTCCCAACTGTGACATGTGCTGTGACACCCCTGGGCACCAGGGCTGGAGAGACACGCTCAGGATTTGCTCTCCTGGGCTGGGGTGATGCTTGAGGGGCACCTGCTGCAATCAGGACACCACAAAAACGCTGGTGAGTGCACTATCGTGAGGACTGTGTAAATATTTTGATTAACTTCACCTTGAATCTACATGAAGGGGAGATTTTTATCACCTTTACTGACAAAACAGCTTTTTTTTTTTTTTTTCCCAGGAGGGAGGAGGAGGATGAGTAAGTGCTAGAGGAGAATTCCTGCAGTGATTTCACAGCAGATGAAAGCAGCCAGATAGGAGCTGCTGCTGCCCAGAGCAAGGGGACAGCCACCCCCAGAGCACGGAGGACTCACAGTTCCTGCTGATGGGACATGTTTGGTGTTCCTGTCTGTCTGACATAGGAGCTCCAGGGGCAGCACGGGGAGTGTGGGCAGCTCCAGGCCCTGGCTGGCTCCTCCAGCAGCTCCCAGGGTTCATTTGAAGGGTCTGGGGTCACCCCCCGTGTGTTGGCTGGCAGGGTGTCCCTGGAATTAGCACAGCCTGGCAATGACCCTGCACTGGGCTGGGCAGGGGGGCTCCTCTGCCCCCAGAGCAGGGCACAGGATGGGCTCTCCCTGCCAGAATTCCCCAGGGAGCTCCATCGAGGGGACAGCAGGTGCCCAAAAGGCTGGAGAAGGCCGTGGCTATGAAGATGGGGTGGGTGGCATTTCATGGCAGGGGACTCTGGAGGAGGCTGGGAAGAGGGAACAGATCCGGAGCTGAGGCATCAGCAGGGCCTGGATCAGTCCAGGGTGTGGAGGAGGCAGAACTGCAAAGCTTCACACCTCGTCTGCATCCCCAGGGATTGCTGATCCCTGCCCGGGGGGTCCGGGCTGGCCTCACCCCGCGGGAGGATGGGCTGGGATGCAGAGGGATGGCAGAACCTGAGGTGGTACCGGTATTTTCTATAACTTTGCTGCTGTGCTGCCATAAATACCCTGTATAAATTGTGTTTGTCAGGGAGGTACATGAACAGGTGGTGGGATGTGTGGTGTTTGGTATCTGGTCACCCCTCTGTCCACCCCACTGCCCCGGGGGCTCAGCACCCCACAAAAGCACAGACACCTCCTGTGGCCCCACTTTCCCATTATCAAATACCCTTTCCCGTTATCAAATACCTGAGGTTCACCTTGATTGCCTCGGGCAGAGCCCAGCACACAGCACGGCCAGGGCCAGCTGTGGCCCCAAGGCCACAGGACTTTGTATCTTTGAGTCTCCTCCGTGGTTCAAACATTCGTGAATGCTGTGCAGGAAAGAACTCAGTGTGCCTTTGGCTCTGGATAGAAGAATGGATTTAATGAAAATATGGTTCAGGGCATGAGAAGGTGTTGGGGCAAAATTAGAAAACATTTGCTAAGTCCCCCAAAAGCAGAAGTTAAACTGTTTTTCCCAAAGTTTTCTTAAGGGGAAATTTGCTTCCAGCTCAATCCAACAAAAACACAGAGGCATCTTCTGGTGCATTTTCTGTGCATTGTGTCACTGGAGGAGTGTGAGAGAGACAGGGCTGCAGCGTGGGGGGCTGCTGGGGACATCAGGGGCTGGCTGTCCTGAGAGCAGGGCTTTGGGGGCAATTCTGGGCTTCCTCTCTGCTGGAAGAGAAGGTGCCCTCTGTGCCTGGGGGTGCAGGGGTTCCAGCCTTGCTGGCAGCTGCAACATTGCTGGGAAAGGTCCTGTCCTTTCCCCTTTGAGGTGAAAGGCTTTGGGGTGTGTTGGCTGTGCAGCCCCGGACACGGCTCGGAGTGACAGGGGTCCCAGGGCGAGGCCACCTGGGTGGCACGGGTGGCACCAGGGTCGGGAAGGGCTGGAATGTCCCCGCACTGCCGCGGGCACAGGGGCACAGCCCCACGACGTCCCCAGGTATTGCACAAGCCCTGCTCGTCAGCAGATGGCCGAGATAAGGGCCGGGAATGCTGGCAGGGAGCCCTGGGGTGGATGGTGGCTGTCCTGGAGGTGACTCACGGCCGGGACTCTGCAACCCCCCAAAACCCACAGGGCTGCTGCAGGGGAACAGAGCTGTGCCAAAGCAACCGGGGATGGGCACTGCCCCACCTGCAGCCCTGGCACGGGAGGGACACAATGAGATTTCCAACCAGGAGGGACCTGTCCAGCTCCCTAAAAAGTGGCAAGGTGGAGGCCGGGCTCCTGGCCCAGGCAACCAGCGACGGGCCAAGGGGAAAGGCTGCACCAGGGGAGGGTCAGGTTGGATTTTAGGAAACATTTCTTTGCTAAAGGAGTGGTCAAGCACTGCATCAGGCTCCCCGTGGAAGTGCTGGAGTGACCATCCCTGGGAATGTTCAAAATACAAGTGGGTGTGGGTTAGTGGTTTGGTAGGGTCAGTCAGAGGTTGGACTTCACCTTGGAGGTCTTTTCCCACTTCCTTGATTCTATGGTTCCAAACAGACCTGAGGTGTTGGGTCCTCCCTGCCCAACCTGCTGTGCTCCTCAGGCACATTTTGTCCTCTGGGGTCCCCCCCTTGAGATTTCCCTGGGCTGGGCTATGTTAACAGGGTCACTTCATGCAAATAATGTGGATTTCCATCACCTCTGGTCAGCAACAGACCAGACACAGCTGGTACAGCTCTCTCACCAGTTCCCCAATTTACTGCAGGGTAAATTTTTGCTGCAGGGTCAGCAAGCCCCACTGGGGGATGCCCTGGAAGAGGGGTGGGGCAGGGAGGGACCCCTCCATCCCCATCCTCTGCTCAGCACTGCTCTCCCCACAGTCAGGGGACAGAGAGGGAACCTCTCCATCTTCCACCCAGTTCAGGAGCTCTGAGCAAGGCCTGCAGCTGGATGGGGCTTCCTGGAGTCTGGAGTGCCCAGAGGCCTCAGGTACCCTGTTCCCATTAAAATGAGTAATTCCCAACTATCCTGGAGGTCAGGATGGGGTCACAGGGGTGCTTTGGAAAGGCTGGGACCCCTCATCAGTTCTGGCCCAGGTCTATTCTCAGAATTAATGAGTTTTAGGGCTGTTTCCTCTCTGCCATGTTGTGATTGCCTCCAGCCTGCAGCACCCCAAGAGCGAGGAGCTCCCCATCATTTCAGAGACAGTCAGTGCAGGAATTGCTGCATGAGGAACATGTTTGCCCTTGGCTCCAGGGCCCAAAGCCCTGTTGGCAGGACCTGTGCTGATTGTCACACGTGGGAACCCCCCACCCTCACCTCAGGGCTCCCTGGTCCCTCCCTGGGACAGGTGATGTGCTGTGGGGGGTGCAAACAGCACCCCAGGAGTGTGCAGACAAATCCAGGCTCAGCTGTGCTCCAGCCCTCCCCCTGCACCCCTCAGAGCCTGGCTGCTCCCCCCAGTCCTGCAATTCCCAGATTCCAGCCCCGCTCCTGGAGTATCCCTCACTCTGTCCCTGCACCCCCAAGGAAAGAATGCAGCTTTGCAAAAGCAAGGCAGGAACAGAGCAGAAAAAGAGCAGTTTGGTATTATTTTCTTTTCTGGGCCATTTTGAATTAATTAAGGAATGTGATCTAAACTATAAATACCCTCCTTCACGTATGATTTATGGCCTGTTTGTTCTGGATTGGTATGTGCTTAATCTCTAATTGTGAGCCCACCATCTGTTTTTATTGATCTGCTTGCCAGGAGAGTTATTGCTCTCCTTGGCCTTATATGGGAAAATTAGGTATGTGGTGAGGGAGCCAGAGCCAGGGCTGCCCTGACGTCAGCCTTGGAGCCGCTGCTCGGGGCTGTGCTTCCCAAACTGCTGCAGCCCCTGCTCCTGCCAGGCCCCCTCACCGTGTGAAACTGCAGCTCAGGGTCCCCCAGAGCCCCGTTATCTGCACAACCCCCTCAGCCCATCCCAGCTCCCTCGGCATCCATCCCTTCACTGCCCGCAGCGGCTTTGCTCTTCGGGGGAAAGAATGGTGAGAAGAAGAGGCTGGCGTGGCTTTGGTGTTTTTGGCTGTAAATCAGGAGTCTGCCAGCCCAGCCTGAGTGCTTTCAAAGGTGGGAGTGTCTCCATGAGAAAACAGGATTTATTCATGGGACCTGGAGGGCTCGGGGGTGTTATTAAGTGGAGAGATAACAGAGCCCGGGCCCAGCCCGTGCTGTGCATGGCCAGAGCAGGGAGGGGAGGACAAGAGCTCCCAGGAACATTTTGAGGCTTAAAGGAAGCCCGTGGATTTGAAGGAAGAAGTGCCCTTTACCTGCAAAGCTGGGAAGAGGAGAAGGGCAGTGACAGTGCCACAGGGGAGCTGCCCCCAAAGGGAAGGGGGTCTCTGTCCCCTCCACCAGCCGGTCCCAGCAGGGCCAGGTGATGCCTCTGGCTCCCAGACCCGGCTGGACTGTCCTGGGAGCCCCAGGGAGGGGTGGGATGAGGCTCCCTGGGGCACTGCAGGCACCCAGAGCTGCTGTGGCACAGCTGGTGGGGATGTGGTGATGCCCAGGACCCCCAGTCCCTGCCCAGGGTCTGCAGGGACATCCAGGAGATTCAGGGACAGAATGGGGACCATCCGTCTCCATCCCCTGGCTGGTGTGGCTGAGATCCTTCCCCCCCTGGGAGCCCCCAGGGATGGGGGTCACACCAGCCCCTGGCTCTGCATTTATGTATCCACCACAAAATGCCTCAAACGCATTTGCAGTCAGGAAGGAGCTGCTGTAATTTGCTCAGTCTCCCACATCCTCCTGTGGTTATTATTTTAAGCCATTTCCCTGATTTCAGGGCCTGCTCTGGAGATCCCCATTCCCAGACTGACTGATGCCTGCGATGACAGAATTTCTGCTCTTGGGCAAATTAATTTCCCATGGGATTGTGGCCTAATATATAAATATAAAACTGACACATTTTCACTGGGTTGAAAGGAAAATAGCTCCAGCTCGCAGGAGATAAGGCTTGCAGGAGATAAGGCAGCAGTTGGAGTGTGAATTGCCATGAGGATCCCGCTTTTCCCACAGATCCCTGGTGATGTTTGCTGGCCCGGCTGTGCAAGCCCTCGATAAGCGTCAGCAGCGTTGATGCAACCTTTGGCTCTGCTTCATCTCACCCTCACCTGCCTCCTCCTGGGCACAGCAAACGGTGCAGGGGGCAGCGGGAGTTCTGTGGCTCAGTGTGCCCGGGATTCACCCAGGGCTCTGCCTGGAGCTGTGGTGGTGCTGGAGATGAGGGGCAGCCCCAGCCCTGCAGCCTCCGTGCCTGGAGGAGGGCAGGGAGCCCTTCCCACAGCGAGGAGATGGACAAACAGCCAAGGTGCAGCTGGACGGAAGGGATGGGGATCTCCTGTGCCCTCCTCCAGGAGGGAGCCACGGTGAAAGCACCCGGGGAGTGGAATTTCCATGGCTCTGGGCAGGACTGTGCTCCGGGTGTGGAGCTGCCCTGAGCCAGGGCTGTCCCTTTGTGCAGGAGGAGCAGATCCCGGGCTGGGGGTGGCACCGTGCCCTGGGACCAGGCTGTGTGCCCAGGCTGTGTGCCCAGGCTGTGTGCCCAGGCTGTATGAGGCTGTATGAGGCTGTGTGACCAGGCTGTATGACCAAGCTGTGTGCCCAGGCTGTGTGCCCAGGCTGTATGAGGCTGTATGACCAGGCTGTATGACCAGGCTGTGTGCCCAGGCTGTATGGCCAGGCTGTATGAGGCTGTAGGAGGCTGTATGACCAGGCTGTGTGCCNAAAATGGCAGAGGCAAGGACCCCGCGCACAGCTGCGCAGGGGGTTTTGTGTGCCCAGGCTGTGTGCCCAGGCTGTGTGCCCGGGCTGTATTTGGAGGTTGATCTCAGAGCCCTGGAGCCGTTTGCTCATGCAGCACAAATGCGGGTGTTTGATCCTGACCTCAGCCCTTATAAATAACCCAGCCAGGCCATGCAGGCACCCAAAACAATCTGTCCCTCTCCTCTCTTCCCAGCTCCCTCGCTGCCCTGGGAATGTCCCCTCACCCCCAGGATGATTAAATCCTGGACAGCGTGCTGGGAGCTCTGCAGGACCAAGGCTGGGGCACACACACACCGTGTGGGGCTGGAATAAGCAGGAGGATTTACCTGCACTCTGTAACCCAGGCACAGCCAGAGCTCTTGGCCTGTTCCTGTGTCCTGGCAGAGCCATCCCATGGATGGAATGTGCTGGGAAGTGGTGCTGTGGGCAAGCAGCTCCTGAAAAGCAGATCTGAGCAGAAAATGCCAGAGCTGGAAGGATTTGTGCTTTTCCAGAGCACCCTGCCTGCCAAGCACGAGCAATACTTAGAAAGAGCTCTGGGGTGGATTGCAAAATCCACCCCGTTTGGAGTGGGTTTGAACACTTCAATCCCTCTTTAATGATACTGCCCAGGAAATGACAAAGCTTTGGGAAAACAGCCGGATTGGATTCTGCCTTGGGACATTTCAAATTATTGCACACATTTTTTTTCGTGCAGCTCAGCAAAACCCTACAACATCCTGCCACAGCTTTCCTTGTTTCCCTGACACTTCTGGCACAAGAATTGGACACTGCAGCAGATTCCAAGGCTCAGTTCCATCCAGGTTTGCCCTGTGCTGGAGGGATCTGGTTTGGATCACTCTGCTTTCAGGTTTATGGGTGACAGCTCGGTGGGGATTTTAGAAAGGAGCTCTCCTGACACTTGGTGTTTTCTCCTCTGCTGCCCTGCAGTGGTGCCTGTGGATGGACCCTGCCAGGGATGTTGCAGTGGGAGAAGATTTGCCTAAACAGAATTGCATTGGCTCTACTTTGTGGATCGCTGGTGTCAGGGTGATTTACACCCCACTGTAATTGTGCTGGCAGCCTAGAATGGGCCATAACATTTCACTGCTCCTTCATTTGAGATTCATTTAATTCGATGGGGGAAAAAAAGGTACCTTCTGTCTTTTTGGACTCCCCCAGCCACCCCTCCTATGGTTATAAAATACCATACCAAATCAAGGAAAGAAAAAGGAAAATAAATGCCCAAACAAAATATAGACTTCAAAACAGGCTTCAAAACTGCCCAATTTGATAAAGAATGGAAATAGCCAGATTGCATAAATAGAAAAATCTTCTGATTGTGGAAAGGAAAAATAAGAATGGTTTATTTCCATATTATATAAACCCCAAAGTCATAGTGATGCCATTGTGCCATGCAAATAAGTTACCAAAGGCAGGAGGATAAGCCACAGCCAGGTGCAGTGGCACTGCTCAGGGAATGCCTGGCAGGGATTGCTGGGTGCCCAGTGTTCCACAGGGACCATCCCAGCTGTGAGCTCAGGGCAGGGAACTCTCAGAGCTGAGCAGACTGCACTGGGGAAAGGAAATAAAATAAAACATTGGTGTTCTTCCAGTGGTTAATGAGTAAATATTAAGCTGTTTTGAGGTTTTGTTACAGGAGATGTTTATGGGGTTATAGCTTTTAAAACAGAACATTGAGAGCCTTTGTGCTGAGTCCAGGTCATTCACAAGAGGAGGTTACACTTGAAAAAATCCACATTAGATTTATTAGTGTTTGCTTGAGGCCACAGCAAGAAGGGAGACCCAGGGAGAGATCAGAGGCATCTCTAGAAGTCACTTGGGTCCAACCTGCAAACAGCAAAATGCCAGCTTTGGGCTTGTGTAGGGCTCTTGTGACAGCAAATCTTGCAGCCACAGGCCAGGGGCTGGCACCTGGGCAGTGTCACCTGGGCAGTGTCACCTGGGCACTGTCACCTGGGCAATGCCACCTGGGCAGTGTCACCTGGGCAATGTCACCTGGGCACTGTCACCTGGGCACTGTCACCTGGGCAATGTCACCTGGGCACTGTCACCTGGGCACTGTCACCTGGGCAATGTCACCTGGGCAATGTCACCTGGGCACTGTCACCTGGGCACTGTCACTGCCCAGCACACAGGGCAGGGCAGGAGCTCAGCTCCCCCCAGGGATGTCCTGGGGCCAGGGTGGGAGGCAGGGATGGAGCAGGGATTTTCTTGCAGGAATAAACCATTTTTGACATTTTAATGTCTCAGCTGAGGTTGGGAGGAAATGTTGCAGCCCTGAGCAGGGTGAGATGAGCCAAACATCAGCTCCAGCATCCTCTGAAGCTGCTCTGCAGCCTGCAAGGGGATTTAGGTGAACCACAGAGAGGACCAGGGCTGTGTGGGCTCGGGAATTCCCTGAAAGCACAGAATGGTGTGCCGGGGTGCTCCCAGGAAGGAGGAATGTCACTTGCAGCCCTCAGCTGGGACAGCCTGGCATCCCCTGCAGTCCCAAACCACTGCAGGGCCCTGGGGGGATCAGGTGCTCCTCCTGCCCTGGCAGAGCCAGCGGGGTGGGGACAAGGGACAAGGGGGATGGGATGTGTCTGCAGGGCTCCGTGGGGAGCCAGCAGTGCCCCGTGTCCCCCCACAGCTCCAGGGTAAGGCTGCTGCTTCCTTCCAGCACCACAGCCCAGCTGGGTGCCACAGAGAGCTGCCAGCAGGGCACAGCCCCAGGACAGGGCGGGTGTCCAGGGCAGCTGATCCAGTGCAGGCACAGTTTGGGTCACTGGGGCTGTCTGTGGCACAGTTTGTGCTCACTGGGGCTGTGTGTGGCACANTGCAGGGCCCTGGGGGGATCAGGTGCTCCTCCTGCCCTGGCAGAGCCAGCGGGGTGGGGACAAGGGACAAGGGGGATGGGATGTGTCTGCAGGGCTCCGTGGGGAGCCAGCAGTGCCCCGTGTCCCCCCACAGCTCCAGGGTAAGGCTGCTGCTTCCTTCCAGCACCACAGCCCAGCTGGGTGCCACAGAGAGCTGCCAATCCAGCTCAGCCCGAGAGCAGCTGGGGTGGGCAGGGTCCTGCTCCCAGCTCAGCCCATCCCAGGCCTCACTGCCCCTCCCTGGGCACTTCCCTGGGATGTCACAGCACCGGGTCCTGCAGGGCTGGGCAGGGTTTGAGTGCTGCACATCCCTGCCCCTGGCTGCAGCTCCAGCATGATTCCTTTGCTCTTTCCCTGTGGATTCCACCCAAAAATGCTGCCGTGCTCTGTCCCCCTCCCATCACCTGACAGAAAATCACTGTCATTCCTTGTCTCTGACAATCAGTGGTGCAGCAGCAGAGCTTTGGCCTCGGGAGCCTTCAGCGGGCTTAGAAACCTGTGTGCAGAAACTGGAGGCACAAATGTGGGAATTCCTCCCTGGAAAGCAGGTGGGAAGGGGCTGCCAGTTCCTATCAGCCATCAGCTGTCAGGGGCATGAGCAGCAGACACTGATTTCCTCCAGGACCTTCAGACATCAGCCTGAGTGAAGCAGCTCATTAAGAGCAGCTAATTGCTGCAGTCATTTGTGAAATGAATTTTTCAAGGTTAATTTAGTTTAGCACTGAGAGGCCTCCATTTGGCTCTGGAGAGGGTGAACTGCATGTGCCACACATCCCTCCCTCCTCTACGGGCACAGCACCCAGGATGGGGAGCTCAGATCTGGGCCATTCTCAGGGGTGGCTGAGAGGGAGTGCCCTGAGCTGTGGTGGGGAAGCCCAGAGGATGCAAACACTGGTCCCAGCACAGCAAGGTGAGCAGCAGGCCAGCTTGGCCTGTGCTTGGTGCAGACATCAGCTTTGCTTTGTCAGGAGATGAGCAATCCCTTCACAAGCTCTTTAACCATTGCAGGGACACTGGGGAAGCAGAGCCTGAAATGTGATGAGCTCAGTCAAGCTTTGCTGTTCACTCCCTGATCCCATTCCCCTTTGCCATGGGGTTTCCACAAGCAAACCTCCCTGTCTGATGGACTCCCAGATGGCTTCAAAGACAGAGGGACAGCCTGTGGGGGCAAAAGGGACACTTGCTGCAACTGGGATGGTGCCGGCTGTGGAATTATTTTCTGCTCCTTGCAGACTAAAAGCAAGTCCAAGGAAGAAACGAGTGCAAAGCTTTTTGTGATGGATCATTTCAGGTCCAGGGGGCTGTACCAGCCTTTGCTGTCTCACTGTGGCCCAAAGCAGCCTGGGCAGGGGTCTCAGTGCTGTGGGACACCAGCCATGGGGTCTCTGCCCACACAGGAGCAGTGGGGACTTCTGTCCATCTCTGCACTCCCTGTGCATCATCACCCACATCCCCCGTGGAAGGAATCAGCTGCAGAGCCCAAACCCGCCCAGAGCTGCTCCAGAGCTGGTGGGGCTGGAGAGGAGCTGATGGAGCAGAGCTGGGGCTGGGGAGGAGCTGATGGAGCAGAGCTGGTGGAGCTGGGGAAGAGCTGATGGAGCTGGAGCAGAGCTGATGGAGCAGAGCTGATGGGGCTGGGGAGGAGCTGATGGAGCAGAGCTGCTGGGGCTGCGCGTTTCCCACCTGAGCACTGCCTGCCTCGGCACCGGCCTGGGGGAAATCGGTGTTTAATGGCCACATCCTGTGTTTGCAGAGCACCCGCCAGCTGTGACAATGCAGATGTTTCCTGTCTCCCTGGACCTGCTGAGAGCCTTTTCCCAGCTGGAAGCAGTTCCTGCATTCGGGCTCCGTCCCGGGGATCCCAGACCTGAGCTCGGGCAGGGCCCGTCCCACCGTGCCCGGGCAGTCCCGGCTGTGCCCGGGTGGGAGGCAGCTCCAGGGAGGCTGTCCCGTGAGTGATGCCAGCCCTCCCGGAGAGTGTGAGCAGCCCTGAGCAGGTCGTGGGCTCTGCACGTGGGCAGGAAGATCCCACGTGTGAGCAGGATGGAGGATGTGACTCTACTGACTGTCCTCCCTTGTTGAGTCTCTGTCTTTTCCTCGTCTGGACCCCTGGAGCCGAGTCTTGTCACATCCTCTGGCTCCAGACTGCATTTGGGAAGCAGATAAAGCCGGGTTCAGCCCCTTTTCTGCTGGGGCAGAGCGCAGCTGGTGCAGCCCTCTCAGGCAGCTTTGCTTTCCTGAGCTGCCGTGCTCCGGAGGGACGGCTGGAGCCAGCCTCCCTCTCCTCCCTGCGCAGCTTTTGGGGCTCCTCGGCAGCGGCTGAGCCGAGCTGAGCTGGGTTAGCTCCGGTTTTCCTCCCGAGTTGCAGTGAGCCCTGTCCTGCCTCTCTGGTTTCCCTCCCCAGGGACAAAGTTCTGGAGTGCCTGGGCATGAGCACGGCCTCACCTGGGCTGACCTGAGCGCTTCTGCTGCTGCACTGAGCCAGGAGCGAATGCACGCAGAGCTGGGGCAGGCCCTGGGTACGGATGCCACCCTCTGTGAGGGTTTCTACCTGCCCTGTTCCCCATGAATTCCCTTCCTCCCAGCATGGAACAGGCGAGTTCCTTCCCGGCAGCCTGCAGCGGCTGGCTCTGCACGGAGCAGGGATGCTCCCTGTCGGAGCAGCCAGGCCAGGCTGCCGGGGCACGGGGACAGCTGCATTGGCACCGGTGCCACCTCAGACAGCCCCTCCGCTCCTCCGTGCCTGCTTTCTCCAGAGCCCGGCTTCAGAGCAGGGCGGATCCCCTCCAGCAGTCCCGGGGGAGGCACGGGAGGTGCTTGGGGACAGGTTCAGGCTGTGACTGAGCTCAGGGGAGCTCCTTGTCCTTGCAGGGCACGCAGGACCCTGGACAGGGATGCAGAAGCACAGAGTGCTCGGTCCCTCGGTGTCCTGCGGTGACACAGCCCCCGGATCCTTCCCGCTGAGCGGCTCCAGGACAGCTGTGCAGCATCTGCAGCTGTGGAGCTGCAAACTCTGCTCGGATGCTGCACGGAGGGGCAGGAATTGTGCCCCAAACCATTCTTTTTCCTACCAAGCTGTGGGGCAGCCTCGGGCACCTGCAGCCCTCCCTGCCTGCCACCCATCCTCGGAGCAGCACTCCTGGCTCTGGGAGCAGAGCCCCTCACCCTGCCCCGGGGCTGGCAGCAACCACGAGGATTCCCAAACACCTCAAAACCACAAGCGGTGAAAAACCCGCGGGAATTGCAGCCAAACCGGGACAATTCCGCCGCTGTTCCTGGAAATGCCACGTCAGAGGCAGAGCACTCAGCACCCACCTGCATTTCCCTGCAACCCGTCCCACACAGAACGGGAGCTGTGCAGGGCTCTGGGGCAGCGCTGCTGACGCACTCCTGACAAAACCGGCCTGAACTTCCCGGCAGAGGCCAGGGGAAGCAAAGAGGAGAGGAGGAACAGGAGACAAAAGCACAAGCGGAGTGATTCGGTCTGGCAGCAGTGCCGTGCTGGGAAAATCCTGATTCACTGCAAGAGTTCTGGCAGATGAGGAAGGGAGGGAGCAGAGTCTCTAAGAAGTGACAGCTCCCTGAGTCTTTTCCTTTCTCCCCTGGCCAGCTTTGCAACGCTGCTGGAGACATTCAGTGGCTTTGGGGGGTTTTGTGCTGGATTGCTGGGCCCTGGTGCCCATCCCTGCCCCTCAGCTCGGGAACAGGGCTCTGCCAAGCTCCTTGCAGTGCCTCTCACTCCTCAGGAGAGCCTTCCTCCCACCGAGGGGACCCTGTGGGCACAGCTGAGCCGTGGTGTGAGCCAGGAGCTCTGCTCCTGCCCTGCCAGGGGCCATCCTGATGTTCAGGCTGGGCTCGGGCTCTGGCTGTGCCCTGGCTCTGGTGCCTTGGGCAGGAGGAGCCCTGGGAGCAGCTCTGCTGCACAGGCAGAGGGAGGGAGCAGCAGCCAGCCCAGGGCTCCCACAGCTGCGGGTGCTGCTCCTGGGTGCTGAGCCTGGGGCAGCCTTTGCCTGCCCATCCCGGCAGGTCTGCACACGCTTTCCCACCCCAGGAAGCCCACGCTGGGCTGTGTGAGAGCAGCAGCTGTACGTAAATCCCAGCGGGAACTGGTGGCCGGCAGGGAATTCCCACGAGGATGGGGATGGGAGGCCTTGGGAAGGGTCTGAGTGCCCTCAGCTCCACCCAGGGCACCCGCCCAGGGCAGTGCCCGGCTGCCATGCCCTCTCTCTGCCAAACCCGCTGCTGTTTCTCCCCGCGCCTGGGGATGGCATCACCTCCTCATGGCTCGGGGTGCCAGGTGAGGAGCTGGAGGCTTTCCCCATCCCCTGCAGGGCGTGGGTGAGGCTTGTTTGGGTGGAAAACAGAAATGCCACATTAAAAGCCGAGCTCTTCACGCATTTCCAGCCTCAAGTCCCGGAGCTGGCGGGTCGGGGAGCTCCTGTCCCCAGGGCTGTGTCCTGCTGCCACTCGGCTGCCGCTGGGACACGGGCAGGGCTGGCCCGGCCCCGGCTCGTTCCCGGTGTGCAGCTCCAGTTCCTGCCCCGAGCCCGGCGATTCCTGGTGGTATTTCTTTAAGCAGGAGCTGGGGGTTCCCACAAAAGGCTCCCTGCTCATCATAACTCGGCACTATTTACACATTTTAACAAATAAGGACATCAGCCTCCACTAATTGCTGATCACATCGCTTTATTAATGTTTACTTTTTATTAATTGGCATCCCAGCCCTGTTTGCTGGGTGTATCCTGATCAGTCACAGGAGCAGCTCTCCCCTCCTTTGGAGCCAGGTCATTTGAGTGGGTGGTCAATGAGTCAGTGGTCGCACTTCCCACTGCTGAAATTCCCTTCCCCCGGGCATTTCTCATTCCTGCTGATTCCCCTCCTGGTGGCTCTGGCCCAGACACCCCATTCCCAGTGTGCCTGGATACCCTGTGGAGGCTCTGAGCCATTCCTGGTGTGCCTGGATACCCTGTGGAGGCTCTGAGCCATTCCCAGTGTGCCTGGATACCCTGTGGAGGCTCTGAGCCATTCCTGGTGTGCCTGGATACCCTGTGGAGGCTCTGAGCCATTCCTGGTGTGCCCATGCCCGGCCCCGTGGGAGCTCTGCCATTGCTGCTCCTGCTGTGCCCTCCTGCCAGCGCTGGCACAGCCCCCAGGCAGCCACAGCTCCTGCCCCGAGTGGCTGCAGGGCTGGGATGGGTGGGACGTGACCCCACCTGGGAAAGTGTGTTTGGGGTGGGAGAGCTTCTCCTGCTGCAGCCAGAGGGTTCCCCGTGGCCTCCAACCCTCCCGTGTCTGACAGAGCGACACCAAATGTTCCCATTCCACGTTAAAATGGCCCATCCTGGTGATCCCAGCCTGGGGACACCAAATGTTCCCATTCCACATCAGAATGGCCCATCCTGGTGGTCCCACTGAGGAATCTCCTCCGTGTCCAGCCCTGCAGCCCCACGCCAGCCCTGGGCTGGGGACAGAGCAAAGGGCTCAGCCCCAAACGTGGGGTCCCGCCAGAGCTGTCGCTGCACCCACAAACTGCAGGCAGGGCTTTGCCATCTGATCTGATCCAGTCTGACCACGGAGGGGACCATG
>VXBC01010651.1:0-10350 GCA_013399945.1 Ploceus nigricollis
GTTTGATCCGGTTTAGACCGGTTGGATCCGGTTTGAGCCGGTTTAGCGCTGCGGGCTGGACAATGCACTGGGGGCTGATTCCCAGAGGTGTGGAGGGAGGCCAGGGCCGGCGGGGGTCAGAGACAGTGGCACACAGTACACAGTGTAGGGGACCCTGTCTCTGTTGCTGCAGTCTGGGAAGTTTCTATTCAATAGCTTTACAGTTATCAATGTTGTGCTTCCTTAAATGCTTTCCCAATGACTTCCACAGAACCTTGTCATTGCTTATCGCACAGTCCCTTCAATCTGTGCTTTTGGCTGGTGATTTTTTTTCTAGAGTCCACTTTTCTTTCTTTAGGCAACAAAATTTTTACGGGACTGTGTGAAATGTGCGGCACTAAGCACATAAATAAATAAAATAAACATCGCCACTCAGCTGACTCACAAATAGCTCTGGGAGGAAGCACTCAGATTGAGTTGGCTGATTGAGAGCTGTGTGGCATAGTTAATTCTCGGCATTCTCTTGAGTCTTTCCAAAATATCCAGATCTATTAAGGACTTGTTCCTGTGCTCACTGCTCTTAAGCCCTGGGACTCTGGTTGCAGAAAAGCAGTTTGTAAAGCATAAACCACCAGGACGAAGAGAGTGTTTCGTAAGACATAATTCAGAGAAAAACATGTACCTGTTACGCTAGGCACTAAGAAGGAGTAAGTGCCTGTTTTCCTAAGGAATTCTATTACTGGTTTTTAAGGGCAAGATGGTGGTGTAGGTCTTTAGAAGCTGAAAGAAGAAATTATATTCAGTAGCCTAAGTCTCTTGCATTAGCACGAGCATGGCGGGCCCGTGTGGAAGGTGTGTGTCTCGGGCTGAGATTTGTTCCGCCTGTGTAGACTATCTACAGAAAATGAAGTGTTGTGATGAGGAAGACTAATCCACTTCCTTCTGACAGGTCCTGAGGGGATCAGCTGTGGTGCTTGTGAAGTCTGTCTCAAACTGGAGTCCTGAATTATTTGAAAAGTCTGTGTTTTCCTTGGTGTTGACCACCACTGGGATTCAGAAGCATGAAGGAATACTTTGTCTTCAAAACCAAACTTCAAGTGGTGGGAAAGTAAATGGGTGTATTCCTTGCTTACACTGACCAGGTGACAATCTTGGTGACATCCTGTGGTAATTTGGGGAGCACTGGTAGAGGTCAGCAGGGAAGGCAAAGCAGATGGAGAAGCTTCTGTTCTGGAGCAGTATAGATGTGTAATCAATTCTCTACACTCAAACCTTGCAGAGGAGCCTTGCACAAACTCCTCTATTGTTCTAGGACATCTACAAGGCCAAAAAGTAGAGACCAAATGGCATGACCTGTTCCTAGCTCATATTACGGTGCCTGTTCTAAGATTTCGGTGTGAAGGTTGAGTGGTAAACAAAGCACGTGTATCTCGCGGACAGTGTCTGCATGGAGTATGTGTGTAAAGAGCTCGAGCAGTTAACACAGCTTATTAGTCTTCAACATGTTCATTAAGGAGGGCTTATATACTTTTTCCGTATCCAATCTTAACAGCATTGGACATTTTTTCTGATGCTAATGCTATCTTATTTCAGAAAACAAACCCATATCATCAATCATTCGGACAGATGTCCATACAGTTCAACCTTTTGTGGAGACTGTTCCTCATTCAAGTATAAGCTTCGCTGGCATCTGTTTGTAAGTGCACACATTTAATGAAGAGTTACAGTGCTTGCACAGTAGGACTATTTAAAAAATAAGATTTTAAATGCCTTTTACTCTGTCGTTGAGTTAGTAGGGGTAAGAGTACAGTAGAAGTATCTTAGGACCAAGTGATGGGAAGGGACTCAATCTGAGCAAATAGTCTGGACGGTATCCTCTCTGCTAAGTCGTAGTGGGATCTATAAGTAGATCTTCAACTAAATGAACTATGAGATGGAAATCCTAGTAATCTAAAATAGCACCTTTTTTTACAGCAATATACGAAATATACAGTGTTTGAGTGCAGGCATGATCACAGATTAGTGGGCAGAATCACAGCTGATCCAAAGCACAGAACCACACGTAATTTTAAAAATGGATTTCTGCTTTGGAAGGGGAAAAAAATTCACATTTTTATAAAAAATCGGTACAGCTGCAGACTTGACTAACTTGCTGTAAAATATTCTTTTACTGCCTGGAGGGAAAAATTGCAATAAGAATCTTGTTTCCAGAAAAATTCTATTCCTCAGAGTAAGGATCTTTAACTGCAAATGAAGACAGGAAGAGAAGGATGTGTAACATAACCTAACTTAAAGGAAGCAAAACTACAAAATCAAACAAAAAACCCTAGAAAGGCATGTTGCACCACAAACCTTTCAAAGTGAGTTTGAATGGGAGATGATTATTTAATAATACACTGGATAGAGAATATCTGTGAGGTCAAACACTCAGCCAAGATTTATCCCTATGCTGTTAGTTAGCTGGTAAAGCAAGTACGCAATGAAAATCCCTGGCTACTACCTCTTCCTTCTTTTTGGACTTTTAAGACTGCTCACATGTATAAGTGATTGGAGAAGCAGGCCCACTTTTTAATTTTTTTTCTGCAAATATTAATAATAAGGAATACTTTCAGGATGAAGCGTTCTGGTTTGAACTTGGTTTAGCAATTTTATAATTGAGTGTGCAAATAAAGCACTTGGCACAGGAGGAGAGTGGGATAGACTGTCTCTATTACAAATCTTCTCTACGGTGCCTGAGGAGAGGTCAGTTTTGTGATGCCCTTTGCCAAGAGTTGCAGAGGAATGTCCCTGGGCTGAGCCTAGGAATTAAGGACTATGGCCACTATGTATGTTTGTTTCTGCATGTTCTGCTGCCTGGCGAGAGGGTTATCTTCTTTTATCCTCTTCCCTTCCAGAATTATTTTTTATTCTTGACAGCAGTAATCTGCGCCAATGTGGCAGAGAAAATTGGAGCTCTGATAGTCAGAATAGTGGGTACAGAGCAGTACAGGTCATTAGGACAAGTTCATCATGTACCAGAGTAGTTGTGCTTCTGATAGACTTGAAATCCTTGTAATTGATATTTTGCCAATATGCTGAAATAAGTTACTGTCATCTATAAAATTTAATAAATTATTAATTTCTATTAGCAGAGTGGACTGGGGTATGTGATGGTCACGTTATATCTGATGTAATGTGTCTCAAGACATCTGAAATAAGAAAAACCACTTACATATTTTGGTGTCTTGACAGAAGGAGAAAACATTTTATTCTCCATAAATGAAGTAGGTGAAAGTGCAGCCAAAAGAAAGTTTTCATTTTGCTTCCAGAAATTTCATAGAATTAATGCCTGTTTTGGTTCAAGGTAAGTATATATAGTAAAAAACTATAGAAACCTTGAACTAAATGAAGCTATGCTTCATAATGAATAAAACTCAAGGAGAAATAAGGATTTCATGATTGTCATTTAATAATAAGTGAGCAACATTACAGATCCAGTGATCAGAATCACTTTCAGTATGTTGAGACATATTCAACATCTCCAGTTCCTGTCACAGAAAGCTTAATGTTGTATTACTCTGTCAAAACCACATTTACACCTTTTATTTCTGTAGCTGTAAATTATTTTAGCAGCAGCAGTGAGCCCAGCAGAAATAATTTGGTCCAAGAAGTATATGTTGGATTATGCATAACGGCAAATACAGTGAGTACCCTGCATTAATCCAACTGCGTGGCACATGAAATATTACCACTGCTTTTTGTCTTTGTTCAAACCTCTCTTAAACAATAGCTGTCCAGTGGAAGCACTTTACTTTTGAACACTTAAAGGCTGTTCATATGTGATACAAGGCTCCTGCTGTCAGCTGCTGAGTGATGGCAACTGCTTCAGATGCCCTTCACACAACACACTATATGGATGCTGCATTCTGGTCTTATGTTTCTTTGCAGTTTGTGCAACTGAAAACAGCAAAGCTGACATTTAATACTCAGTCTCCCATATTTGTTTAGTGTGTGAAAGTTTAAATCATGTGTCTTTGAAATAACTCTTCAGAGGCCACTCAGGATTATTAAGAATAAATCAAACAACATAAGATTAACTGAAGATCTGTGACTTCAGCTTCCAGCAAAGTCAGCCTTTAAAGTCAAATCTGTATTCTGCATCTTTCCATGAGGTGTACAGCTGGGCAGTTCAGAACGTCCAAGAGGGACTGAGGAACAGGGCCTTATCAGAAATCTGCTTTCATCTGTTTGGCACTTCAGTCTGTGAGACTGTATATAAAGAAAGCAGATTGGTGTTTAAGCTCCCTGTGGGACCACAAAATATTGCTTTCTGCTATCTTCAAGGACCTCAGTAAGGAAAAACCGCCAGTCTTTCTTTAGAATGATTCCTTGGAAAATAGTGTTTGAAAAGTGTGGAAGGATGACATTTTGATTCAAGGAAACGCTTCACTTCCACTTACCTATCTAATCAGTTGACTGTGCTGACTTTAGCACTGCAGTGTGTGCCAAGGAGAAGGGAATATTTGGTTTCTCCTTGAAGCCATGGTCTTTAGAGTCTTGCATCCGAGAATTTTCTTTCCTGAAGAAGCTCTCCAGCATGAATGCTGTGGAGGTTGTGAAGCAGTGCAATCACATGAAGGTTGTGTGCTCATGCGAGGGACATTGCTAGGGACCCAGAACTGCTGCATAACTTACAACAGTAATTAAGTTCATTTAATGCACAGTTTTGGCAGTGCTGGTCCAGGCTTCAGGCAACATCATGGCAGGTATGAAAGGTGTTTTAGAACAGCACTGGGTTTACTTCTTCTCGGCTATGCGAAACATGGGTTGTGTACCTGAGCTTTGAATGTTTTATGAGAAACCAAAAAAAGCATTGGGAGGGCTGGTGGCTGGTTTCTGAGTAATCTTCCAAAATACCTAAGATTTCTACTTAAAAGTCTGATTTCAGTTCAGTATCATTTAATTTCCCAAAAACAAGAAGAAAGTATTTCTTTTATATTCACTTCTTAATGAACGCGTTGAGACATATGCTTTGCCCGGGTTTATCTTAGCAAGGCTGGTATGAGAAGGCATGGTCCTACCTAGCTATCCCAAGGTCCTGGTTGGTCCTCCAGTGGCCACTGCAGCTTGCCTTTCTTCCTCTGAAGTAAGGAGGAGGAAAGGGTTCCTTCTGCACACAATCCTAAACTCAAATGCCTGCCTCTCATGTCCAGATTTGATTAATGTAATACACATGCTGTGCTCTGGACTAAACCTTTTAAATCAGCCTCAAGCTGATGAAAAATTACTTTGATACCTGTGGAGCCTGAGACTTTTCTGAATGCAATTCAAGATGCTGGGTTTTACCTACAGGTCCATAAATGTCCCTGGAACTTTTTCAGTTAGCAGAAGAATTTGGTTTTTCTTATGAACCTCAATATGAAGAAGTAGAGGCACATGAGCTGAATCAAACTTTGTTTCATGGTGTGAAATGCTGTTAGCCCCTTTTTTTTGTGAGGGTAATTCTTTGTGGGGAATTGGGGGCAAATAGGAGGGAGAAGAGGAATATGATATGCCATTTTGTGATGAATTATTGCTGCTTATTTCCTGGTTTGTTGCATTCTCTTGGCTTTTTTATGTTGTATCTTAAATGTACAGATGTGCTCCAAAGATCAGATTAGCGCCAGTCTCCACAGCTTCCCATCTCTCCATGCAGTGATTTGAAATAAAATGACATACCTGCAAACTGGCACACTAGTGAAGTTACTTTCAACCTTTTTCCATTTCAAATTGAGGTTTCTGAAGAGCTCAGGCAGGTTTAAAATTCTCTATAATTTTATATAATTCTATGTGGGGTTATAAATTACAGCAGAGAAACTGTATCTACGTTCATGTTACAAGTCTAACCTGTCTATGACTTTATAGGATTAAGGGTGGGATAGGAAGGAAATCTTTACAAAAACCTCAGCAGCGGTGGAGGATCTAGTTAGTATGTTTAAACTAGCTGGGGGATTCTTGTGCCCTAATCAGAGTTTTTCTATGGAAGTCAGTGATTTTATTGCTCTAAACATGTGATGAGCTGCAGGTTAATTACTGCACATGAGGATTTGTCTCTTCTGAGCATTTTTTTAACTGAGCTGTTGCCTTGTGGTGTGTGAGTGGCACTGTTGCTCCACAGGTGGATGGTCCTCTCTCCTCGAGAGCAGCTTGACCAGCCAGCATGTTCCTTGTTTAGTTGCTGATGCAGTCTTTCACGTGGAAGACAATCAGAGTGAATTTAGCAATTCTGGTAAAATGGTTTGACAGAAGCTGGTTAGTTTATAACAGAGAGTTGTTGTCTTGAGCATCGGGTGATTGATGAATGGACTTAGTAGTAATGTATTAGTCGACAGAAGTGGACCATCTGCTTTTGTGTATTGTTGAATGATGAGCACAGTGGGTATGGAGTGAGGGGAAAGGAGAAAAAAATACGAGTGCTCCAACATGTTTTTCTTCCTCACTTTTCCCAAAAAGAAAAATGAAAGAGCAGAGTGCATCTAAAAATCCAATTACAGATATCAAGTAAAATTATCTAAAAATGGCTATATAGAAAATATTTGGATTTTCTGGACATATGTCAATTTCTGTGCTAAAAATTGGCCGTGGCCTTACGGAAAGAAATTAACTGTATTTGTGTTGGTGGTGATATTTCTCTCCTGTAAGTTTATCTGTGCATCTTGTCTCCATATTTTTGAGAACACTTTCCTAACATGTGTGCACCGTGGAGTTTGGAGACTCTAGTGGCAATTTATGCCCTGGAACTTAAGGGAACCTTCAGCTAAGGTAAGTGCATAAATTTTTTTTGTTGCATGTTTTTCTCTAAGACTCTGCTGCCAGTCTGAGCAATTCAATCACCAATTCTGACCAAGAGCATGTTTTCCTTTTGCAGACAGATAGTAGTGCAGACACTTCATCACTCCTGTGTTCAGGTTTGCTTATCTTACCACTACTATGTGTGTTCAGGAGCTTACTTGTCTAATATTTTTCTTGCTGCCTTTGCAGGGTAAGTGACTCTTCACCCACTCAGCAGTACACTCTGAAGATTCCATCATGATTGCAGCAACTGTGGGTTATGCCTGGTTGTATTTGTAGAAAATTATAAAAGTTGAATAGAAAGACTATCTAATATAATTTCTCTTGTCCCTCTCTATAAAGCATTCTTCTTCTTCTGTTTTCTGTATCTCATAGTTTTGTTCGTTTCTGTTTGTTTGGTTTTTTTGGGTTTTTTTCTTTGTTCTTAGTCATCCTATGTGTATTTTTTTCCCTCCAAAAGAATACTGTGAGAAATGTGACCTTCATCTAAGCCTTGCTTGCTGCTGTATGTCTTTTAACAGAAGCACCTGCTGTTGCTCTGGCCTTGCAGTGGGTGCCAGATAGTTAAAAGGGCTGTACCCTTTGTAACTATGATTTTTGCAGTACTCATCTAATCTGTATTTAACTGGAATTTAATGTGTCCTGCAGGGGTTGACAGTACTGATCTCATATATTGTCATTAGCTTGGGATAGTAACCTTGAGGGAGGAGAAGCTTAATAAGACTTTATTTGCTTCTGTCTCTTGCTACGAAAATGTTGGCCTTTCTTGTGGGTGTGACATCCACTGCTTAATGGAGCAGGCACTGGTGTAGTGGCTGGGGAGGTCTCCAAAAGTACTTCTGTCATATTGTCCCATGCCAAGAGGCTCAGTGCAGGGAACAATGTAAACCTGAAAAGAAAATTGAGGCAAATCAGCAGCCCAATCCTCCTTAAAGCATAGAAGGGCAGCAGAAACCAGAGGGAGAAGGAAGGTGCTCCTGTACAAGCAGGTGTTCTTCTCTTATGCTCCCTATCCCAAGTCTTCCTCTTCCTTCCTCTCCCTAATCCTAAACCTTCCTATTCCTCCACAAATTAATTCTGTATTCAGTAAGCATAAATTGTTTATATAAGGGTTCATTCAGGAACAGAAATGCACATTCGTATTAACTTTGCAAAATATATCCAAACAAAGTGCTTCCAAGTATTTGATTATTTTTTTAAGAGCGATTTTGGGCAGGAGACCAAAACTAGTGAACACTTGTTTTTAATGCAGTATAGTAGCAGATGGTCAGAAATAGCCCATGGACTCAATGCCTCTTTTGAAGTCAAATATGATACTAAGTAGCAGAAGTAACAATAATGAGGTGAGCAATTTGATTTATGACAAGCAGGGGAAGAAATTAGTTTTCAATTAACCTACCAACATATGAGACCAAGGTTAAGCTTTTTAGGGATGTAGCACCATTTAGGTTTTAGTGCTGTTCAATGTCTCATCGTATTTTGCCACCAAAAAAAAAAAAAAAATAGGAAGTGATTATTCTTAGGCTGGATTTGTAGACGAGGATCATGGGAAGAGTTGCAGTAAAAAGCACGGAGGCCAGATGAGTTACTCTGGGTTTATAGGCGGGTACATTACGTGGTGTTGCTCCCATTGTCTTCAATGACTGGCAAAGTGAAGCTTTCAGATGCTTTTCACATATACTGAATATTTACTCCTAGGAAAAGGTGGAATTTATTCTAAGAATTATTCCATTTCCCATTACTAAACCATCTGCACATAACCTAAACTGCTCAAAAATAGAAGTACTTGAGTTACTGAGTGTCCTGGTGTGTGTGGAGGTATCCATGATGGTTTGATACTTGAATTTATGCTTTTATTAATACATTACTCTTATTAAAGGATGTCTTATTACTTTATACCTACAGTTTTAGAGATCTAAGTTTTATCTTTGTATTTGTGTACGCATGCACAGATAACAGTTTATTCAAACTTATTTAGCAGAACAAGATTTTTATGTACTTACCCATGTGCATTTTTATACTTACAAATATTTCCTGGTCCTAAAAGAGAATGGACAGTATGAGGTGTGGAACTCTCCCTGGAATTTAGGGCTGGGGCACTGTTCATCACCTGGCTTGGCTGGCAACTGTGCCAGTGTGGTTGTGTCAGGGAAGCTTCGTGTGTTCCACCATTCACTCTACAATGACATACCAGGCCTGAGGGTGTGCACGACACACATGATGTGGAGCTTACCTACAGCCCCTTTCACCTCAGACTGTTGTGTTTTCCTCTTGAATTAACTAAATAATAATAAAAGAATCTGAATGTTCTGAGTAATACTAAATAGAGGTCTCCAGTATTGTATACATCTGTACACTACAGCTCCTATCTTATATAAGTTTCACTTTGCTCAGCATGTAACATTCTGTCATGCAAAAATACCACTGAACTGGTGTAGGAATCCTAGAAGATGAGATCTTGCTGCAATGACCAGTTGCTTAATATCTTGGGAGGTCAAAGTCACAAAAAATAATTTTTACCTGTGTGTTTAGGGTAGGGTATTTGAAGATTTCTTTTATTGTACTGTGCCATGTGCTTGTAAACCTCTGGAAGCACTGAAGAGTGATACAGGTTATCTTTTCGGTGCTTGCCTCTTGCTTCAAGGCCAATACTATTACTTGTTACAGACTTTTCATGTCCTGGAGGCTGTTGCTTCCAGGCTTTAATAAAACTCCACATCCATTTCCATATGAAACACTTTTCCTGCAGTCCCTTTGTAGGACTGATAAGTCCAATAAACTTGCTAAAGGTATCTAAAGACTTCCTGCAGTTCAAAAGAGTTCATGTGGAAAAAATTAGCACTCCTCATGCTTGTTAAAGTTAACCTTATGATTCTTTTACTGGAAGATTCTAAACAAATCACCTCCCTGCCACTGCTGTATCCTAGGAAGTAGGAGTCCAGCTTCTTGATTGTACAGGTGCAAGCAAATCTGCAAGGAGGAAACAAACCTTTTAAACAGTTCTAAAGGGTACTGTATAGCTTGTTTCTTCATTAGTTCAAGTAGTGGTGTGATGGGATGCTAGGTCAGGCATCCTCTCCACATGGTTTCTCATCAGATTTCCTCTGCACCTGTGTCTTCCCAGCCATGTGACTGCAATTGGCTTCTAAGTCTTCAGAGAGATGTTAATAACACACATAATATCATTGTTACTTATGTTGTTCCTTCCTTGTCTGCTGCTTTTATTTTTTTTTGAACTTTCTACTACTGCAAAAATTAATTAGATGCTCAAAACTTTGACAACACAGTTTGGAGAATGCTTTGTTACCGTTACAGTAGGGTTGTAAATAAGCCATTTGCTGTCAGTCTTTGTGCATCCTACTCTTTTTGAAGGGTATATCCACTTTATAACTTTAAAATCAGTGTTTATATTTCTAACAGGATTTGAATCCTGTTGTGGTTGGCCCGTGCGGGGAAGAGATGATGCTGAGTCCAATTCAGAAGGCTGAATATTTTATTATTATTATAACTATATTTCAATACATTAGTATATATTTAAAGAGGAGCTCCTAAAACTACATC
>VXBC01010651.1:10363-66567 GCA_013399945.1 Ploceus nigricollis
TCACCTCAGGTAAATAATTCTCCAATGCATTCCACATGGAAAAACAAGGGACAGGAATAGAAATTGTTTTCTTTTCCTTCCTCTCTCTCTGCTCCTCTATGAAACTTTCTTCAGGGAGCAGAGATGTGGGCACTACAGAATCCTTCTTGTATGCAAAGATGTTTTGTGCCAGTGAGTTGGCTTTTCTGGTAGCTTGTAGCCTTGAAATGTATGAGTGACTATGGTTCAGGGAGGAGTCACAGAAATAGTGTCTTCTGAAGAAGAGGAAAATAACTGAAAGTATGGTATTTGGGGGGTTTTTTTTGTATTTTATATTTGGAGAGATGTTATTCTCTGAAGAAAAATGTATTACCTTGCACTAGGGACTAGGCTCTTACAAGAGGAAAGCCATACTAGATTTTGAAAATACATATGATGTTTACTTCAGTGATTGTCACCACAGGCAAATAAGGGATTAACAAAACCCCATTAAAAATAATTTTATATGATTTTCTTTTCCTAATAATATATCCACTAGACTAAATCTTCTGCATTGAGTTAAATGTTTTCTTCAACAGCATTTTATCTGTATAGTGCTAAATCTTGCAAAAGTAAAATATGGAAACATGAACTGTGCTTGGTCATGAAATAATGAATTATGCTTGGTCTTGTCATAACTTAATCATGAAAGATCTTGTCCTACATATATGTAAATGTTTATTTGTTTAGATTTGTTCCAGCATATATCCTCTCAGTTCTCAGTCCTGTAAAGATCTTACAGAACTTTGATTTTTTTTTCTTGTCTATAAAATGATATATTTCAGTAATTACACTTAGGATTTTACAATCCACTGAAGTAGCAGCTCTTTCCACGTGTGAAGAATGTGCTGAGTGGAAGTGGCCCACTTATGCTTCCAGACAAGCCCTGTGTGATTTCTTTCTGAGTAACTGGATCAATCTGTCCAGCTTTCAGTCCAGTCTAATAAGCTACTTTTGACTGCAGGAATCAAACTTGCTTGCTACCTCTTTTGTTGTGTAGACTTACTAATATCTACCTCTGCCTGATGCAGCTTGTTAGGATGCAAGGTAAACCTAGTTTTCTGCCCCTTTTTTTTAACTAAGAAGGGATTAATTTGTAATCCCATGTGTGTTTTCAATATCAATTGAATAATGAGACTGAGGGAAAGTAATGAGAGGGAGAGTATTTTATCCTAGATATTGTTACATATCTGAAGCAAAAGGTTCCCATATTGACGGATGGATATGAAATGGAATTCCTCCAGTGATAACTGGGACTATTCCCCAAAATAAGAACATTTCTAGGCCTAGTGATGTGTCTGCCAGCTAATTTTGCATTATTTTTGTTTCCAGTGTTTTCTGTATACAATGTTTAAAAACTATGCTCTCCAACCCCTACAACCTAAACATTATTAACAGAACTGCTTTTATATATTTAAAATTTTGAGATCTCATTTGCAACAGCTGATTGAAAAAAAAAAAAGAAAGATGGTGATAGTTCTGAAAAGAGTTTCTAAAAACTCAAAGGTAAACTGGAAAGTCCACATAACTTTTACAATGATAATTAAAAAATAGTATATTGCTATTTAAGGAATACTGCACAGCATTGCTGTCTAAAAGGAGCAAAGTTACTAAATGGCTATTAGTACATCTGTCTTCATATGGTAAAAGCCAGTTTACAGTCCATCTTCTAGATCAGAGGAAATCTACCTTTTAATTGTGTTTTGTCACTTGTGTGCATGAAATGTTTGTACTAGTATGCATTTACTTACAATGCTGAGGCTTGAAGTTGATCTTCTACCAGTCTCCACATTATTTTGTGATAGTGCAGCCCTTTTTAGTTCCAAATTCTGCTCTTGTGTCTTTTTTCCACATAAGCTTTGTGCTCCTAGAGAACATAAAGGGAATGATAAGTATAAACAAGTCCCCTGTGAGCTGAGTTCTAATGCTGTGATGGGATTAGATTAATTTTGCACAATTCTGATTCTCATTATGAACCCTGTCAGAAAGCTGGATTCGTATTGTGCCATTTTCTATCCTCATTACCACTTTTGTCACAAAAATGAAATTTTTCATCTGTCATACAAGCTGGAAAAGACAGAAGCTGGTAACAGTAGTGTGATAACCTTTATAGTGCTGCACAGTTCGACAGGCTGTGCCTTTCTGCTTTGTTCTCTTTAATGGTTTCTCAACCTGTGTGAAGGAGGGAAGGGATGGATATCCATCTCAAGGTACAATATATGATTAATAGTGTTGTCTGTATTCAGAGGACTTCAACTTTCCAAACTGAGCTAGTTGCAAAAAGAATGGCAAATATTAGAAACATTGGTACTGCTAACTAGGCCCTGTTTTCATTTTTGTGTAGTCTAAGAATTGAGACTATTCTAAAAATATTAAATAATCTAATTAATATTTGTGTTTCCAAAGATTCTTAATGGCTTTGGTATGCTAGTTTATGTGTACCAACGAAGTTCCTCTGTAAAACAGATATGACCAACTGCCAGTGTTTTACAGTATTTAACCTAAAATTTCCTGCTTTAATTTATTTTCATTAACATAGTTTAACGCCCAGCAAATTTCCCTGCTGTATAAAATTTCTATTCTTCTTGACTGTTTATGTCAGTAGACCAAAGAAATGTAGCTGTCTTTTCATTATTCCTCACATGCTTTGTAATGAAAACTACAACAAAGGGGGTTTTGAGTAGATATCCTTCATTTTTATATCTCGCATTTGTAATACCTCCTGACCTTCTTTATCTAGAAGAGAAAATAATTTATGGTTCTGTGTCTAAATCCTCCCTGTGATGATATCCTGATTAAACTACCTGTGTGATGAGGGAGTGTGACATTACTGCTCCTGTAAGGACTAGCAGAGAGATGCTAGGATGCTGCATGCTGAAGTTAATAAATTTTTGCCTGAGTGAAAGTTGCTGAAGTGTGGATGCCCAAAGGCCTCAGTTGTTAATAAATAAAGGCCTCATAAGTGTTAATACACGGCAGTGTTTTGTAAGAATAGGGCAGGAACCACAACCTGTGCCTCTCAGAGGTGGTATGTTTGGGAGAAGTTTCTTGGTATACACCCTTTTAAATAATAATATCTGACCATTTCTTGCCCACGTTTCCCTTCTGAAATGTATTGACTGACCAAATATCACAAAAGTGCCTATCCCATCTGCAGTACCTTGTAAGAATGAAACACGTGGTGCAGGGTGTTATGCAGAGGACATCAGGCTTCATAAGTTTTGGTATTTGTCAAACAGATTCGTGTAAGTAACCTTTTGTCAGCACAGTGGGTTCTCGGAAGTAAACCCAGCTTTCTTGCATTTAGATGTAACAGGTGTGCCTGCTTATTGAATAAATGTGTCTAAGAACAATTCTGCAGCGAATGTGAAAATATGGTAAAAAATTTCCATTGTGCTAAAACCTTTCCTGCAAGGGCCTTTACAGAAATGCAGGGGTTATAAAACATGTGTGTCAGAGCTCTAAGCTCCACAGAAGTGCACCTTTACATGAAGACATCTGGAACATAAAGTTCAACTAAATCACTGAAGATTCCATCTCAAATGCAATCTATTTCAATGTGACCTTACATCAGTGAGCCCTTGAACTTTGCCTGCTGGCAAGCAGGGTCTGATTCTAGCTCTCTCTTATCCTTTCACAGAGCTGCATAGCTTGCCCAAAGTGTTGTTTTGGATTTTTTGTTTTGTTTTGTTTTTTTCCTCTACTTTTGTTTTGTTTTGTCATAATGGAATGCAGCTTCTTTTCCTGGCTGCCCTGAAGGCTTGCAGCATCACTTGGTATGTCTTTGACCTTCCTCTTCCCACACAGGAAAATCTAGCTAATTCAGATTTTTTCAATAGTTTTCTTAATTCAGTAAATTGTATTACGGTAAATGCAGGTATATAATACCAACAACAAGAACAGGAGTTAATCGAGAAATTTCACCTCAGCATTAAAACCAATTAACCTAATGTCACCTATGCTCAAAGGAAGCAAGCCAGACTACTACGCTTCTAATATATATTATTTACTCTTTACTGTGTCCTATTTAAATCATGAAGTTGAGACAGAGGAATGTGCTTAAAAAAAGGAATTATTCTGATGTATTTCATTATAATGTATAACATCTCCTGAAAGCCCTTATGCTTTATTTGCTTCAGAGATGTTATGTATAATGCAGGCAGTAAAAGTTGAGTCCATAAAGTAATGAGGTTACACCAGGAATGACTTTGGGTCCATTTTACTTGTAGCTATTCTTGAACTATTAACCTTTTATTTTGTTTGATTGTTCAGCAAATGAAAAGGTCTTACAAAGGATCCTAATCTATCCTGTGGAGTAGCTAAAATGACAAATCAGTTTTAAATGTATGCTTAAATTTAGAGAGTATATAGCAGGTTGGGGGGTGGGAAAGCAGAGAAAGGAATAGCTAGTAACAGCTTGTCCAAGTGCCTCAGGGTGCCTGTAGAAAGAAATTTATTTATTTTTACTATCTCTTCCCCTGCAACAAAATAAAAGCTAATTCAAGTGTACAGTCTTCATTTGCATCTGACGTGCGATGTGTTGTATCTCAGACATGTCAGGACTTGAAGATTATTTCTGTTCCTTTTTTTTAGCTCCTTTGTCAGTCTGTAAACTGCCCCTGGCATACTGGGAGGCAGTGACAGCCTTGTTACCCTGATAATTTCCCTTTTGGAAGAGGCACGTCTTGAAACAGTAAGAGAAACACCATACCAAACAGAAGGGTAAAATCAAGCCAACCCAGCAGAAATTGTTTAAGTGGCAAAATAAGAGGGAGTTTTGTCTTCTGGGGTAGACAAGTAGATAGATTTTAATTTTGTCTAGAACTTATAGGGAAGATGTGTAAGAGCAAACTAAGAACTTGTTTATTGATCCATTGGGAGAAAATCTTCAAGTACCTGTTCTATGTTACTAGACTACAATTTTTGTCCTTGTTTCTTCAGTTTCCTCGGACTGTTTCTCTCCTTTACCCTATGGCAGATTTCATGATGGAGAGAACCCTTAGGTAAGAAAATAAGTGATCTTTGCAACGCCCTATTTTCTAGCAGGATGAGGTTGGAAAGTGGAGTATACCATTTTCATCTTCTTTCTTTTCCTTGTCCAGTTTGCTGTGAGACTGTTATGAGTGCACGGTGCAGAATTTCTGCAGGTTATAAAACAAAATACAAAAAAAGTGCAACCAAACAAAAATGGAATCTAATATCTAATCAGCTCTCAATAGTGTGTGACTCTAGAAATATCAACAATGTGCTGCTAGTCAGGCATGTTCTTGTAGTCAGCTCCGACATTTCAGAATCATAATACCATGAAACTTCCTGCTTTTAAAACCGTGGAGGAAAGTCTGTGGCTTGTTTTGAGAATGTTTAGGAGCTCAGTTTTATAATCAAATATGTTACTAGTAAGTGGACGTGTTACTGAATTGAAAATCAGTTTTAGAAATGAATAATGTAGGTAAATGTCTATGCAGATTCAAAGATTTTTTTAAGCTATTATTTGACCCCAGAAATAATGTTATTGCAATAAAAAAAATCACTGAACTCTTACATCAGGCAGGGTTAAAATATTAACTGGTTTTGCTTATTTATCTCCACTTATGAATCATTACTTAAGTGTTATGATTTGCAGATTTTGTGTCTATATTAAACAGCTGCTAAGTGCCCACATTAATGTGGTTTTTTTGTTTGTTTTTTTTTTACTTGAGTGAATCTGTTGTTACTGCATTAAGAGATAGGTTTTGCCTGCTGTACTTCATTCTGAAAGCCAGTAACATTGTCTAATTTTCAAACTTCATGGAAAAAGTTAAAGCAGAGTCAGGCCTTCGGACTATACCCCTTCAGACTTTCTAAGATTATCCTTCACACTGTTTCACAGATATAAGGGGCACACGGTTACTTAGTCAGGGAATGCATAATTCTCTTTGATTTGCTATATATTATAAACTAGTAAACTGTATTCTATTTTGTAAAATATGCATTAACTGTGCAAGGCTCAAGATGGTGATGATAAAAGCCTCTACTGGAACATTCATCGTCACAATTTGTGACAGTTGTTTTGGATGCTGCTGCCTAAAGCTCTTCAGTGATTGATATGAGGTGGGTTCTATCTTCATTAACTAATTGCCATCAGAGACTTTTGTTAGTAAAGCAAGGTGTATCCATCCAAGTGTCTTTCTATATCGGAAGAATAAGGTTTCTAACAACTTTTTTTAGATTTTGTAGCATATTTTCTTTGTCTTCTGTTCTTAATGAAGGATAGAGTTGGGAAAGTGTGTTAACAAAGAGTCGGAAAGAAATATTTTTGTAATTCTCGTCCATTTAACACATAAAGGATTTGTACTGGTTTCAACTTAGGAAAGTCACTGCTTTCGGGAGCAGGCTGCAGTTGTTCCTTTTGGTTTCACTCCACGTTCCCCAAGATGTGGCCCATTTGTTTTGAAATTGTGTTAGAACAATACCAGAAAGTGTTTGGTTCTTTGATTTTTGCCTTTGAATATGGGCATGTGGTCCTGTGTTATCAGTGTGTAGAGGAAAAAACCAGCAGTGTGAAGGCAATGAACTGCATTGAAGCACTTTTTAAATGATGCCAAATCTTTTCATAATTCCAAATCTTTCAGAGTAAAGATGATCTTTGGTTGGTGTAACATGATAGTTTAGATACTGCTAGAGAGCAATTGATGAAATCCATCAAGTGGAAAAAGAATTTCATAGTGTAATACCTCTGGTTGTCAGAGTATATGAGCCAAGAGGTAATAATCACAGCTAAGAAATAGCCCTCATTCTTCAAGATGAATTTTTTTTAATAGTAAAGAATAAATTGTTGCTTTGAATAGAGAAATGCAGTAGTTGGAAGAATTATCTGCTGCCTCCCGGTCAACAGACCGTGCCAGTTTTGAATTAGATAAGTAGTGTTGGTTGAGACAGCTGGTTTTTGCTTATTTATTTTTAAAATTAGAACTCGTTTTTCAAAGTTGGTATTAGGAGTCCCATAGTGTGTACAGAAACATACTTTGTATTACAGAGGATATGACTTCAGTTCAGTTTTTTAAAATAAGTAATTCATGTGGTTTAGATTGGAAGGGGTCTTAAAAATAATCGAGTTTCAACCACCCTGCTGTGGCCAATGATCCCTTCCACTGGACTGGGTTGCTCAGATCCCCATCCAGCCTGGCCTTAACACTTCCAGAGATGGGACATCCACAGTTTCTCTGGGCAACCTGTTCCCATACCTCATCAGCCTCACAATAGAGAATTTCTTCCTAAAATGCAATCCAAACCTACTCTCATTTTAAAGCCATCACTGCATATCCTATTACTACATGCCCATAAAAAAGTGGACAATTAAAATTGCTTCTAGTTACAAGAAGCTGGTGTGCATTTTGATAATTTTTGTAAGAAAATGTCAAAATCCTTATTCTGACATGTGTTAGAAGTTTGACCTCTTTGAATAGTGGCCAAACCACAATATCTTTCACTGAGTTAGCAATGAAGTTGGAAATTTTGGATCAATAAACCTAAATCATCACCAATCCTAGTTCTTTCTCAGAGAAAAAGCACAGCCAGGAATATCTACTATTGTAAAATGTCAGTTTTCAATAAAAGCATTCAATTATGCAAGGAAATAAACTAGCTTTTATGAATCTAGAACTATTAAATTAATTGTGATAACCTCTTTTTCTTTTTAACTTTCTTGATATATGTGACTTGAGCACTTGCACAGGAGTTTGCATTCAAATGCTAGAAATTAACTTGAATTAAGAAAATACAGTGCTACTGTTTTATGGTGTGGGAGAAAGATTCCTTGTCAGCAATGGGTTGATCATGAGGTGAGTGCAGGATGCTCCCTGCTGCTGTATGTTCTTACCATCAATATTCATCCATGTTGCAATTTCCATTTCAATTCCAAACCTCCAAATTGCTGTGCTTTTGTGTAATACACTGCTGGCACTAAATCACGCTACCTACTGATGTTTAGTGACCTGAATGAAATTGTTTCGATGTAATTGACTGACATCCTTTGTGTGTAGAAATAAGCCTGCTCAGCAAAGGCTAAATTATGTTTTTAAGCCATAAAAAAGGGACTTGTCTAGTTTAGATTTTGAAAAACAGTGCAGGCCCATTGATTTCATCCACAAGAGGTAAAATATACCAAAAAAGTACCCAACCTTAAAAGCTACTGCTCTAGAATTGTACTCTACTGTTTCTCTCTGTTTTCATATTATAAACTATATTTTTTCCTCTTGTGATAGGCTTCTCTGATCAACACTGTGCTGCTCTTGACTGGGTGTACAGCCTTAGTTCTCTTTTGGAAGTAGGTTAGGTGTGGTTGCCAAAAGGAAATGCAGCATACAGCAATAGGAACGTGCAAAGTGGGTGGGTATGGACTGTGTGGTGAGTGTGTTAAAAGTCCACACTGCACCAAAGGCTTAGAGTTTCAAGCAGTACAATATTTAAATCTTGTTTAGAGATGTTTGTCAGGTTAGATTTAAACGTGCTCTGTGCTGTGTGTCTTCCTACCTTGCACCTGTACTCTCAGTGTTAGTGAAATGTGTTACAGTTATCACATAATATTTTGCCTTCATGAAAAAAAAAAAAATCATGTCTGTGTTTTTTCAGCTTTAGGGGGGAGCATGTATGATCCGGCCTGGGGGACAAACACCAGAGTAAGGGGAGATGATGAAGTTATATCATTATTTTTATTGACTTACTTGGGAACTAGCTAATAGTGCTGTCTAAAATCTGTCCTTTAATAATTGTGTGAGCTCCCGCAGAAAATCCCAAAGTCAGTCCCTACTTGCTTTGCATCCTTGGATTTTTCATCATCTTTGAGGAACAGCTATAAACTGTTCTCAGACCTGTCTGGGCTTGTTGCCCATGTGGCTAAACATTAACTCTCCTGGCCTGACCCCTCTGTCTTTGTTGTATGCCACTTAATTTTAGCAGGAAAACTTAAAGGACTTTTACTGCTTAACACAGGTCAAAGACAAAATGATGTCCTCTTCATTAACTCCCTTTCCTGACAAGAGAAATACCAATCGGGTCTCTGGCCCTTTGGCTTACTATGTCCTCTGGATGAAGTCACAACCTGTGTGATTTCCTTTGCCTTCACTTTCCTTGCACTCTCTGGGTTGTTTTTATGCAACCTTTCTCTGTAAGGTTTTGATTTGGAGTATGTGGGACATTTGAACAATGTCAGGTGTCAAATCTAGTGTTCCTAGTTGTAGGTTCAGATTCTTTACCTGGCTAGGGTGAAAAAATATAGCCTTAAAGGCACTAACTTTCTTTCTGCCCTCCACTAGCTTTGAGGATGGTCTTCAGACTTTAAAAAAATCTTAACAAAGGAATACTGTGAAAAATGAATATCAAAACTAGCATGCATATGTATTTTAAAAATGTATATGATGCATCATGATACCTCTTTATGGTTATAAACCTTTCCATTAAAACAATAATTTGTCCTGGGAATACCTTGGAATACCAATCTTCATGATTCCAACTCATATTATTTTAGAGAAATGTAAGCTGGTAAGTGTATGCAGTGCTGGGCAGTTCAGCTGGCAGAAATGTGGTAGGCATCTGACTGAGGTGTGTTAAAACAAGCATTTTGAAGAAAGGTAAGCCTTTATGCTACATGAGCCTTGGCTGAGGGAGGTGACACATATTTCATGCCCTGAAGGCTGGCTCCAAAGGGAGAAATCTGGCAGGAGCTCAAAGGCCCTAAGGAGCCTTTTGGGCTTCAGCTTTATAACTTCTGTTCACTAAACATGAATCTGCTGGAAAATGCTGTACATTTTGGACCTGATGTCTGCAATGTTCAGATAGCACACCTAATCAGTGAGTTGAGAGAAAGGACAGGTCTGTAGCCTTGTAGGTGATGTGGAGCACGTGGCACATGGACAGCATTCATGGAGCAGAGAGGAAAGGAGATGCAGCCTCACACTCTGCACCATAAATCTTCCATTTCTCCTTTGCATTTCTCTCCACTGTCGTTGGTAATGTCTGGTTTGATTGAAAAAGCCCTCTTCTCTGTAGCCAGAGACACATGGAAATACCTTATGCTAAAAAAAAGCCAGAAGAGCCACTGGACCTGCTCCCCAGAGCTCTGCAATAAAGTGAGGCATACTACCTGCTCAAAGAAAATGGTCAGTGCCCTGGTTTATTGATGCATAGAGACAGTGGCTAAAATGTTGACATGCAGTATTTTAAAGGAAGCTGATGACCTGAAAGCCTTCTGAAAGATACTTTATGTTAGATATTAATAAACTTACAATATGTCAATCTATTTTCTAAATATTCCTTTTAATCCTCACTATCATCATTCTTCTAAAGAATGTTCTTCTACAGATTTTTCCAGGCTTTGGCTGTTACTAGGTCCTTGGAAAGTAATCTCAATTGCTTTTGCATGCTGTTTGTGCCCATTTAAATTGTCCCCTTAACTTTGAATATGTATCACAGTATATTTCTTACAATGTAAGTAGAAGATCTGGTTTGTGTTTCCTGTCAGGTTTTTGCTTATGATTTTGCACAAGTGTGCAAATATCTAAACACAGCCCCATCATTCAGTCAGAAAATAATCTCCTGGTAAGGTGATACATGGGGCTATGGTTAGCTGAAATGAATCTGACTTAGAATAATTTTTCTTCTTTTTCCTCCCTCCCTAAAAATAGGAGCTGTGCCTGAGTCTTCAACTAACTAAAGCTTTGCAGACCATGAAAACCAAGGATGCTGGGTCAGTAGGCTTCTCTTTAAATATCTCATTCTACTTTAACTGCAATTAAATATCGAGGGAGTTTTTTGGTTTGTTGGTTTGTGATTGTACAGTACCTAGTTGTCTATATAGTCCTATCTGCTTTCTCTTCCATGGGACTGGAAATCTGTATTTGTACTGTTTTATCCAGTTACCTGTTTGTGTCCCTTAGGTGTGTCTCATATTTGTATCTCTGCTGTGACCTTTTCAGGAGATGATTTTTTGACTTCTTTGCATGCATAAATATAATTTACATTCTTCAGGCCTATTTATACTTTTTGTTTTCTACAGCATTTCTGCTGCTGTGCAATTATATGCACTTTTTCTTTTCCTCCATTTAGAGACTACGCAAAAGAAAAAGGAATAAATTTCCCTCATTCCATCTTTCCTTGCCAGCTCCTACATAAATTGTTTTGGGCTGTGGTTTTCCTAGTCTTATTAATGTTTATTGATTTAACCCTATCATTCCTGTTCCTCTTGCTTTGTTTGATTGCTTTGCTGTTACTTCACTGTGATTAAAGCTAAAAGTACCACCCTTGTACTGCTGAGTGAAATAAGCTTGTCTTCACAATTCTCTATTTGCATCAACTGCAAGCACACACATCACTAAGAAATTCACATGTCCCAGGAAAAGCAGGACATGCTCCTTCTTTGCTGAATATAGGTCTCTAGAAAAATTTAGATTGACAATGTGCTATTTATTACTCAGATGAAACTTTGATTTCTGTGAATGTGCACAGGTCCAGTGGCCTCTTCTATGCAGCTGTTAACAGCTACATTTAGTGTGCATGACGCCAGAATGCTCAAATTGCTTCCACCTTTTTCCCCCCTTATTTTTAAGTTTCTTCTCTTTCTATCCCTCAAAGAAAAAGGATTATTATACTCTGGTAGGTCTTTAGCTGTCTTTTTTGTGATTTGTGTCACCTAGACAGAGCCCAGGATGGACATCCTGACACACGGTCAGTTAGGAGATGACAAAGTCCAGCTTGCCATAGCTAAATGCCTAACAGTAGTTAAAAGCCATTTCTTTCCCTAGCTCCCAGGTATGTTTTTGGTCTCTTATACATCAAACCAAGTTATAAACATGATAGATTTTGTATGTTTTTCATGTGTATCCAGCTTGTGATGGGGACTTGAAAAGGGACTTTCTTGTTCACTTTCCTGATGAGAGCTGCCTACCAATGCCAGGGAGACATGTGAAATGTACAGCTTTCCCTTATTAGAAACCTCTTGTATTTTTTCTTATTTTGGACCTTTTGCTTGTCTAGTAGAAAAGCAGAGTCATAGAGACCCACTTTTGCAGTTAGTTTCTAGTACTATACCTGCAAAAGTACAATTGCTTGCTTTCACCCATAAGTTGTTCTGTTACCTTGGTTCATCAGCTTCTAAATATAAGGTATTGGCAAGAAATGCACTGTAGATTTTTCTTTTTCTGACCTATTTTAGTTTACTCTATAACTTGGACACTATTGAAAAGTATACAGAACAATTACTGTCCTAAGGAAAAATGTCTTGGAATTGAGCTTACACGTAGAGGGTATAGCAGAACAGTGGAGAACCTAAAAATACATTCTTGGGGCAAGCATTAAAGAGAAGTGAATAATTTTTTGGAATGATCTTGAGGAAAGAATTTTTATGAAAATGAACTAAATCAAACAAAGTTCCTTTATCCCTCTTTGTAAATGGTTTTGTATGGTAACAAGATCCTTTCCTTGTTCAAGATGATCTCATTCTTCTCAAATGGAAGTGAATGAGAGGGCAGAGAAAAAAACTGATTATAGCCAAAAAAATTTCCAAAATGCTAGACAAATGAGGATCACTTCAAGCCGATAATGAATGAAATTACTTTTCTGTCTCCTAACATTCTGCAGCTTAATCTATACCTGCATTCAGTGAAAAAAAATAATCCTCATAAAATGAAATACTGTGTGGTAAGAGTCATACAAAAATATGATTTATAGGAAATAATAACCTTCTAAGTCATTACTTAACTTCTTTTCTTCCCCAAAAGCTGGGATTAAAAAGTAGGTCAACAAGCCCATTTAAATAGCTTATTCCACAGTGTGGTTTAAATTAGTGCTAGTGACAAGTGTATGAAGTGCTGTTCATTTTATTTTTATGGCATATTGGTTAAATTTAGAATTGTTCAAAGTGGCTGTTATATACAAGCCTCTAGGCAAATCCTCAGATCTTTCAGTCAGTGGGCTTTGTTCTTGCTTTTAAACACATATAACGTGTTGGCATTGTGTTTGTAAACCAGGTGTTTTATCTGAACGTGCAATTAGTGTAATGACGATTAATGTTAGTCCAGTGGTAGAGCCTCTTGCATTGAGGAGCTACAATTCCAGCTCAAAGGGTGAGGCATTTATATTCTCTGGGCACGTGATTCCTGCTCCTAGTTTTGTTCACAAGTCCTTCCAGAAGAGTGATTTCAATCTAGAGACAAACTGAAACCGTTAAGTCTCACTGAACAGAACTGCTCTTGTAAGGTTATTTAGTATTGATAGGTCAGGGAGCTTCCATCAGACAGATGGCCAGAGATGAAAGAGTGATTGTAGGCAAGGAAATGGCTTTTGCAGGAGCTCTGTTCTTGTTTCAAAAAGCCATTCTTTGGCTTGCAATCTCTCTCTCTGCTGCTTGAGAGCTGCCAGAAACAATTCTGGCCCTGAATTTCAGACATACCTAGCGCCAAGGTGAGGAGAGAGGTTTCCAGCCCAGCTAGAAATTTTTCTCTCCCTCCTGCCTTTGTTGCTCTGCAGCACAGGGTTCTCATCTGCACCCTGACTGGGAAGATACCAGCAGAGATGAGTGAATAATGAGGAAATCTACTCACTAGTGTTTTGACAATTGCTAAATAGAGTTTTGCTTAGATCATGTTTGTACTCATTTTATCAGCTATGGAGCTTTTTCTGAAAAGCTGTGGGAGTGAAGTGTTTGCTCAAAAGAATACTTGCAGGGAACTATTTCTGGGCTGTATTCATGATTAATTTAATCAAAAAACAGTTTTTTCTCACTGTAAAAGTAGCTGATTAATGATTACGTCATAAGTGAGGAAACAGAAACAGGGAATAAATCAGTGTGTTAAATTTGAGTTTGTTCTCTTTCAGAGCTCTACATAAATCAGCTGCAGCAGCATGTCTTCAGTAGCTTTTTTTGTATCCTGCTCTCCCAGTAATGATACCCTTGTCAATGTCCTCCTGCCCTGCTCTTGTATGCCATTCTATTTTATGTAGGTTCTCATTCTGCTTTCATTGTGAAGTGTATGAGCACCTAGCAAGTTTATGGTATGTCAGGTGACTAACATCTGTCGTGTTTGTCTCATCCCTTCCCTGTGTAAAGCACTAGAGACTTAGTAGGAGTGCTTTGTTTTGGTAAGATTGTTATCTGCATATGGGAAGCAAGATAGACAGATAGAAAAAGAGTGATTTGCATTTGGAGTGAGAATTGATGCCATTTTTAATAGTCCTTTGCCCCTGTAGGAATTTGTTTTGTAGCCTTGGCTGGCTGCTGGCAAAGCCCTGTGTTTTAAGCCTGTAATAGCTGATAGTTACATTTTTGTACTTGCACGCTCCAACAAAACTTTTTTGTCAAGTCTCTGCCCTCACTTTACTCCTGATCATCCCATAATTGTCTCCTAATTGCAATGGACAACTGAAGATCCTGAGAAACCAAGGTACAAAAAAGCTGCCGATGCAATGTGGTGCTTTTCTGCCCTTGCTGCTTTGTTTTTTCCTTTTATAATTTTGCATTTGTTGGAGGGACTTTTTTATTTGTGCTCTGAAAGCTGTCACACTGACCAAGATAAGGGAATAATAAGGAAAATTCAAAGTAATTTATCAAGCGTTGTTAACTATTTCACACTGAGCACTGTCCAGTCAAGGAAATATACTTAAGCCACAGCAAACTTGGTTTGGCTATGGCTTAAGTCATTGGTAAGCTTTAGCTAACAGTCCGCCTCCATTTGGGAAAGCACTTAAAGTACATATTTCTGTTCCCTTGACTGCAGCGAATTGAAGAAAATGATTAAGCACATTTCCAATCGGGATGGATTTCCTGTTTTTGACCTGTGTTGCAGACATATCTTAATAAGAACTGTCACATAATGTTTCTCTTTGCTTCTTACATGAACAGTGAGAGGAGTTAGGTACAATAGGGTAGAGTTCTCTCATGTCACAACTAGTTACTAATATAAAAAGTAATTTGAACATATATTTTGTGGAGTGAATTGGTCTGACAAATCCTCACAAATTTCTGTAAGAAACTCAAAGAAGTACCTCTCTAAGGTCTATTCATAAGCTATGATGCCATATTCAAATTCAAAGGACTCTTTAAGAGGCAGTTAAGTTTGGAGAGCTCAAGAGGCTTAAGAGCAGAAGGAATAAGCCTTTATTTGAAACAGTATCGATTCTTATTAAATTTGATGAATCTGAAGGACATTTCAGGAATACCTCCTGTTTAGCATTGCAAGAGGAACTCTAAGGATGCTCTGAGAAGTTACTGCTACAAAAATATTGACAAATCACTCTGTCTCAGCACTAATAGACTACTTATTCATGAGCTGAAGATGAATATCTTGTTTTCCTGTGCAAGGAAGCAGCAAGCAGACAGGTAAGAAAGCCCAAAAATAATACATTCCACAACATGGCATGAAGGTTGACAAAAAACTCGTACTTTCCCAGCACAGCAATGACCACTGAAATTATGAGACTCCATCAGGAAGCTGAATCAAAATTTTTACGTATTATTGTAAGTGGAAATTCAAAAGTGATTATACCTTGTAGCAGTGGTAAACCCTCTATAAAGTAAATTTGCTTAAAACATAACCCTATAGAGAGGTTGTAGTTCAAACCAAGAGATTGGAGAAATAGTAAGACTTGATTGGAGTGTAATAAGCTTATTACTGAATGGCTGTCTCTCCCATAAATTCTGGTGCTCATTTGTTTATCTGATGTCATAGGACTGATGTATCACCAGGCACCACTCACATGCACCACAGATATTTGCCATTTAAAATTTATTAGGCTTTCTATAATACATGTAAATATGTTCCACAGGTTAGTGAGATTTCATTTCCTATCTCTAAAAGCTTATTTACCTAAGATGCACCCTAAAAACGTGTTTCAATTTGAAGAATTAAAAACCTTGGGGCTGATATTAACCACAGTGTGAGAGGTTTCATTTGTGACTAAAGGTTTCCTTGGGAAAAAAGGTCAAAATTAGCTAGCTGTTATTTTTTAGAAGCTAGTTGGGATTTTTAGAAGTACCACAACAATCATATTTAATCACTGTTGAGTTGATAATTTTGCTTCCTTTTAATTGTGTAATTTTCTGAGTTGGACAAACAAATTCCATGATGATCCCATGCAAGAGTTTTTCTTGAGAGACAATCATTAACACTTGTTCAGCTGTGTCTTGTTTCTCTAGGCACTTTCTGGTAATCTGGACACAATTTCTTGATGTTTGTTTATGTGAACATAATTCTGGTCCAAAGAGCTCATCTAGAAAACCAAATTAAGTAATGCTCAGTGCAAATCCTTAGGCAAGTATTTCTCTGTGAACAGACTGAGTGAGCAAGGCTCAGGTAATCGAAGTTCATCTGCAGTGGCGTTACCATATGTGATCCATATAGCTTTGAAGTATTGAGATCTCTAAATTGATCTATTGCTGTTCATTTTGCCTCTGTTGTGTCAAAGCTTGCTTTTTGTCTCTCACAGTAAAAGGAAACAAATACACTCCTGCTTTAATAAACAATGAAGTTTTTGTTTTGCCATCATTATTAGTCTTTCAACAGAAGCAAGGCAAGCTGGGCCAGCCAGCCCTCTGGTCATTGCTACTTCTGCTGCACTGGCGTGGCTCTGGGTAAAACACACTTTGGTTTTGTTTCAGCTGCTCTTGACATATGCTCCCTATCTTAATCTGCAGCCCTGGAAAGGACCCAGATCTCAAGGAGCTTGATTCTGGTTGCTAACAGGATAACAAACTCACTCCTCTGATTTTTTTTTTTTTTTTAATTCACTCCTGTTACTCTGTTTTGATAGTGGGTAGATACAGCAAAATGACACTTTGTGGCAGCTGGCTTGGAAAGTCAAACAGCTTGGATTTTTCCTCATGAAGCAATTTCAGTTAGATATGCACAGATGTAGTTACTTCAAGATACATCCACATAATACATTCTCATGTTCTGTGACTCTTAAAACAGTACAACTAAAACTTGCAGTTTTCAACTGAGCAAATGGGTTCTCTCACAGCATTGACTTGACATGCTATTTTGCACAAGGATTGTCCTTTTGCACTAAAACAGAGGGATAAAAAGAAGTACCCACAAGTTTTGAAGCGGAGCATAGAAATTAATTTCTTGGTGACTGTCTTGAGAATTGAGGTATGATTCAGTCATACCTTGATTTCAATCTCTGAAAAATTTGAGAGATTATTCCCAAAGTCTTATTCCTAAATGTGTTTTTAAATCCTGGTGGTTTTACCCCACATTGGCTAAAACTGCCTGTTATGAGCAGTCATCTCTGTTTTTGTGGTGATTTTGGCAACTGTGTTTGGAGGCACTTTTTTGCTGTTGCTTCCATCTGTCAGAACTAAGGTCAGTGCAGGTGACAGACTTAATACTCTGGATCCTTTGTAAAATCATAAGTATTTTTCTGGTGTAGCTAAGGCTGTGTCCCCCAAGAGATACAGGCCTGGGCTTAATCTGACTCATCTCAAATGGCCTTGCTGTCCTAAATGGAGCTACCCATGCATAAGGGTAAGGTTATACCCAAATTCCCTCAAGAAACTGGCTGAAGTTTGACCTGACAAAATTCTGCAAGCAACAAGTTTCTTACTTATCAATTCCCTGACTCATTATGGTTTCCCTTATTGTTATTTATTTATTTAAAATTTAAATTGCTTTTTCTTTTAGAAATATTCTTGCATATAAAAAGTGTTACCAACTGACTTGATAATGAATTCTTGAGGGCCAAACTTCTGGCAAAACCCTGTAAATTTAAAGGATTGCAACATTTCAAAATTCCTTTGTCAGACACTGTCTTTATTTTAAATTATTATTTTTTTTTATTTTCCCTACATTATTACTCTCTGTACAAGAATGATGGATGTCAGAGAATGAAGTTCCCATTAACTTAAGCTGTTACCCATAAATCCTCCAGAGATTTCTAATTAATATGAAAGTTTAGTAGTTTGGGCTCATTGTAAGAGTCTGCTCCTGGTGCTCTGTATTTCTTCCAGTGCAGTCCAGAGGTCCATAAATCTTCATTGCTCTGGGATTCCCAGTATGTCCCATTACCATGAAAAAGTGACATCTGATGCAAGAAGTGTAAATACTGTGTAGAAGTTCAATAAAGTGTTTCATTCTTCACTGCTGAATTACAGTTTTATGGCCCATAAATAAAGGCAAACAAGGAAAACTAAAATATGAGGAATGGTTGTATATCACACATGTTATCTGGAATGAAATTGTTTCTGCTCTGGTGACAAATGTCTCACCTTCAATTTGCATTCATGTCTTGTGTTGTGCCACTCTAAGGGCAGATGGTTGATGTTATAAATTACCTCAAAGAATAAAATTATAGATTCTGGTATCATCCAGCTTTTCATGGGATGAGTACTAGATGGGCTTAGAGACCAAGGGATGAAGTTTATCAGCCTGGTAAAGTTTGAGTAAAACCAGTATTTTTTAGGGGTCAACTTTATATAATTTAAAAAATTAATATTTTTGGACACTCAGTGCAACCCTTTTGCCCCAGCAAAACAGTGTAAACATTCTGAAATTATCTACTTTGTTCAGCAGCAGCCCATGATGGGTTTTGTTGCAGTGATACATGAATTTTCATAATTCAATGACTACAGTAATCACCTCGCAAAAGATGTGATGACAGAAGTGAAAAGGATTTCATAGATCATCAAATCCAAGCTGCCGTGCTAAGCATATTGGCATATCAACCTATTTATAAATGCACCAGCTCCACCAAAATTGGTTCAGATGTCTTCTCCTCTTACCTGCATGAGCAGAACATTCTGGATATGCGTGTGCCTTATGGGGGGTCCACTCTGTGCTTATTAATAGTCTGGTTATATACATTGACTCTTCAGTCTGCACTGCATTTTAACAGCTGTTTTCTCCCTCCAGTGTTCTTAACACAGTGAATTCATATACAGCTCTCCAAAGATTGCTGGCATTTTTATATTTTTTTCTGGATTTTGTGCTTTTCATGTAAAATAACATTCATTCCTCTGATCATCTTAGTCCTCCTCTGACTTGCAGTAGTCCTAATAAAACCTGGCTGGAATTTGTAAGCTTAATTCCAAACAAGGTCTTACAGAGGTAACACATGATGCTTTGACTTCTTCTACCATGTGTGGTGCAGTAACATTGTATTTGTCTTTTTTATGTCTATATTTATGGTTCGTTGTCCTTGAAATCTGTGTTAGCAGCCATTTCCAGCTACTGAACTCTGGGATTAACTCTATGATTCACATCCCTTGGTGGTCTTTGGTAGAAAGTTTTGTTATGTGCCAAGAATTTGTCTGTCTGATGAGACCTAACGTTGCCTTTCCTTTCCCAGCTGAAAGGGGAGCAAGCCCTAGTGGATAGGTAGGAAGAGATGCAGTGACCTTTGGTCATGTTCTTGACTGTCACAGGTCAGGGCTGTAGGCTGCAGAGCCTGGAATGCCTATGCTTATTTTGTGAATTATTTTATCAATTATATTGCATTTATCTCATGTTCTCTATGTTTTTACTGTTGCCCTATTGTGTCACCAGTACAATTTCTTAGTTCACAACCGTAAGCAGCTTGATATGATTTAGATATGTGGTCCCATCTTCGCGAATCAGAGGTATGGGTGAAACACTGAGTGGGGTAGTTCTCTATTATTCCTGGCTTGATATGAAATTATTTTAAATCTGCCTCAGTCAATGTGCTTTCATTTTTTTTTTCTTTGTGTTTCTGGGCTCAATTGGAGTAATAGAAGATAGTACAGGTGGCATTTTTTGGAGGTGTCTGTCTACATCTGGAACAAAGATTCAGAATTAAGATTGCTTCATTTGAACAAATTCACTTCTTCCTTGGAGATTATACTTAGTATTTCCTGCATAACTGTGGAAAGAGCTGCTCCAAATATCCAATGTGTTAGCAGTCTTGGTTAACAGGAGATACCATAACTCTCACAGCTGTCTCTTCACTAAATTTACACGTTAAATCAAGAGACAGTGCACTTGGCTCACACGCAAGATTGAGGTCAAGGCATATGTGCTCTGTTCTCATTCCTGCCACAGATCTGCAGGATAAGTGTGAGTCAGATTCTGCCCTTTAGTTCCTTTGTCTATAAAACTTACATACACATAATCAATTTAACAGTCCCTGACAACTTACAATTTGAGTTCAGCCATGGCCTCTGCCTCAGGGGTTTCAAACTGAGTGTCATATTCAGGTATATTTGGCAAGGTTGCAGAAATGTGGTAATTATTATACTAAGTCAGTGAAAGATAAAAGAAATTAAATATATTCTGTATGTTCTGTCAAGTTCAGCAGCTGAGAATCAGTGAAAATGGGTTTTTTAAGGTTATTTGCAGAAAGCCTTATCTTGTGGCAGACACACTGGCTGTACCTTAACTGAAAGACTGTAACCAGGTATCTGGGGTTTAAGAATCAGAAGGGTTAGGAGCAGGTGCATATTCCACTTTTGTTGAGCATCTCATTCCTTTCTTCCTTCAAGAGTTTTTCAGCTTCCCTCTAGGAGCAGTAGCACTAATGTGCCACCTTCTCCTCATTGTTCAGTGCCAGGAGGGTAGCGAGGCCTGACTTGGAAATGCTGTGTGAGTGGCAGGCAGCTGAGCAGTCTGACTCAGGGCATCGCTGCATTACAGCACTGCAAATCTGGCAAACCTAATTACGCTCACAGGGATAATGACAACTCCATATGGGATGGAAAATTGTTTGCATGTAGGTTTTGCTTCTTAACTCTTCTGGTCTTCCTGTAGTTAGTAGGCAGGCAGCAGCCTCCAAAGCTAACAGCAATGCTACTGCTGGTCCAGCTGGCACAGAAGATTTAACTTCACACAAGCCAGCTGGCTATCTCCTTGCCTCTTTTCACCTAAGAGACTGAAATATGTCATCCTTGAGATATGACCAGACTCCTGGAACTCACAGCTCTTTCTGGGAAAGAAACAGCGTTATTAGTACTCTATATATGCTTTCCTTCATAAAGATATAAAATATTAAATATGGATAGATATGTATTTATATGCTTTATCTATCTATGCTCATGCACAGATGTTAAAACTAAAATGCATACCAAGGAAACTGCAAGCTTACAAATAGATATACAGGAAAAGAACCAGGAAATGAAGAAATAGGGTACTCTGTTTTCATTTTGATGTGACTGCCTTACTTCCACTACCCTGCATATGTGGCAGCCTTAATTATCAGTTGGACTGTTTAAATATGCAGCCAATATTATTCTGTACTCAGAGTCATTGATACTAGGAGGATCACAGTATTTTCATTTCCTGTGTTTTAGGATCTAATTTATTACTCTACAAAATGGCACTAGTGGTTTTCATAGTTATTTTCCTTTCCCTAGTAAATACAAATATATGGAGAAAGATAAAAATGGCTTTTTTAATATCATTGTTTTATAAGTAGCCCCGCTAGGCTTTGAAAGTCATATCTGGAACAATGAATTGAATGGGACATTACATTTACTGATGCTGCTGTTTGGCTGAATTGCAATTTTGCAGAGGCAGCAATGTATCAGACTGAGCCATGAATCTTCCCCAAGAGAATGTAGGATTTGGAGATTACTGAAAGTGATAAAAAACATGGAGAATTCCATCTATTTGGGTGTGGTGCTAGGGCAATATTGGTAATATCTCATTAAGGTACAGATGCTTCTTTTAATGTAAATTGCTCCAGCCAGTCCTGACAAGCTGCTTTTTAATAGCATAAAAATTAAAGGGGCTTATTTTGCATCTCCCCTTTTGGCTGCTCAAAACTTAAGAAATGCTCGAATGAAACAATTTTAACATTACCCGAGCTTGCAGAAATGAAATTAAAAGCATGACATAAAAGCGCTTTAAAGAGTTCTAATTGTGGATTCTTGTCTTGTATCTCATGGAGAGCAGATGTGGCAGAAAGCTGTAGCAATAGTCTGAGATGCCTACAATGCAGAAGTTTATTAAAAGCAGCAAAGGAAAACCTTTACCTCACATAAGTAACAGATGCTGTTTATGCACTGAATGCCTACTCGTGGTGGCACTGAGTGACTTAGTTTATATTGGCTAAACTAAGAAGGCCTGTGTTCAAACAAACCTGTAAATAAGGCTAAATATTTAGTTAGTGCAGCTTCTAGAGGATTGTGGCAATGAAAGCGCTGGATTGCACTTATTTATTGAAAATTAACATAAATGAAGGTAGGATTTAGAGTAATTAAATTTCCTCTAGGAAGGGCTACAGATATTAGGTTATTATAGTCTGAACTAGTGAACTGCAACCTTTCTTGCTCCATCAGTTTTGTCAGAGCAATGTCTGCAGTGTTGCCTAATGGCTATAACTAGGAAACTACTCATGGCCTCTGAGCAAAGGAGGGGGCTCTCAAAAACAATCTCAAAGGTTATCAGAGGCTGTTTGTGCCAAGGCTGCTCATCACGCATTGCTCAGTGCTCTCACCTGTTCTGAACATTTGTTATCTGCTCTGTCATTTGGGATCTGGGATCCGTGGTTTGGAGTTCTTGGGAATTACACAACATCCTTTTTTATGGATGGCATCCAAACATGAAGCATCTTACTTAGCATCTAAGATCTAGTGTTATGAATAATATACGTTTAGGAGGCTGAAAAATCAAGCAAAATAAATCACATGTAATTCCAAGAAAATATCTCAAAGGCCATAGTATAAGACTGTTTCATAAGATGAATTTGGAAACTCTTGTCTGCTGTGCCAAACCTATAAAGATAAGTTAAAGTAAATAAATAATGAAATGGCCTTTTGCAAGTTTTAAATGCTTTCACTGGAGGCAATGCTTAAAGTTGCTTAGCAGCCAAATTATTTGCAGTAGTTTTTCAGCTACAGCATCCTTCAAAGGCATCTGCAGAGATACATCCAGGAATGCATCCAACCATTCCAAGCGCTTTGATGCTAAGTAAGATGTCTCATGTTTGGATGCCATCCATAAGAAGGGATGTTGTGCAATTCCTAAGTTCTAAGAATTCCAAACCATGGGTTGCATTGTGAAAGTTCTCTTTAAACCTTTTAAGTGAAATATGCTGTTGGAGGTATCTTCCCTGAGGATTACTGGCAAACACCTTGTGTTTATGGGGGTACCACACAATTTAGACAGCACAGACAGGATGACTCTTTCATTCTAATTTGTCTTTGTACATGGTTTATAACATCCTCCCAAATTACTTCTTGATGTGCAATTCTTCATGCTTGTTCTGCTCTCAGAAGTGAGTCTTTTTCAAAGGATTTCAAAGAAGACCATTTTAGCTCCAAGTGTGCTGGGCGTGAAAAAGGATTGTTTTGACACACTTTTATGCTCTGGTTGCTCCAGAAGCATTTAAATCTGAAAACTGCAATTGTGATGGGTGAGTCTCAGCCTCTCAGATAAGGTGTTACAAGCACTCAAAAACAACATTAAAAGGACATGAAGGCTGTAAAGTTAAGCATCTGCCAAAAAACAAATTAGGGAATGATAGAATGAACATTGATAGTGAATCCTTAGTTCAGTCCTGTGCTGTGTATAGGTTATGACAATTTTGAAGAGACAAGGTACTGTTTTTTTCATGTACTGTCTTTTTCTCTCCTGGTATTGTCTTTCCTTACTGCGTCTGTATTATCACATTTGTGTTTCCAGATACAGTTTTCTCACTCAGTCATTCCTTGCTTTATCCTTCCAGACTTCTCATTTCCAACCCATCCCTAACATTTCCTTGCCCCTCACATTCTTACTTCACCTTCCCTCCTGAATATCTGTCTTCTTTTTTTTTTTCATTCTGCTGTCTTATATCTTTTTCCTGCAGTTGGCCAAGAAAAATGAAGCTCAAAGGAACAACAATGACAAAATCTACATCATATTTTATATGTACTTTTCTTAAGGTGCAGAGAACTGATTTCTGTATGAGAATATGTTTGGAAGTAAACTTTTGGAGGAGGAGCTAAGGGGAACCCTTCCAGACTGTTGCCAAAGTCAGCTGTCTTCTATATGTTTGTCTTGTAGCTCTTTTTGTGATGCCATGTGTTTTGGGATTTCCAGTGAGGATTCAGTTTCTTTATTTCAATTAAAGTTATGCTGAGATTAAAACTCTGTTAATAGATGAAGTTAAGATGTTAGAAAGGTCTTTTGGATGATGCTATCTAGAAAAAAAATCGGAGATAAAAAATATAGTTGGTATTCCTCACATATTTGTATTTCACATGTGAGCATGCTAATTTTGTGTGCAACTCCTCTGTGAAACAAAATGTTCCTTTCGCTCTTACTTGCCTCGTGTGTTCTCTATCTTTTTAATAAACTGACTTTTTCTGTGGTTTCTTAAATTAGTTTATGCCTTTGGGAAAGATTACTGTGTTTATGTGGCATCAACTGGAACAAACTCTTGCAGATTCAAGGGGCATCACTGGTCTGTGCTCTGTACTCCTGCTATGCCTAGAGATCAAGATGCTGGGAGGTGTGAACACACTGAGCAAACCAGTGAGCCTGGCTGACTGGGTAAATTTTAATTTAATTTGAGAACTTCCAGAGCTTTCTCACTGATACTGCAAAAATCTGACTTACGTTCCTAATTTTCTACACTGTAAATAGATCTGGCTAATTTGTTCCCCAGCTGTTTCATTTGCAAAGGGGGCTGTCATTCTGTGTTAAATAAAACTGGTAAAGATGGAGCCCAAGGAAGATCTCTGTAATGATGAAAGTTTATTCAGTTCAAAGCTGATGTTGATATTGGGTGTGAGCCAAAAACTCTTGATGCCAGATGCAATGCTTCTATTGATATAATCAGATTTCAAATCAGGGCTGGTGTGTTCAGCCCACTACTCCTTTAGCTGCTGCTCTGGTACCTGACTCTCTGGGAGGATGAGCTGTGCCAGCAGCATTTAGAAAAACACCATTCCTATTTGCCCTCTGCCTTAGTACTATGTGCAAGAGATGCTCACTCCCAGTTGTATAATTCACTCTGTTTCTCCCTGCAGGAATGTAATGTGAGATATTTTTTTTTTCTTCTCCAGCCTAGCTGTGCTTTTAATTTGTTTTCCTCAGGACAGATGTGCACTGTTTTGTGTAATCTACAGGTGCTGTGGACCAGATCTGGGTGACCCTCTCTGCCCCTAAATCTGAGCTGCTGGCTCATTCAGCCAGGAGCTGATTTCTGGATGGTCTCTTGGGACACAGTGCCTGAGCCTAGACATGCTTGGTGGCCTCACCATTGGCACTTTCTATACTTCTACATTAAAAAAAAGAAAAAAGGGAATGTTTTGAAAATCCAGGCAGTTGTATGAAAGATAATGGATGAATTAGGCTTAATAGTGGTCTGTTCTGGTATTATTGTATGTTAGAGACTCAATGAGCAAATTATGGTCTTGGCAAGCCCCACCAGAGAGTGACTGGCCCTGGGGCTGAGAGGAGTTCCCTGGGGAGAGTCTGGAATTGGAGGTCTTCTATTTAACTCCACTCGTCAGGGAAATATGCCTCATTGGACAGTCTCACAGGTGAATTGGTTTCTCAGTTGCCTTATGATTCATATTACCTTTTGTTGTTGCTGATCATACTGTTTTCTTTTTTGCTTCATCTGCCTGTTTTTTCCTGGCTTTATCTGTCTCTGTACTGCTAAAAGTTCCCATTTGCTCTTCCAATTTACTTTTAGAGGGAGCAGTATGGAGACCCCTGTCAGATAATCTGTCTGCTGGTTAAAAAATGCTGCTGCCCTTAGCTAAGCAATGTCTTATATCAACTTGGTGGGCAAAGATACAAAAATACTTCTCCTACTGTCAGAAAAGAGCAAGTATTTCACTCTTTCCAGTATGCAAGTGTTTCCTCTATGATTTTTAACAATTGTTGATAGCAGCTAAGCAGTTATGGTAAAACTTTGCTTTATGGACTGTGTACTATTTTGGGTGCTGTGCTGGTGGGTGAATAATCCTGGTATAAGTCACTTTTCTATTCTGAATCTCTTCTCCCACATGTAAAAGGAGAATGAAAATGCTGGCTGGCTTTGAAATCCACTGCTGAAAAATGTTACTTAGAAGTTGGACATTATGATCTATAATTATAATCAAACCCATATGAGCATTTTGCATGAGAAGGCAGCCTGATAACATATATGGTTGTGAGTGTAAAGAAACCAAGAAATTCCTCCTGCTGCTGTAGACAAGTGACAGTGGAGACATTTTTAAGTACAGATATTAGCTGTTCATTGTGCCAGTAATGCAGAGAACCTGGGGAAGTGTGTTGCTACTTGTTAAAATTCCTTCCTGTATTTGACCTAAATATGAAAATATCAGCAAAGGCATGAAAACTGAAATCAGGTTTCAGAGTTGACTGTCCTGCTGTACTTTGTAAATGGCATTAGTTGGTGGAGGTGAGTGGGACAGTAGGAATTATTACCCCCAAAAATCTAGAATTTTATATCAGAGCCCAACTTATTTTTTGAAGATTCAGCTTTCTGTTATGTATGCAATTTTTGCTTGTATTGAAGAATTCTCTCCTATGAGAACCTTGGAAGTACTTCTGGGCATTAAGTTACTTCCGGGAATCCTGTCTAAACCATCAGCTTCTTACTGGCTTACAAAAGTAAAAATGGTTTTGTTATCTCAAACAAATGCACATTGTTACTGTTGATTTAAAAAGTATTTTTAGATCATGAACATACCCAAAGCATGAAGTGTCAGCTATGAATCTTGGTTGTTTTATGATTTCAGGTGTGTGAATTGCATAGATCTGCATGCAATTCTATAGATGAATAAGGTCTGAAGATCTACCTCAAAAACTCCAGGTGCTCCTTTTGCTATTTTCACTTCCCTTGCTGATCTTGCCTGGACACCTCAAGACACTCCAAGGACAAGCTGCTGTCTGAGAGACCTGCTTTATAAAAGTAGGTTCATCAAAATGAATGTCTTCTCCCTTACTAGATTTTTATTTTAGTTTTAATTGGTTTCAACCCCTGGCATCAGTGCAGTAAATTTAAACTCCCTCAAATCTCTTGACTTCATTTGATACCTGTTAGAAAGAATACCCCCGTATGACTTTTTTTTAATAGAAATAAAGTAACTGTAATGATTCAAGCTCCTTTGTTAAAGGAGCAATAAGGTTGCAAATTGCACAATTCATCAATCTGGAAATGCTTGTTCAACCCAGTTCTGTTCTCCTCTTTGTCTGCATCATGATACTGGCTTATAGTATTTCACTTGTATAAAAGCTCAGAACAAACCCTTGTTTACAAGTGAAGTAGATTACACTCAGTATAAATCAAGATAGTAAATTGAAGCTGAGACTATTTCTTTTTTCTGAATTACAACGCTTTCTTGCTACTTAGAATAATAATAATAATACAGCGATAGCATGTGCTATCTCATGGCACATATGTTTCTCATGGTTTTCAGGTGATGGTCCCTCCATCCAGATGTGTAGGTCCCTCATCTCCCTTCAGGGAGGCTGGTGCAGAGGGGTTTTGTGTCAGGAGCAGTGCTGCTGCTGAGCCTTCAGCTGTTACTGAGGGAGACAGAATGTGCGTGGGAGAAAGGAAGATATGACCCTGTTGTGTAGGTGGGGAACTGGGCTACAGCGTTTTGCTGATTTGCCTCACCCCTGGCAGGAAGCTGGGAGCAGGGCTGTGAACTGAGTCCAGGATGTCTCTGTCCTCCTGGCTCAGCCTTTCACTCTCAAGAAGAACTGTTTCTGCAGTTTTCGGCTCCTGTTGCTCTTCTTGCTCTGCTGCAAGATATGCAGTTACAGTGCTCTTGCTTTCCTGGATATACTGGCATTCTGGAAGTAGACTCCAGTGTTTAATCTCAAAATATTTGAGATTGGGTTTCTAGGGCTTGGTGGGCACACTTACTCACCCTAAAGTGTTTGTTCCTCTGAATGAACCAGAGACGTTTCTTCTAGTCTTTATTCCGCAAATTGTGCATAGGAAAAGGAGCAGCCCAAAGGAGACGTGTCGGGTGTCTGAGGAAAATATTTGCCTAGAAGAGTCCATTTTCCCAGTGACTTTTCTATTCAACATACCTAAATTATTTAGAAGAAAAAAAAAAGCTAAACACTTGTAAGAAATTATATCCAAAAGAAAGACTCGAAAGGATTAGGAGAAATTATTATTGAGGCTGCGATTCATTATAATCTGTTTTGCTGAAGTCACTTTGCTTTACTAGTCCTTATCTTTCCACTATTCCCCAGCCCAAGTGCTGAAAACAACAGTTGACAAACCAACCCTTGTTTTTATTTTACTCTAGATATTGTTAATATTTCTTTAGATAGCACTGAAAATTGTACTTCAGTGTTGTCATAGTGTCAGGATTAGACTCTGATGAGGATCTGAGTCATGAGCAGGCCTAGCGTTGTAACTTCATGTTAACCTTTTCCCTAGCTCTTTTTGTTTCAGTCTCTGAAAGTTCAATGGCTTTTATAGATGAAAATAGCTTTTCCACTGTGTGGAAATTTCTTTTATCTTTAGGTAAATTCCATTCATTGAATTCACTGAATCAAAAGCCCAGAAATTCCTTTAAATACCAGTAACTTCAGTAATTTGGAGTTATTCTTCACTGAATTGTCGTAGTTAATTATTGTCATATTTAAACCAGGTTTTGGTTGACCAAGGACCATTAAAATATACTTTGGGTTAGAACAGTATATTTAAAAAGACTTGACAGAACTCTTTCTTCAACTGTCTTTTTGCTAGTTGAAAGAATTTCATTTGAAGTTCCTCGTCTTAAAAATATTCTTGAGACTCTCACTCTCTTTTCCTGATAGACTTAGGAGTGATTATAATAATAAAACAAACCTGTTGCAAACCATACCTACATGGAGGACATTATTCAGAACAAGAAAGAATTAGATAATTAAACTCCATGTAATTAACTGAATGAGAATGTCTTCTTGAAATACAGGGGTGGGATGACCTCTATATTTGGTAAGTAAACAGCCTATTGCTGACACTGGGAGGGAAATAATAAAATAAAATTAATACAGGTATCTTTGCCTAAAATGAAATTTCCCATTTTATCACTGTTTGAATGTACTCTTACTGGTTTTGAGTATGCCACTTGCAGCAAATAGTTCTCCTGTTTATACATGAAAACCCACTGGACTTTCTGGGAATTAAGGAAGGGAAAATAACACCAGAACTTGGCTGCCCACAATGTATGCAGTAATGTTTTGATTGTTGGATGAAACATATTGGAAAACTTAGGCAGATGTATTTTGGGTTAGGAAAATTGGTGTCCTCACCTGAAAGGAAAAAAGAAATCCTTTGGAGGTTAAAAATGAGAACAAATTCCAGTCTATACTGAAAGATTTAGCAAATTCATGTCGGTTTAGAAAACCAGAAAATTATAACTACAAGAGAACACTGTGATTATTTTCTCATGTGCAATTCAATTGGGACTCATTGCTCAGGAAAGTCATATAATCAATAAAGTCTTGTTCTGTTTAATTATTCTAGAACAACTTGACAAACATCTGAGCCAATTTCCCCACACTACCTCAAACTTGGAATGGATAGAAAAAGCATCAAGTTGGTTCAATGCAGAGCTATGGATGAGTAGTCAGAAATAGAAGGAGAAATGTGGAACAGTTCTGTTAAAAACCTTGATCATGCAAAACAGGTAAGTAAGTATTGGACTACTTTGAGATGCTGAGATTATTTTTAATGCTGGGACTAGATTTGCCTAAAGGTGCAATCAGTAAGTGCCTTACCTCCTTAATCATTTGTGTGTCTTGAAATGGATTACTGGCTAAGATTCAGGTCTTTTAAAATCTGTGGAAGGCTGTGGTTGTACTGGGGCCCTGAGGGCACTAACAGACCTTAGTGACCAGCCTTACCTGGAACTTCCAGCATTAGTGTGTTTAGCCCCCTGCCCTGGGATACAGTGGGGGAGAACTGGTCTCTAGCACGGCTGCAGGCATGCCCTGCCTGCCCAGAGATTCCCTTTTTGCAGAGCTCAACCTGTGCACTGGCAGCTTGGCTTGAACTTGGACCTGCCTTATTGCCATGGCATTGCCACATGAATGGACCCTCAGCTGGACCTGGATACTGTGTCGGGATCTGTCCTGCTCCACAGCTCAGGATGGGGACAGGCCCTGGCTGGTGGGACTCTGCCCACCTGGGCTTACAATGAATCATGTTTTGTGGACTTGTCTTTCAGTCCATTGGCTTCACAGAGATGTTTGAATTAGATCTGATACCCAGCCATTAAACAATTAGTGCCAGAAGAGCAGGAACACATGCACAGTGAAAACAGAATTTCTCATTTTTCTTTAGGATTTCACATTATTTGAGGGGTTTTTTTTACCTAATTCTCTTTTCTGAGCTTCGGCTGTTTCAAAGACTTTCTTGCAGGCCTCTTCTATTATAGATCTTCATTGCCCATTTTCTAAAGACCAGATATAATCTCTTCATCTGTCCTGTGTGGCTGTTACTGCCTGCTGCAGCAAATCAGCATAGCTTTAGCAGCTTTAGATGGATATCTATATAATCTCTTCATGGGCCGGCCAGCAGAATCCCACTACTCCAGTACACTGATCCTTCACATTCATCACGTGAATATTCAAGTGCTCAGATTTTACTAATGGAAGTGCCCTGGAGAGAAGATAATGACCTTCGAGCAAAGCAAATATTTAATCTTTGGTTTTGAGGTATTTGCTGAAAACATTTAAAGTTGTGTATCTATCTGATTTTAAATTTTCCAAGTTGAAACACGTTCGGCTATTTACATTAGTTGGAGAACATGGTCAATAAAGTAGTACTTGTGTAAGGGAAGTTTCAGTGGAAGCTAATTACAGGTAATTAAGGGGTAGGCAAAGTATACAATAATCCATCCCAATGCCACAAAGTTACTGAGAATTTTGTCATTGATTTCACAATGGACCAGGCTTCATAAAAGACATATCTGACTTTACAGAGAGGAAACTTTCCTCCTGCTTAAGCCAGTTTCATGTTACTAACCATTTGCTGCAATTGTTTTAGCAATTAAGAATGTATGAAAAATTAAATACAAACCAAATATTGTCAGAATGTGACAATTGTCAGATTTTGCTTTGTTCAATTCTTCTTTTCCTGTAACTGCTGGCAATATCAGCTAGTATCACTAGCTCTCTGTGGCTGAAAAAGTCAACCTGATTGATGTGATGCAGTTCAGTCCAGAGAAAAATCTGCAGTCAAAAACTGATCACAAAGTTCGTTATACCATGACTCAGGGCACTGAAGAATGAAAATACTAAGCTTGCTTTTTGTGAGTGGAAGAAGGATATGCAAAATGTGCTTTCTCATTAGAGAAGAAGCTGTACATTTTGTAATGATGCTTTTAATTGTAAATGTTTGTTTCAAATCAATATATACATTAGAAATAACAAAAATTCTATAAAGTTTTAAGGTTCAATTATTTTAAATCAATAGGGCTGTAAAAATAAGCAGAGTCCATTAACATTCTTTGGTTTTATTGCACAAGAGAATTTTTTCTGGGTTTTTTTTGGTTTGGTTTTTTTTTTAATGGATTTGGGGTTTTTATTTTAGTTTGTTTTGGTGAAATTAAGACTTTCAAATTTTTTGGAGGGTGAATCTGTGAGAATTTGATAAAGAGATGAGATACTACATGGCCTAAGGTGCAAATGGACTTCTCACTCTTCTTGAGTTTTCATGCCTAATTTTATTCTTATTTAACAAAGCCTCTGGATTTTTAACTGTGGTTCATAACCAAATTTAGGGTTCAGAACACAGAACTATTGGCAGCTGTATTTAAAAGGTCTGAAATCTGTAAGACACATTTCTGCAGATCAGAGGAGTGAGTGACCACAGGTGGACACAGGGCTGAAGAGAAAATGAAACCCATGAAAAGAGTGAGAAATGTGGTGGCTGTAAGCAATGAGGGAGTTCCTTGGTCCTTATCACACTGAGTGGAGGTGTGAGAGGAATGGGCTCTGAAAAGGCTGAGATAAACCAAAAACCAGAGGGACAAACAGTCAATTCCTCAGGGAAATCAAATCACTTGGGATATTTACATATATAAACTTTGGTCTTATGGGGGTTATATTTTCATGGTTCTAACACATGAGAATAACCACTAAAACTGAGAAAGTTGCTCATATCCTGTGGTGGAAGAATCAGCTCCAGGCATCAGCATAAGCAGAATTTACTTTTGCTAAATAAATAAAACCCTCATTAGCTGCCAAATAAATATCATTATCACACGAGTTTCTATTATGCTTGCTTAGTCTCTAGTGCATGGAGTAGATATTACTAATTTATCTCACATATCTCACACTGCCCAGCATGTGGCTGATAATGGCTTTAGGCAGGATCACAATATGTGGCAAAGGCACATCTCTGGTCTGTGTACTGAGCCCCTCTTGAAAGCACACCTCAGGACCACAGCTGTCATTCAGCATCCTCCCTACAAGACATTCCTGGCTTTCTGAATTAGCTTACTGCACTTGCTTCACCCTTTGGGTCTTCTTCAGGCAATTTAATTCATAAAACAGACAAACAAAACATACTGTAGCTGCTTTTATAATTTCTTTCCTGGTTTTTTTTTTATTCTTTTTTTCCAGTTAGTCAATTTTCTTTTCTGCTGTATATTACTACCCATACAATGCAGAGCAGTACAATTGTAAGACCAGAGGGCAGCAAAAAGTCAATTTTTTTCCTTCTGTGCATTTTTTTTACTTTTGAAGTTCAGATCCCCAGAGGGAAAGGTATGCTATTTGTCTTTATCTCATGTTTAATGCTAAATGTAGTCTGCAATGCAGAGATGGGTGCTGCTGTTTGGGATACCCCTTCCAATTTATGTTGCAACTACACAAAAATTATATAAAATGGTGATGTACCAGCTGCTGGGAAATGATGTAAAACTCCCATACTTGTTCCAGAATATGAAAAGTTGCCCCAAGTATTACTCTCATTCATTTAAAAGGGCTTCCTTATTTATCTTGGTTCCAACAAGACAAGAAATAGAGTTGGTTTATGTGTGTCCTATTTCAGAGGCTAAACAACGCTGGAGGGACTAATTTTTCTGCCTGCTGTAGCTCTCTTGCTTATCCTTTTAGCCAGACATCAAACAGAAGATGGAGAAAAACTTTAGGTGCTCTCAAGAATGATGGTAATAAGGGAAGATGATAGAACATAACTGGATTGTACTCTTGCAGCTGAATTGCTGTTGATTTTAGAGAATGTAAAATCTCATTGCAAGACAGGCATCTCTCCAGCCCTTGGCAATGCTCTGCCACCTGCCTGTATGGGGCAGGGTGGTTCCTCACAAACAGCTTTGCCCTTTCCAAGGAGGTGACTTGTAGTAGGCAATTTTGCCTTGTGCATTGACATTTGTCTCTCTGATTAGTCCTTCTCCTGTTGTAACCATTAGTAGACATTATGTTGACTTCAGCTGTGTTGCATTAGAGCAACACGGTGATGACTTTGAACTCAATATAGCACTGTAGCACTTATTTTCATGTTTGAGGGTTCTGTTGTAGATAAATAAGATACAGTCCCAATCTCAAACTGGGAACTAATATGAGCCCAGAACATATTTCAGAAGCAGTTGAAATAGAATTAATTTTTTTAATATGATTTTTTTCTTTCTTACCTTTCACTTGGAGACTTTTTTTTCAAGGAAAATATATTTTTCTTACCTAATTTAATTTTGCACATAAGGAAAGAACAGAAGAGAAAATATTTTTGCCAGTGTTTTTTCTTGTTTTCCCTTTAGACAAAGAATTCTAAAATTAAAAAAAAAGGATTAATTCTTTATCAAGAAGATAGAACATATAGTTATTAATTATTGTAAAAATGTTAAAATTTATCTGTAGTGTTCAGCTGCAGCAAATAACAGTGCTCAAGTTGCATTTTGTATGGCTGTATTACTATAAAGGATGTACGACAAAGGGAAATGATGCTATTTCTGGTTTAACTTTTATATGCCCATGTACAAGAAATGTATATTGTTCTAAATTGTTTCTTGGTATGAGTCTACCTCAGCAGAAGATGCTTCTGTTAAAAGATATTGTTCTGCTGGATAGCCCATAGACGTCTCATAAGCATATTCATGTCCTTTAGTCTTGAGAAAATATTTGTTTCCAGGCTGTATCAACACAAATTGTTTTTCTGTGCAGTGTATATATCTGCATAACTAAGGAAATATGTCACAAATAATTCTACAGGATGTAGCTTTCATTTTCTTCTGTAGTGATATCAAACAGCAGTATAATTATGAGGAGCACTGTGTAGGGATATCTTTAACTTGCAAAGACAAGGTGTCACATCTAATACAGAACAAATCTAATAGGGTAATACAGTATGACAGCAGAGAGTTCAGACTCTGCGTGCTCAGTTACACACTGGAATACGTGTTGGAACAAAGCAGGAGACAGAGTTCAGGAAGCAGAAGTCTTGTGAGATTTATAAAGCTATAAGTATAAAAATTATATTCTCCTGTCCTTTTGTATGTTAGCAAAATTCTGGTGGTCCAGAATCTGAATTGTTTTCCAGACATCTTATTGTTTTATTATTAAACCCCGAGATATTAAAAAGTAACTGGCTTTTACCTCCTACTTGTGTAACCAGGTACCAGGTTGTGTTAAATGTACGGGTTATCTTCACCTTATCTTCACTTGTGCTCATTTTTGTGATGCAAAATGCCGTAAACATTGCATTCCAGGTTTCTTTTTCCTTTGTGATTTAAAGTAATATCACAATAAAAATCTAGAAAATATGGGTGATCTGACTTCAAGGTGTGTTTTGGACCACCCTCAGTAAGGCTTTGCATGGGATCAGCCTGAGCTGCTGTCTCTGGCAGGCTCCAGGAGCTCAATCATAAGTTCAAAAGGTTCTGCTCCTGGGATAACCTCAAAGATGCACAGCTGAAAGAATAATGCAATTCAGATTGATAGATAAACTTGAGAGAAGCTATTTTTACACAATATATCCTGCTTGTTAAGGATGAAAAAGTTTCCAATTTTCTCACAGTCATGTCTCGGAGATACCGTGTGAGTCAACACAATTCTTCCTCGTGGATGATTTTTTATCATGCTTCTAGTTCAAACATTCAGTACTAGCAAGGCAGGGAAGGTATCCCAAACAAGGCTCATAACAATATTTTGGGAAAATGAGTGAGTGAATGGCTGTTTGCATGGTTACTTTGTTGATAGCAAGCATTGGCACAAAGAGAGCAGGAAGGTAATGTTAACACATTTAAACACCAGCGTGCCAGTACTTTATAGCTGAGTCCAACTCCCCCATAAGTAAATTGTTTTTGCTAGAAAAGATACCTGATCACCACCTAGAACTTTATCAGTCAGGAGCAAATAATAAAAGTTAGTTTAGAGGAGAAGTAAAATTCCTCAATCCACTTTCCTGTCTGCATGTTAGGAAAGGACTACTTTTCTTTTTCTGCCCTTGCAGGGCTGGAAACTCCATTTTTTCCCAAAAGACATAAATACTCCTGGAGAAGTTTGATGCAACATCTTCTGCCTGCTAAGTGAAGCAATAGGTGTAACTGGAGGAGCTTACAGGACCTGGTTGTATGGCTGGGGTGCAGTCCAGGGTCCTGTGGGATGACTCTTCCATGGGCATTACCTTCTGGAGTCGCTAGATGTAAATCTTGGCACTAGCACAGTGGACACAGACTCCTTAGTTGCTATAGCTCTGTGTCCATCAGAAGCATCTGTGTCAGAAAGTTCCAGCATGGCAATGCTTTGTGGTCTGCAAACTGACCCATGGGCTGGGCTTCTGGAACCCCTGCTCTGAAAAGGTGGCTTCTGCCAGAAGATGTTGCTTTCCAGAAAACTCATATGTAAGTAATTTCAGTATCCGAGGCCACTCATAAACAACAGGCTGTTTCTGGAAGTCGTTTTTGGTATATGCTTTCCCATTCTGTTATCCTGGCCTCTTTCCCTCCTCCTTGATTTGTCACTTGAGAATCCACATAAAATGAAGAATGCAGGACATTCAAAGGAAAGTTCCTGGAGCTGAAATGTTACAGCTGCTCTGCCTCCGTTGTCTTTAAATCAGTTTCAGTTTGTTTTAGTGGTGCTGAGGAGAGCTAAAAACCTTAGAAAAAGTTACTGTTGACATCTGTGGCAGGGGGTACCACCCCCTTGCAACACAGGAGGGAATAGGAGCTCTTGAGGGCTGAAAGAACAGGGTGTTTTATTGCTTTATGTTAAGCATATATAGTATGGGCATGAAAGTAGCTTGGAGTCTTCAACTCTAATGACTGCTCTTAGGACAATTTAGTATGAATTTTAACTTAATGAAGGCTCCTGGCTCTGCAAGACACCTATATCCTCTCTGATTTCATTGCTGGAAGATATCCTAACTGGTAAATTTGTATCACTGGTGTGCGACTCAGAACGGTTCTTTGCTGAAATAACATTTCACATAGTAGGAAACATTAAGCATTCCTCTGTGAAAGGGATATATTCTCCTAAGTTTTACATAGTGTAGTTTTCTGAATTTTGATAATTTTTCCCCCTCATATCCACTAATTGGACACTGCAGCTGGATACAGCATGGAGAAATGAAAAGTGAAAAAAAAATCTATTTTAGCAGAGTTTGTCATGAGCTCTGATGAAGATGGCTGTGAGTTTGAACTAATTTAAAAATGAAATGTTGATGCGCTTTTTATTCATTTGCATGTTACTGTATGTAAGAATAAATGCATCCCCAATCTCTCCTTTCTCTTGCCATCAAATTTGTAGACAAACAGACAAGCAGTTGCAGATGTTCCATCTACACCTGAGATTACGTTGTTGTGGGGTTGTTTTGTGTCCTGTCTTTGCACAGGAAGAGGATAAAAACTGGAATATTATGGGACCTGGGCATTCAAATACCTTTAGATACTTTTGGAAGAATCTGTCTGTCTATGGAACTCCACCTTGAAGAGGGAGCCCAACTGGTGGCAGATTGGGTTGGAAGGAGCTCACTAGTTGGCATCAGTCAGATTTAAAGGCCAGGCCAGAAGCAAAACCTATGTGTGGTTAAGGATCCATTTGGAATGTTAATCTTTCTTTTCTTTTTTTTTCTTTTACACTTACTTTTTTCACCAAGTAGAGTTACCTTCTTTGATTAATTGAATGTTACAAAGTTATTAGAACTGGAAATTTGATATCTCTACTGCATCAGACTTAACATTCATTTCAAAGACATCTCTCTATCAGGGAATGGCTTCTTAGGGTCAGCCTCAGGATTACATTACAGCTAATGTCTGTGCTAGAACTGCTGTGTATCAGGAGGTCAGTGTAAATAGTGAGAATCTGTAGCCTGGAATAATCCAACCTGACACAGACAACCTAACCCCACATTATAATTAGCATGCCAGGACTTAATTCCTTGCTAAAACACAGTGCTTCTTTCACTTGGGGATGTAAAAGTGCTTACAAATCTAATTTAAATTCCTATTTGAAAAAAGGTGATCTAGTCTTGGAGTCTCTTGGGCACTTAAAATCTCAAATATGGAAGGGTCTGTTCTTATACACAGGAAGATACTGATAATAGCAGATAGTTTGATAACATTATAAAAAAAAATCAATTTATGAAATGATTTTACAAGACTATTTTTGTTTATCTTGGTCAGGCTTAATTTTCTGCTTTGAGAAATCAGCATTCTTTCAGCACTCTTCACGGAAAGGCTGTTGCTGACCCTGCTGGTTTCTATTGAACTAGCTCCCCAAAACATAGTTAGCAAAGTTACATTTGCCTTTTACTCAGCAGAAAGTTCAAAGTTTCAGCCAGTCTCTAATTCCCAAACAATTACAAGAAAAGCCAGCTAAGGAACAACACAGAGGAACTATGCCCCCCCTTCCCCCCCCCGCCCAATCATTCCAGCATGAAAAATGATCTTGGATGCAAATACTAAGAGGACAGAAAGTGATATAAAGACATATAAAAAGATGTGAAACTTTTTTCAGAAATGGTTACAATTTATACTTGAAGGAGCCATAATGACACTGCTTCTCTGCACTTATATTAGGCATTTCATCTGAAAATCTCAAAAGGCATTGAGGGAGTGAATTTAGTAGTACTGTAGTCTCCTCCTTCACCTTTAACAGGTTGCAGTAGCAGTAGAGGAAAAAATAGGGGTGAGCATTAACAGAATTCACAATGTCCTCTCCAACTTAGGCTGGCATTCTCTCTCCAATAAATGACCTGCTGCCACCTGACCTTGCCAGATTAGCTATAGCACATAGAAAATCATAGGTGCTGCAAAAACCTGATCTGCTAGAAAACATTATGCAGGAGAAAGTCTACAAAGTTCTGTCACAGCCAGAGGTGCACAGTGAAGCTGAGGGGCCCTCATGCCAGAGCTCTAAACATAAAAACCTACATGGGATCATAATATTGGTTAGTTGTCTAGACCCCCCCTGTATGCTCAAGGAATGGAACAGGCACTTTTATCTCACAATTTCTGACCTATTTTAGATGTTCCTTTTAGCACCATTCACTGAAATGGTTAGGTAGATGATTAAAGTGAGGTGAAATTTTCTCCCCACCAGAAGTAAGCACTTGGTGGTATTACGACTGGGCTGAAAAGAGAACTTTTGATTTAGATCTTTTGATTCCTGGGTAAAGACTCTAGTAAAAAGAGAGCATTAAAGTCATTACGAATTTAATGGAAGTTTCCTGAACTGCTGTGCTTAGTGCTGGACTGCAGGTGGTCTCTATGCAATTGGCATGCTGTGAGTTGTCTTAAACAATGAGATCCTACAGGGACCAAAGTGGAGAAGTAATGTCTTTATGTCTAATGCTTGGACCATGGCAGAAAAATATTCAGGTCCCTGGAGAGTCATGATTCTGAATGTGTAAGCACATTTTATCTCTCTGGGGCTGTGCAGTTAGGTGGCTGCTGGAGTGAGTTTTTTGTTTGGTTTGTGGACACAGGATCACCAACAGTGACACTCAAGGAGTGTGGGTTTTAGGTAGCTTGCTCTGTATGACACTGAAAGACTTTCTGGGAAATGGGAATGACAGCCTTAGCATACGGAAGATGGAAAAGGCTGTGTTGAATATGTTTTGTAGCTGTTTATTGCAGTCAGAGAAAGACTGGATGTCTCAATACCTGGTGTCGACCAAATGGGGAAAGAAAACAGAGGGGAAATCACCCAGTCTGGCTTCCCTCAGTTAGTGAGACCTAATGAAGGTCTAGTGTTTCTCCTGCTGGGATCTATCAGCAGCTTTGAGGTAGCTACAGAAATACCTTGTATAGAACAGATATGCCCTAGAAATGCCTCCTACTTGTTTGTAGACTGGAGTTTTATGATCTTTATGGATGGTAAAGAGTCTGTAGACCAAAAACCTAACTCAAGTTTATGTTGTAGTATCCAAACAGGTTAAAGGTGTGGCGCCAACAACCTGCTATGTTAAAAGCTTCTGTTCTTTCAATGGCTTCCTGCATTGTATTATGTGGATTTTTTTTTTTGCTGTTGAGACTTCAGCCTGCACAGCTTTCTCAAAAAGCTCCTAAAACACAAAATCTTGCATGCATTTGCAGAAACAGCGGGTGCTGAGGAAGTGGCAGTTACAGTGCTGCCACCAATTTCAGTGGCACAGCAGGAATGGTCTTTAAGAGAGGAACTAGCCTTACAAGCACTCCATGTTCTTGGGGAATACTCCTTATTACAAAACAAAACTCCTTTCTTAGAAGGCTTAAGGTGAAGAAATAACTCCTTGCCAAGATAATGTCTGCTGCTCTTGGTTACTGGCCTCACTAGACCTTTCAGGAAAACCTTGGTTTAGGAATTGGTGAATTGAGCACTTTCAAGAGAGTATTTTTTAAGGAATGACTAAACTGTGCCATATTCAATTCTGGTCTTGGCAGCTTAAAACCATTTGCTCAAGTGAGGGATTCAGCAGCCGTCTAGGTTTCCCCTCCCTTTTGTGTATTTGTTCTATGTCCTTTGACACATTTTGTCATCTTAACGTCTCCAGAGAGAACTAACTTAATGCCTGTGTACCATCTGCTGGGTAAATAAATATATATTTTGCAGCATGACAAGACACTACTTCCACCAATAAAGATCTATAGAGATGTGCCCAAAATCAAGGTGCAGTTAAGAAGGTTGACATACTTCAGTTTAGTTTGTGTGCTCCATTTTCAGTTGTCACTTACTTCTCCAAGGCTTAGACTTTTTTTCTCTGAAAGAAGCATTTAGAATATCCTGGGAGAGACTTTTTTTTTTTTTGTTCTACTTGTGGAATTCAGGCAGTATTTACAACCTGATTAATGCATACGTGGCTTACTGCTTCTGTCTTTCTGTATCTGTACTGCATCTAGAGATCATAGCTTTGTGAGGTTAGTACTATACACACATGACCCCTTTACTACTGAGAAGATGCAGAGGTCCACAAATTAGAGAGAGCTGAAATATTGTCTTTTTTCCCCATTCAGAGTTTTTGTATCCCTTACTGCCTTATTATTTTGTGACTGGGAGGAGGCTGTCTTGGTCTGGGCTTGCTGTCCCAGGTCTCTTGTTCTTTTTCATTTTCTCTTGGAGTCCAAGTGGAAGATTTTTGTCAATAATAGCATAATCTTACTGACACTTCATGGTTTTTTTTCATAGTTTCAATTACTTCATGTCTTAAAAAGAAAGCAATGAGAGGCATAAATGTCAGCCCTGAAGCTGATGGCCTGGATGTTGGTGAAAGCTGGTGGTTGGGGTAGAGCTTTGGGGAAGCTCACATGGCTCTGGCCTGAGTATCCAAGTAGTGATCAGTCCATTGAATAACAAACTCAATCATAAAAGAGAGCAAGTGAATTTATATTAGAAAGTGTATTAACTGTATGATGTTTTTCTGGGTCACTCTGAATGACATACTTTGAGAAAACCTTCTTTGATTTCATTTTTCAGAAACCTTTTGCTACAGCCCTCCGGTATCTTCCAGCAACATACTGTTAGTGACTTCATCTTATGCTGTACAACTTTTTAGTAATATACTGGGAATTTTTTTTTTTTATGATGGCTTTTTTTTTGTTGTTCTTCTGTTCAGACTGAAGAACTCAGAGCCTGGGTTTCCCTAGAGCTTCAGCTATATTATTCTCTTATTTTGCTGTTCCATCTCAGCTGCAAATTGCATTTTCTGTCTTTTTATAACAGTGGGATGAGCTGTTCTTGTCCCACCAGAAGTCTGGTTTCTTTTGGTTTATTTAATACCTTTTTCACTTAAGAGACTTTATCAGTTCCTTAAGCATTCTGTTCTATTTGCTTTATTGTCTGTCTTGGTATTTAATAAGCCCGATGCAGTGACTTCCCAATGGATTTCCTTTGCCTCCCCGGTGTACAATCTTTTTTAGCAATTAGAGAGAGTGTTTTTCATTGGTTCCCATTTGTTTGGGCCGACGGGTTCTTCCCTGCTGTTTGACTGGCACACTGCGGTGCTGGCTTAGCCACTTTTCCCCAGACTGATTATCTGTTTTCTTGTCATAGCCTTCCAGAGCTTCAACTATTTTCTAAATGTTAGTCTTGAAGCTTTTTCCTGTCTTCCTGTTAGCTTGCTCACAGGGACGCAAAATGATTTCTCCCAAAGGCAAACTGAATTTTTAGCTCTCTAGCCATATATATGCACTTATTATAAAAGCCTTGTAGGATCGAAGATGATTCAATTGTTGTGACAGGGCGACTTCAGGAGTCTCCCAGCTCTGCTGCTGTGGTTGACAAGAAATGGGCCCTGAGACAGATCAATAGCTATCTTATGTGTGCCTGAGATGGGCTTAAATGCTGGGGTTTTTTGAAGTGACACCCAGACAGCCTCCCTCAGACCTCATGGCAGCTGACCTTAAAGGATAGTGATAGTGCACGGAAACCCCACGTTACAGACCCACCTGGACTTCCTCACTTGTAGTTCTATGTAGTTCTATGTAACAAACCCAGAAATGATAAGCAAGAAAACAAAAAGTTCATCAGCATTGAAATGTAAAGTCATATTCTCAAAGCATTTGTGTGGCTGTGTTTCTCACCAGCATGCTTCAGGGAATGGGGTTTGGGAAGCTGAAACACAGGCTTGTATGCATTTAAACTTTTATGGTGCTCCTCTGAAATCCATAGCAGAATCGTATCTCTCGAATACCTATATATGAGTTGTGAGGGATACTCACCTCTGGCTCAGATGTTCTGGACTGAATCTTTCACCATTGTCAGTCACATTCTGCCATAAGTCATCACAATCCAGTCCTTGTTTTGTGCATCTCTACATGGAAGACAGCAGAATAAGTCTCAGGAAGAAGTTATGCTGTGTGGAGCTTCATCAGCATGGACAAGTCACTAACCTTCTGCCAAGCAGGTGCAGGTCACCCCTTGTGAGCTGGATGTGCTGTTTGGTCCTTGAGTTCATCTGTTACGAGCTCAGCATTGTACAGTCAGATCAAAGTGCTGCATGTGGAGGATCACTTTGCAGGGACAGGCAGCATCTGTAGAGGCTTCCTGATCTGGGATTTTGTACTAGCTGACTGAATGCAGCTCCTTTGATCAGTTTATTTCTTTTTGTTCTTATAAACAATTGCATGTCTTTCTCCCCATGTCCATGTCTAAACATCTCACGTTAATTTTTCTGCATAAACTCCTAGGAGATAAGATTATAGCGGAAACTTGGAGAGTTGAAATTACTCTAACCAGCTTCCAGAAGGCATTTGTGAGAAGTTTTGTTAAACTTGTGAGTTTAGCTCCCTTTTATGATAAAGAAACATCATGACTGCAGACTCAGATAATGGTTGAGGTTGGAAGGGATCTCTGCAGGTCGTCTTACACAATCTCCTTGCTCAAGCCAGTTCACCTAGAACTGATTCTAGCCCATGACTGGATGGCCTTTTAATGTCTATGAGCATAGTATTCCTTGGGCAACTTATGCCAGGGCTTGACCACCTTTACAGTGAAAAATTGTTATCTAATGTTCAAAGGGAACCTCTTGTATTTTGGTTTGTGTTCATCACTTCTTGTCCTATCACTGTGCCCCTGCCTCTGTTGTCTTTGTACTGTCCCTGTGGATATTTATACACTTTGATAAATGCTCCTGAGCTTTGCCTTCTCCAGGCTGGACAGTTATAGCTTCTCAGCCTTTCCTCATGGTAGGCATGCTGCAGTCCCTTCAAGTCCTTCTTTAGACTTTCTCCAGCAGGTCTCACTTCTATTGGGGACCCACAAGAGGACCCAGCACTGCAATGTTGTCTCACCAATGTTGAGTAGAAGGGAAGGATCACCTTCCTCAGTCTCCTGCCAACACTCCTCCTAATGCAGTCTGGGATACCATTAACCTTTGTTGTGTCAAGGTCAACTGTGTTGTCCTGGTTTTAAGAAAGGTTTTGGGGTTGTATCTTCCCTCCTGAAGGCTGTTTGTAGGTCTGTGTTCTTAAATAAAATAACTGAATATCTTTTGATGAAACATTTTTTCAAAAACTTAGTACATTTAAAAGAGTATTATAAAAGTAATAAAACCTATAAGGAAGTCTGGAAGAAAATACTTCAATTTTGTTTTTTAATTCTCTGGTTTTAATGATGCCTTAATTTCAACAGCCTTGGCGGCTCCACAATGTCTGAATTTTCAGTAAAAAAGGTATTAGAAAACAAAATAAACAATGTTTTTTTCTTTTGCTGAGCAACTAGAAATGTTACATAGCTGCAGACTGCCAATGCCACTTCCTCTAGAGAGCATATGTCATGGTTTTTGACTTCTCCCTTGCTTTATCCTATTTGGATTTCAATTTTTTCATTGCAAAGTGTGGTTTCAACAAAAATAACATGTAGCTTATTAGGGGAATGTGTTTATCTTTTGTGTGGCTGTGAAGGGGATGACAGAACAAGAAGTTTCACTGCCAGTCCCTCAATAGAAGTGTGTGGTAATATCATCCTGTAGATCATGTGGAGTGGTATACAGAGGTCTTCAAGAAGATTTTGAGATTGTATTTCTGTAGGGTGTGGAAGATATATTAAAAACGCATATTCCTACTACATGCATGTTCCTATTACATCATGTATCTCTCAGAATGGGCTCTGCCAGACTGGGAAACGGCATGGAAACTCCTCCATTTCAGTGTTCAATCTTTGTTTGTATTGCTGGGGGAAAATACACCTCTATACCTCTATCAGTGTAGGTAAACCTCGATGTAATTCTGAGGACTGAGTCCTCCTGAAGGTTCCTTGTTAGCCAAACTTCAAGGTGACTGGCAGCTGTGAATCTCCTGTGCCTGAACTGTAAATTGAGTACATCTATGAAAATGACCAAGAAGAGGATGAAAGAAGTATTTGCAATGTTCTGCACTTTTTTTCAAATAGTGATACAAACAAGTATCAGAGTTGAATGTGAGGACTGAAAAAAAGAACATTTGGAGGTGAAATTTGGAATAAAGAAAAGTTCCTTAGAGACAATGGAGAATCTATCTGTTGAAGGAGACAATAGAGAAAATCTCTGTTGAAGGAAGGCGCTGCTGATTAGAAAGGGAGGTCAAAGAAGTGGGGTGTGAGAAGAAGTAAAAGATGATTTCCAGGTGTTTGGGGGGTGGGGAAGGTGAGGGTGGCACAGAGAGCACTGTGCAAAGTGTTCCTGGGAAAAATCCCTGTTTGGAAACATTCCTTAAAATCCAATGCTACTTCAGACCTCTGTCATCTGAAGAGGGCTCAGGAAATCTCTCCCTCTGCCCTTGAGCACTTGGCATATCAGACCACCCTGACTCCAGAAAGTTTGATGAAAGACTGAAATCAGCAGGGCATTGTTGAATTCCTTGCAGCTAGAAAGGGTTTCATTGTGTTTTGAGTGGAAATTTTGAGATTACTTCTTTTAGGTGGAGTCTACTTGTGTGTGCATCCCTGGAGCAGCATGAAGTGATGAGGACACACCTCTATTGAGCACCACAAACCAAAGCAGAAGCAGAAGACCTGTATCCTATTCTCACCTCTGTTTCTAATTTGTTTCTTAATTTTGAATTACTTACACAATTAATTACATCTCCAGAGCTTGGTTTGTATATCTGTATGATATATGATAGCACCTTTATAAAGTTTACTTCACAGAAGGTGGTACTCAAAAAGGGATATTAGTGCATAGGGGTTGGTAGAGAGAAATTAAGTGGCTTTAAGTAAATGACTGATTTCTATCCAGAGATTTTGTATAGGAGCTATTTGTACTACTACTATTGAGTAGGAGCATCACATTTTGGGGAGACTGATATTTTTCTGTATTTCTTTCTCTCAATTCTGTCATTAAAATCTTGATAGGCTAGCAAGAGACTGTCCAGATTTCTATAACAAATAACTGTGATATACAGCCCTGGAAAGCGCCCTGTTTTAAAAAAACCCAAAAAACTCTTTTATGATGCATTGTTTGCCACATACATTTGAAACAAAAGCACTGGATATTCAGCCTATCCTTTTGCTTTGGAATTTACACCCTTGTTTTAAAATTTCACCTTAACCTAACAATTGCACTTAGCTGTATATATGTATATACATATACATATATATGTGTGTGTATATATGTATAAAAATATATATATATTTAAATTTTTGAATAAAAATTTTAAAATTGTTATAAAGGTGTAAGAATAAAATAGCAGAGGGTTATAGGACTATCTAAATGTGATATGCTTTTCACATAGTTTGAAGGAACAGCCACTTTTGATCATAACCATACATCTTGAAGACTCTACTTGGTTTCAAATAATTTAGTGTTGCAAAATGGGTCATGAAAACTCCTAGACCTGAGAGTTTGCCAATTTAGAGAATGGAAAATCAGGCCTAGGAAATGTAAGGGTATTGAAATGTTTGTAATATATTGACTAAATTGTGTTAAACTCAATAAGTGCAGATTTGCAAACACATCAAGTTTATTCCTACAGCTTTGACTGGTTGCTTTGTGCAGGGCAGGTTTGAAACATCTTTCTGAGAGTAAATTTCAGTGATTTATTAAATTGGCTCTCATTCAGTGAAAGTGGTGAAAGTTTTTATGTATTCAAATCTGGGCATTGTAAGGAGATCTTTCATGCTCTGACATTTTCTGTAGTCACAATGCCTGCCTGCAATATGAAAAAAAGAGCTTGCCTTGTTCAACAAGGGTTTTGTGATCTCATTTGCATAGATTTTAAAGATTTCTTTTATATTTAACATTTACTCTGCTTTAATAAAAATCATAGCCAGTAGTCATGGATATCATCAGTATATGCTCTGTTATTAAAAAATGTATCCCTACATGGTACATACTGTGGAACAAAACTAATGCTGTCTAAAAGCTGACTCAGTTCAAGGCTCACAATCTGTCTGCTGTTGAGCAAAAAGATTTGTATTTCTTAGTAGGTGGAAGATTCTCATTTCTCAAACTTAATTTCCCATTAAGTTTTACTTTCTAGCGGGATCAAGGAGGAATGATGCAGTTGTCTGGACCCTTTTCAGAGGAAAAAGAAAGAAATGCCCTCGGGAGAAGTGTCTCATCAATTTCTAGAGTTTCTTGTTAACATGTTGTAGAAGTAAATTTATACCTTTAAGGCATATAGGTCAATGTCAGACTCAAGCAGGGCAGAATATGGAAGGTTGATGACTACTGATAGTACCAGTCCTATCTTATCTCACCCTAAGGATTGACTTGGTTCTTCCTGTAAATGCTCTTGGGCCTAATCTTCTACACTGGCAGTCCAGCCTGTGTAATAATAAAGACTTGGGTCTGTTTGTCTATTGACAGCCCAGGAAAAAATCCTCATTGCCAAATAGACTTGGGAAAAATGCAAAAATGAGGGTGTTCTTAGCACAAGGAATACTTCTGGCTTCTGTTTCTAATCAAGACCTCAATTTAAATGGTTTGCAAGTTGCTTGCATTCACACTTGCATGGATGTTGCTAAGGATAGCCTCAATCATAGCGTGGCTTCCAGCCCCCAAATTCTCAAGTTTTTGTCCCTTCATTGTTTTTGGGAAGCTCATTCATTTGCCCTACTTCCATTTCTTAAGTGTATAAATATCTTTATGAAGTTTTCATATTCCAGTATGGGATCTTTGGAGCACTTAGAATTTTTGCCATCTCTATTTTTGGCTAATCTTTTTAATACTCTTGCCTTCATTTCAGCATCTGCTCTCAAGGCTTGGAAGGACACAGTGGCTAGCACTGCCTTTGAAATATACACGGTAAAAAATGTACAAGTGATCTCTCACAGCTTGGATACTATTTTTTTTTAATATTGAGGGCTAAAAAATGGCTGTTCCACCACATTTACCCATAACAAATTTTGACAATGTACACAGGAAAGGAACAGTATAAAACTTGAATGATTTAGTTACCTTTCTTCAGCCTCCTCATTTATCATTTTGTTTAATTTTTAAATATTTCATTTCATCTTGATAATAAGCTTAAAATTAAGCTTGACATGAAATGCATAACCTGTATTATTAATATCCCATTATTTTATGGTTATACAAGAGCAGATTTGAATTGTCACTTTAAATCAGACTATAAGTCAAAGCAAAGGCACTAATAGACCGCTAGATCTGTATCTTCACTGAATTAGACAGTAATTTGGCAGTCTCTTCTGCTAAATGTAGTGAAATAGCTAGTTAGTGTGATATGCCCAGGCAAATCTGTTGTGTTGCATTGATGGAGACAATTCCCTGTGGCAATTGCACTGGCAGTTGAGCTGATTCTTCTTGATACAGCGATTCAGTGTGCTCTTGATGTTGAGGAAGGAAAATGTGTTTTAGAGCCTCTTAATGTGAATGCTGGGAATTGGGCTGAGAATCACTTTTGTCAGCCAAGATAGCCTTCCCATATTCTTATGATATTTGTTCGTTGTAGTCCATTAAAATGCCTTTACTGTGGAAGGTATCTAATTGAAAATTATATTTGAATTTCATGCTGTTGCTGAAAATGCTGAATATTCAAAAAGAGCTTCCTGTGCTTTAAAGGGAAATAGACCTTATATATATACACTTTATATCCTTTATATTATATCCTATAATATACTTTATAAGGACACCTGAGCTCCATTATCTAGCACTGGTATCTTTGAAAACCATTTTTTTTCGAGGTGTCCCACCATCAACACTTCTGTACATCCAAAACCTAACTACAATACATGTGCTGGGAAACTGAGCATGCTCACCACAAAGCAAGTGCTTGATTTAGAATCCTAGCAAAGTAGCCTTCCAAGGAGAAAAAGTGGTGTGTTAATAAAAGTCTGTCTTATAAATGAAGTGATGGTGTTATTAATACATTAATGGAGATGTAAATGTTCAGCCTGAGTTGTCTTTGTGGTTTGCCAAAGAAAAATCTAATTTTCAGATGGTCAAATAGGCTTGGACTGGAAATGTTTAAGAGTTGTTTTCCCATAAGTGAACATTCATTAAGGAATGTAAATGGTTTTTTTGCAGGTGAGATAAATTTACATGCAGAAATATTTATTCAGATACTATTAAATGAAACAGAAGAAAACAGAAACTACCTAGCTGACTTTCTATGTTCTGCTCAAAAGAGGCTGTCTTTAGATGGACATTAGCACTTTTTACCCTCCTTTAGTTGCTGTCCATGTATGTCAAAAATCCCCTCTTGGTACTGATAGGTGAAGATGAAAATATTCTGTGTAAATGTAAGTCACAAATTTCTTACTTTTCATGGGATTTTAATCAATGTAGAGAAAAATATGTGTATTGTCTGTGTTCCTGTACTTCAAGTGCTGTTCAAAATGTGTTCAATACATATTTAAAATTTTATTTCAGAACAGAATTATAGTTCATCCAAAAACATGGGAAAAGAGCAAGGTGATGGTAAAAAGCAAATACCTTAAGAGTAGGCATTATAGATGACTTGTGTCTCTCCTGGGAATAAAGCAGCAGTTTTTACCTTAGAACATGAATTTTACTGAAAGCAAAGCTTGTACTTCAAGCATTGCTAATATTGGAAAGAGGATTATAAACCAATACTTAAAGCAATCATATGTGACACAAAGAAAGATCTTACAGATAAATACACTGAAAGAACAATTTAATGCTATGTTTCTTATGTTTCTTTTACTACTTGTTCTTCCACTGAATGTTACCTCAGATCTCCCAAACATGATTATCATTTCAGTCTTGCTGTCAAATTAAGAGGACAGCAAGGCAGGAGACAAGTGTCATTGAACTGCTGCCTCTTGAAAGGGGAAATAGAAGCAGCCAGATGCTTGTGCTCTAGTCTCCTCTAAGCTGTCAGCTTTGAACTTAAAGACTTTTTGCTTTGTTGTAGTGCAAGTACATACTTTAAACCTCTTCAGACATCCTTGACTTCATCTACAGTGAAAATATTCAGCTATACTGATATTCAGTGACAAACACTCCGTACCTGCGTTTGTAAATTTTTCCATCTTAAGGAAAAATTAAAATCCCCATTTCAGCTGCCATGAGAGTGTGCTTAGAAATATCTTCTCTCAAAAAAAAGACACTTTTTGGCAGTATTTCTCTGGCACAACACCATTTCATAATTTCTGTTTTCTGCAAAAGGGACACCTCTTGTTTCATGGTAGCAGTCATCCATAAAAACATCCCTTGGATTTTTCAACAAAAAATGCGCTTTTTTCCCTGAGTTGATATTGAGAGACATATCCTCATTTCACTCTTGAGGACTTTCCTGTCCCATGCTGGTGAGCTTCTACAGAAACCTATAATGAAAAATAAAGGGATAAAAGGAATAGGAACAAGTCCTTGCTCATGCATTCATTGCATTCATTTAACTTCTGTTTAAGCACAGGACTCTGTCCTTAGAGGTTGTGTCTCTGTTTCCTTCCACAGATTAAGTGGAATTATAAAGGAGCTAATTTGCAGCTGCTTTACTGCCAGAAAGCACTCCAAAATTTGCTTTTTTTTCCCTTTTGGTGAAAATTTCTGTTTCCTTAAAGTATTTTTACATCTGAGACTTTCCTAAGATTTTGTCCAGGCTATCCACCCACCTTTGAAATGTCACTGTTTTTGCAGTTCTGTGACTCTGAGGAACAGAAGGAAGTAGAGATACAGAAGTTAGTAGGAGCATCAGCACATGGGTCTCAAAAGTATAAGGGAGGCCCTTTCAGATAGAGACCCCTGACAAGAAAACCACAATGTGTTCTTTAGGTTGATAGGATTATTTTGAACTGCTGAAAAGATACAAAGTGAATTTTAACCTGGCTAGAGCTTTGTGGTGGATGAACTTCCCTCCTCCCTCTGAAATACTGGTTCATCTGATGCTAAAGAAAAGGACTGGGGAAGTAGTGTGGATTGACTAGGGTGATATGGAGCCACATGATACCCAAGCTACATTTCCATAAGAGACTATACTGAGGCAGGTATTTAATTAACAGTGTTTCCTTAACTGTAAAAAGGAATTAAATCTGTTTCCCTATGATTCTATTATTTTCTCTTTGATTTTGTTGTCTAAGGAAATGTAAGCTTTCCCTTAATGCAAGGATTTATGAGGAGTTGCCTTTTCATATGGACATTTCCAGGGTTTTTCTTCTTTTCATGGAGTTGTTAGGACCTGACAGGTCTTTCAGTCTTTCAAAGTCAGTTCAAATAAGTCAGTGTGCTCAATATTTATTGAGGGTGACAAATATATAGGTGTGCACAAACAAGAAGCACCACCACACTGCAAAACCAGACAAAACTATAAGAGGAAATCTTGTGCAAATGGAATATTTATTAAAGTTTCATAATGCTGAATATTTGGCTGGGTAGAGGAGGAGAACTGCCCTGATGAGTTGAACATAGCATTTTGCATATATGCCAGAGTCAGCATTCTTAGGTGGATTCAGTGTCTTGTAGGGAATCTGTCTGATGTGTTTCTTTCCTGTGAAATGGCACTTATCAAAGTCACTCTTTTGCCCCTGGTGTTACCCTGGCTATTAATTTAGTTTATTTAGTTGTTATTTATAGTGTGTTAGAGGCTAAATAAATGACCTACTGACTGCTTTCATTTTGGCTGAACACATAAATCTTGCCTAATGCTGGGATATTGAAAACATTTGTACTTTTTTAATAGGACCTGCACGTAAACTCCAAGTACGGGTTTTTTTCTGAGTTGTTTTGTGGAGTATGTATTTTAAGTGTTTAGATATTTTTTCGAGTGCAATGAAAATCAAGTACTTATATATTTTTACAATATTGATTTCTGTTATCTTACAAGTGTAATAATAATCAGTAATAATCCAACAACTCTGATGGCTCTCAGCCTTTTTTCAACTGCAGGTATAAGAAATATGAACAAATGTATATTTACAGCAGAGGAGGTTTTCATAAACCTGTCTGTATATAATTTGTCAATGCAGTAGAAAATCAAATTTAATCTATGTATAATAAATTGAGCTGACATCCCCCAAACAAAGCTTATTACTCAAGAGTGGCAAAGCACTGGCTGTAGTAGCAACCTCAGCTCTGACTCCGTGCAAATGTGGCTCGGTGCCAATTGCCAATTTTCATTTGCAAAGAGCCCTCAGAACCTCTTTCCTTCCTTGGAACTACCTCTGTTTTGGCCTGACTCTGAATGTGTTACAGTCTTGTTTCCTTCTCTTGCCTTGGCATAGTTAAAGTTTCTCCTCTCTTCATGCACTACAGGAACAGCTTCAATACAAAGTTAATATACCTAGGGGGTTCTTTTTCCTATTTTTTTTCTGTTCTTCACACAAACCTCCTTTAAAATCCAGGGCCAAATACCTGTTGGCTCCAGGGCCATACTACATTGCAGCCTTGTCTTCAGATGTACAGTGCCAGAGATTCACTGCTCTTTCAGCTAGTGTTATCTTGGGGCAAACATGAATTAAAATATAAAACTTTCTTTATTATATTATGTATCCAAACTGTAAAAAGCCACTATACACAGCTGCTTCTGCCATTTGCATATTAGCTGAAAGGTTGCCTTAGGGTTCAGCTGCCGGACTAGAAATGTCTGTGCCTCACTATATTTTTATGACATGTTGGGCTTTTTCTGCAGAAAAGTTCTTTAAGGCCAGTTTTTTCAGAAGCTGATTTCTTTGCCTTTTACTTAGTTGTCCATCATAGGCTAGCAGCACTCAAACTCTGAAAAAATCAGTCCTGATTAAATGCAAATTACAACACCAAAAATATCAGCAGGATTTTAACTTTCTGGAGACTCAAAAGTCCAGACTCCAAAGTGTTTAATGTGACTAGGAATGCTTCTGAATGTCAAGTGAGTGTGAGATTTCATTGATTAATTTTGTGATAGTTTTTGAAATGCTCATGACTTTGTCAACTTGTGGGAATAGTTTTTTGGGAAATCACCTCACTCTTCATAATGATTATGGTCCTTCAGCCATTGTGGATTTTAGTCATGACAGTCCCAACTAATCTTAAGTGGCTTTTTAGTGAAAAACATGTCATTATAGAAGTTGGAAAACATCTTCCAATCTGGGAGGTAAACATAATTGAAAAAGTAGCTCATTCATGCTATTTTTTTGATCCAGCTGGGATTTGCAAGAAACTTCCTGTATGATATTTCTGGTGGGAAAGTTAAAGCAGTATTTGGAATTATAGCCAGACTCTTCAGTCATTAACAAACTGTTATTTCCACTCTCTTAATGAATGAGCACAGATCTTTATTATTTTTTTCTTCCACTTCCAGAGTCCTCTCAGGTGAAATCCACAATCACATTTGCCCTCTGATGTGTTACTTTACTGGCCTTGATGGCTTTGTTGAGGAATTTTGGGAATAAGGGCATCCTGTGACGAATTGTCTTATACAGGATGTAAAATAATACCAGCTAGGTGAGATTAATAGATTATAAAGCTTTAGTTAGCAAAGTAAACTTATTTTCTCTGAGGTGCTTCACTGCCTTGTGTGGGTGGCTCATTGTTTTCCTCTCTGTGGGATTTTGGAAATGTTACCCACTTGAAATGTGGAGCACTGTCATGTACCAAATGAACTGTGCTATATAATCTACTGTTATGTTATTAACTGCAGTTTTTTGCAAAAATACTTATCTTTACCACCCATAGTAGCATGCATACAAAGAAAAACATGCTCTTATATGTCCCTGATATATCTCAGGATGGAAACAGTTTGCTGACAAGTGCTCCTTCTCTTTGATAAATATTTTTGAAATCTATCAAACCAGGTTTTAAGTTTTATAGTACTTATATGTACATTTTAACTGAAATCAAAGCAAGCTCCAAACAAAATACCAAAAATGTCTCAATTTCCCCTTTTCCCCTTTCCCCTTTTTTCCTTTTTCCCTTTTTTCTTTCCCCTTCATAATACAATGAGTTTGTCTTCAGATGGCTGATCTTTAGGAGCACTCCTTAAATGATTTTTTTGAAATAGTTTCTGTAAAGACTGCACTTGTCATCACAAGCCCTTGCCTCTGAGAAAACTCTTGCAAAAAATGCAGAGACTCATTGAAATCCTGCAGAGAGAAAATTCAAAAGGGGTTGGGTACAATCATTGTCTCCATTGTGCAATCACTGGTAGTATGAATTCAAGTTAAAATTCAAATGAACACTTGCAGTAATATTCACCAATCTCACACATTTTATATAAATATGAGATACATGTTATTTATATACATGATGTAAATAGCATCAGTTTCTTAGCTCTTTTAAAATGACTTGAAGAAATGAAGTAATCGCTTCAGCTGATGAGGCTTTGCAACATGTAATTTGCTATGGGCCCCATCATTTCTGAATGTGCTCAGATTATGTTTGATGTATTATTGAAAATGTGACTCCTTCATTTGAAATGCTTCTCAACTCTCAAACAATAAGAACAGTCACAACAAAGAGAAGAGTGTGGAAAAGGAGTGAGAACGTCTGACAAAATAGCTAGAATAGCCATCTAATAAACACCATGGTAAAGGAATATTTGGATAGGCTGAAGGTATCTTTTCTTTATTTTGCCTTTGCCTCCCTATATTTTGACTATTTTGTTTGCATTTTTGTTTTCTGCAGCACGTGCCTGGAGGTTTAAAGGTATTTTATGTGTGTGTTACTGTTAAACTACTGGAAGAGTTCTTCTGTAGGGAGAGTTGTAACAGCTTTTTTTTTTCTCCCCACAGAGCAGATATCTTCTAGATACTCTTTACCACATCAGTGAGTGCTGGGGAAAACAGGAAGCTTGCGCAGGGAGAGGTGAGCCTCTGCTGCTTTTTTGCCAAAGGTGATTCAGAATGGAAGAGTAGCCTAGGTCCCTTCAAGTGATAACAGGAGTCAGTTTTATTTCACTGAAAGCATGTGTTAACCTTATTGTGATGAATACTTCCCTTTATCATCTCTTACCACGTTATTGAACTGGGTCAGCAATATTAAATTACTCCTTTGATAACAGAATTAGGACAGTTGTAAGGGCTGAACTGGGATTTATATGGCTAAACAAGATATGATTAGTCTCTTAATCTGTATGTTAGTGTTGACTGCGGATATTTAGCTGGGGAATTCCTTGTAGGAGATAAAGATGGTACTTAGTCTGCTGCAGTTGGTGGCAAAGCCTGCAAAAGCATCCCTAATCTCAGGAGCAGCATGATTTCACCTGGCAGAGTGCAAGTTATTTGCAGTCATTCTGTACTTGTTTCTGCTTGACTGTTTTGTCACTATTATCCCTGAGATATAAAGCTCCATCTCTTCCCCTTTGATATAATGTAATAAATTGTGACATCTAGCAGATTTTACATTGCTGTCCTAAGTTATTGTGTGCTGCTCTCATAAGCAACAGTAGCAAAACCTTTAAAGTAATCTTTGAAAAAGAAAAGAGCACAATGAAGGTTCAGAAATAGTTTCTTAAGAGAGCACTTGAGAAAGAGTGATTTTCCTAGCAACTCGCCTCACTGACAGACCAGTAATGACCCAAGAATTTGTGGCAGGAGTAGAGCTCTCTAAATGATTGTAAATCTTTTTTTTTTCTTTTTCTTTTTAATTTGAACTTGCCAAAGGAACAAAACCAAGAATGTTAAGGAGCAGCACCGAAGGAAAATGTATCTTTATTTTTCCTTTCCATGAAATATAAACAAAGCCCCAAATTGTAGGTTGATTTCAGACTGAGTGGGATATTTTGCTTTAACAAAAAATCAAATACTACATTTGATTTTAATTTGTGTTTAACTGTTTCTAAGCAAGTAAAGCCTCAAAGCAAAACACATCAAGAAAATAGAGCAGCATTAAAGTGCTTAACAAATCTGCTTATTGCTCATCACAAAATAAATGATAAATTCTGGTCAGTCTCAGATGCTGCTTATTGAGGTTGTGTTTTCAAATAAATGTGATCTAGCCAGAGAGGAAATTCTTTTATGTTCTTTCTGTGCTCAGGCAAAACCTTTTCTCTGGTCAGTGTATTCCCCTTAGCTGCCTTATTTTCTTTCCCTTCTTGTTCTCTGTTTTGTTTCACTCTTCTACAGGATTCTGTCTGGAAAACCATGGTGTACATTTGTAATGCATAGAATCTAGTTAAGTTGAAGCATAGTAAAACTAATGAAGCTCATAATAAATTCTAAGTCTCTACCCTGCTGTGTTTGTTTCCTCGTATAAAATATTGCTCTTATTTGATACTGTACAGTGCCCCCATCCCAAGTTATAACCAGCTTTAGACAAAGAGAGTTTTCCTATAGGTGAAAACCCCCCAACATTAATTAGTGCACTGATTTGCAATGAGATATTCTGGTTGATTTGATCTATTTCTTACCCTTTCTTCTCTGGCATAAATTTTGTATGCAACTATATTATAGTTTGTATGTTCCAGAAGGACTTTGAGATCTTCATCTTCAGACAATCTTGTGTGCCCTCTTGCCTTTGGTCCCCTTATATGGAATGTGGTCATTTTGATATGATTGAAGTCACAGAACTATCGATCACCCCAACAGCAAGGTTTGATTCACAGCTGTGTTTACAGAATGTATCTCCTCAGAAGTTTCATTTTGTCACAACATCCAACTGATCTGGAAATACTGATGGTGCAGAGAGGCCATAGCTATGTTAAATTAATACACTGCTGTTCTCTGGCATTTGTGAATAGTCTGGCATTAAAATATAAACTTATTCTGTCTGTACTTCTATGCTTCTGTTATTTCTTTTCCATCTTCTTTCTCCCACTGGGACATGGTAATAAATGAAAAGGGAACATGGTTTTGAAAAATCTTCAGATCTCCCTTTTAAAAGGCCACAGAGGATGCCTATAAAATTGCGATTTTTCTTTGTTCCTCTGAGAAAACCCATTAGTTTTGTGTTCATGTCAATCACAATCAGTAAAAAATGAAACTCTCCATGGAATACTTAATTTGATCTAAATATGTCTTATATTTATTAATAGAACTGTATTTATATGGTTCTAAAAGGGACAG
>VXBC01010651.1:66580-99819 GCA_013399945.1 Ploceus nigricollis
GACAGAAGCTGGAATACTTGTAGAAGTCACTGGATATAATAAAAAGTAAGACAAAATATATAAATATATAATATATATAGTAGGACAAAAGAAATTGGAATTAAACTGGATACTCTGTCAACACTGAATTCAAGTCCACTAGGCAACTGGATGCCTATTTTTAGAAAATGCTTTCTTTAGGCCCAAATAACACGTGCTTTAACCTTGACATTGGCAATCAATACAAAATCCATCAAAATGTGAATTTACATTGATGTCTAGGAGCTTCTTCCTTAGGCTAAGCCATCTTGAAAAATTTAGAAGAGCAAACACGTTAGTTCAGAAGGTCATTTCTGTTTTTTCTACTCTTTAATAATTAAAATAAATATTCCCATGGAATCAAGCAGTAAGCAGCAGAAATAATGGTTAAAAAGCAAAATGGTTGGACTACGTATGGTATCCCTTCCGTATCCTATTTTATTCTGCTAATCCTGCAGATGCAGTAGAGTGGATTTTTAGAGGGAGAAGAGGCAGTCAGGGGAGATGGGCTTTTCAAAGAGGATTTGGCACCACTCTGGGTCTTAGATGAAGGTCAAATGTTCAGAAGAGGCCAGTATTGAGCAGCTCCAACTATGACACTTGCGCACAGATTTCTCAAAGAAGTCAGCATCTTGTATGCAGCGCTTGTCCTGATAATCTTATTTGTTTTGGTGGCAAAGCTGAAGTTAAGCCCTTCTGAAAATCTGACTGCTGTAGCCAATTATGTTGACAGAAGCCCAGCTAATGCATATTGAATTGTGATTTGGAATGGTCAGAAAAATGGAAATTTTGTGTGCGGTTCATACATAGATTTTAAAATGTTTCTTTCCAGAGAAAACTGATCAGAACTAAGAACTCGTTGCAAGTTTCTTGTGTAGCCCACTGGTGTTTAGTCAGTGCATTCTTTTCTCTGAAAGGTAGGGAGGAAAATGAGCAGCGCTTCACTACTGGGTATAATTGTATTCTTTTGAAGGATCATATATAAATTGATATATAAATAGTATATATTTATGGGATGAGTAAGATCCAGCCCTGCTGATATGGTGGGTGTTTTACCATTAATCTCAGTAGAAACAGCATTGATCCCAATTTCACAGGCAAAATAATTAATTTAAAACAATGGAATACAAGTTCAATACTTCACCTAAGCATAGTGAAAGTTATTCCCCTGTGTTTCCAAATAAATCAAAATTTCTGAAAGCAGTTAAGGATATTGTTACTTTCAAAGATATTGTTGTGGTTTCCCCAATCATACTTTCATCTATATAACTTTGTGAGGAAGGCAGATATGTATGTGACCATGGCTAATTTTTCAATTGTTTTATATAAACCAAAATATTACAGTATGTTGTTATGTATGTATATGTACTTGGTTACAGTAATTTAAAGAGCTTGAGATAAAATTAATTTTTCTCTGAATTCATTGAAGAAAAACATGAAAGAAGTTCAATAATGAATCATAATCTTAGCTTCCAGCAAGTTTTTTAGACCTGGCTGCCAGGCATTAATGGGACTTTTTTTTCAGAGTTATAAGATGGTTAAAAATATTTTCTAATATCAGTGTTTGCAAGACCAAAATTTTAGAAAAAAATATTTTCAGCAACTTTGAAAAAATGTTGAAATAAAAGATGTGTGAAGATATACTGTACAATGCACCCATCCCAAGTGCATACACTCACATTCCAGGAGTGTTCTTTAAAAGACCTGCTGCTCACATTACTCTTTCAATCTGTTTTCTTTTCTTTGCAGCCAAGCAGAATGTTCATTGGAATGTTCAAGACTGGAATAAAGACGGTGGAAAAGTCAGCAACAGCAATGCAGCAATACAAGTAATACAAGTAATATTATTGTCCACAGCAATGACATGAAAGAGAGAAATGAATATGTTTGTTATTTGTTTTCTCTCCTACACTGTATTTTTTTCTCTGTGATTTGTCTGCATAAACCACAGGTTCCAGGGTATTCTTATTCTCATCTGGATATGCACAAACTCATTTGTTGGAGGCAGATTGTAGAGGATATAAAAGATATATTTGTGGCTAACTTTTTCCTGTTAGCCATAAATAGAGACAATACTGTCTAGGCTTTATCTGAAGTTTGATAAGGGTTTTGGTGTTGCTTTGTTTTTTTGTGTTTTTTTTTTTTCCTATATTACTGTTTTATTTCTTAGTGTAAGATAAGTTTTTAATTGCAGACTCGGTTATAGCCCCATATATATGTAAGTGTTGTGCTGGTTTCTAGCTAGCATGTCCTTCCACTGTGACCTATTTTCAAGCAGCAAACTCACTGGTTTGATATTCATTTCTAGGTGCAATGTGAAAACAGCAGCAATTTCAAACCTTGAGAATTGTGTGTTCAGATGAATTGATAAACAGTAACATGCTCCCATTTCAGCTAGTTTGTCTTCTAGAATGTAACAGCAACTGGTGATGTTAAATGTACTGATATCACTTGAAGAATCCCATTTAACACAGACCAAAGTGTAAGTGGTTCATTCACCTAAAAAAAAAAAAGTGGCAAATTTTGCAGGCTACAGATATTTTCTCTTTCTAACTGATAGAGAAGCAGGGGTTACTTGTTTCTGCCTGTCTTTATTGTGTCTTTCTCAGTAGTTTCTCTCTCTCCTTGCAATTTGGCTCATAGCTAGCCTGCAAATATGAATTTCAATGCGTAGATGTTGACTATGGCTTATATGGCTTTATGTTTGCTGTCTGCAGCATACAGGAAAAGCTAAAAGAAGTGCTAGAACACATATTCTTAGCAAATAAACCTTCCCCCCCACCTTCTACTGTATTCACTGATTTTCCTTCTTAATTTTCTCCTTTTTACTCTGCAAAGTAAGCAGAAATGCTGATATTGGATGATTTGCCTGAACCTCAGCCAGTTATTTTAAGCTAATTATTATGGATTTTAGACCTGTTTGCATCTTCACAGGCAATTAAACAATATTAGAGAGTAGTCATTACAAAAGGCATCAGGCTCAGTCTGAACTGAGGCTCTTCTATTTTTCTTCATCACCAGAGATGTAGGAAAAAAGAATCCCACCTAGGCACACAGCACAAATATTTTGAGAACCGAGATATTGTGTCTTTTCCACAATTCTTTCTCAATAACCACCAGAAGGAGAAAAGTTATAAGCGGATAAGTATATTTGGATTGTGGATTCTATCTGTTCAGCTGATCATGTTTAGTGAGTTAGAAAACCCCAAATAATTAATCCCCTCTCCAGCCATCACCTTCATAAAACAACCACCAAGGAGCAGTCTGAAAGAACCATAGTTGACTCTGAGTTTCATTTGCATATTCAGCAAGGTTCAGAATAAACATTAAGTAAGCCAATTCATAATATCAAGATAATCTTGCTTTCCATCTACAGAAATACATTTTCATTGTTTATTTTGTAAAGGAACCTTCTAGAATTGAAATGGAGACATTGCTTCTTTTTTTCCTTACATTTTTCAGTCTGCATTCTTTCCCAGCTTTTAAAAAACAATCAGATACTGAAACTTGAGCAATATTCTGTAAGCTTTAGATCTGTTTTCCAATAATATATAAACTCTGATTGTACCTACCTTATTGAAATGCAGAAGCCATTTAGCAAAGAACAAAGAGAATTTTTAGTTTAGTATGGGAAGTATGAGTTTAGTATGAGAAGGAAAGAAGGCAGATTAAAAGATCTTTTAATGTTTCTGTGTAAAAGATTTAGAAGTGGAGCTCTCCTACAAACTCGTGAAAATGATATAAAAGATTTAGAGCATTTTACAAAGCAAAGACGTGTGAGATGCTTTTTAGATCCAGCAAGCAAACTGTTAAACATTGCTTGACCATTATATGTTTTGGGTGATGGAAGAATGAACTAAAAATACTGTTTAAAATGTGAAAAGCATATGTATTTAAAAATCCTTTAGAAGAACTAGCAGATGGACTATGAAGAATGACATCTGGATCAAACTCCTTGCTTCTAAACATTACCCAGTCAAATACAGCTGGCTCTAACAAATTCTGATAAATATTTTAATCTTGGTAAGAAAATGAATGCAGTGGTGTGCAAAATGAGCATATGGGTATCAATAAGATTTTTATGTGTTAATGCCATTTTTCTGGAGAAGAGTTTGGCAGGTGCAGTAAAGAGCTTGCCAGAGGTGTGCACATGAGGCACCAAGGGCTGCTGACAAAAGCAGATATTAGCATAGACTGTGGGCAGGAAGAAATGGGCTAAAGGTTGAAATAAACCCCCCAAATGTCTTTATTTGTATTTGCCTTTGGAAATTATCAGAACTAGCTGCTGAGAAGCAATGCTGTTAACAGGCATGTGTAAGGACTCAAATGGAGACCATTGCAGCTGGAGTGCAGCAGTTATGTGAAATGCAGGCCTGGAGACCGTGCTGGTGTGGACTGGGCTATTTTGGAAGAAATCACAAGCCTTAGGTCTGACATGGATGGATGAGTCCAGATATTATTCATAGATCCTGTTTAAAATAGGATTGAAAAGTGCAGGCTATTTTTTTTTCCCCTGTGACATATCACAAAGTGTGAAGGCAATCAACATTTTCAGAGCAACTAAAACAAAATCCTACTTGATCTACCTCTTGCTTATGCAGATTAGGTCGAATATTGAAGTGTTTTTGCATTTAATGTTACTTCACTTTCTTCACAGTCTTTAAATAAATGGGGGGAGGGATGTGTTGAAAAATATATGTAACAGAATCATAATTGTGGTTTCTTTTAAATTCTTTTTAATGGAGTTTTTTCATTTATTTACATATAAAACGTAGATTTTTCTCCAGGTGCTCTTTTTTATTCAGCTTTTTATTTTTTAAAATGGCTTAGTCAACACATTTTGACACACACGTGAGCTATTCTTTGTAATGTCACGTATGAATATATTTGTGTATTCTAAATTATCTGCAGTCTTTCACCTTACAAATGAAATAGTAAGTAGGGATTAAATTACACTGCAGTCATGTAGGTAAAGCAAGCTTGAACTTTAATACAACAGAATCTCTAAACCCCTTTTGAATGCTTCAGCTATAACTGAATAAGGTTTTTGTTAAAATTTTAGCATTTTTAGGCAGTTTTTCTATCTATTTTTACAATAGTTATTAAATTAAGCAAATGCATATATATGTCTGTTGAATAAATGAAATAGTATGTAAAACATGTAAATGAGACATATTTTTTTTACCATGTTCTTTACTTAAACATTCCTCTCCAAAGATAACTACAAAATAGGTCACAGTATAAAAATAGTGTAGTAAGCAAGTTAAGGACTAGATTCTGTTTGCAAACTGAGTGTTCTAAATCTGCCCCCACTTCATTGATTTCAATGGTCTAACTTAGATAAACAGTGTTGCTTCTAATGAACATGCATCTACTGTAGATAAGATACTAATTCCTCCAAAATCCTGACAGCAAGGACCATGATTTAGCTGGCAAAAGATAAGAAAGTAGAAGGAAATGCTGACCCTCTTTCATTCCATCTGCAAATTTTACCTTGACTCCTGTACTGCAGGGATGTCTGACCTTTCAAGCAGATGGATGCCACGTCTCTCTTGGAGATGCACAGGAGACACACTCAGCCTTTCTCTGCCAGATAACAGAGCGTGCCCATCATGGAGCTGCAGCCATCCCCTACACCAGGACTGTCAGACAGACTCCAAATTCTCTTTCTGTGTACACAGCCTCTAAGCTATGTGGGTGGATGAGTACTTGTGTTGAGGGTGCCGAGATTTCTGCAGCTGTATTACATAGAAGTCAGGACATGTGCTTCAGGGAGAGGGGGCTCATTAACCCTTGGGGAAGTCAGTGGTTGCTGGAGCAGCTGGAATTACTTGTGCCCTGTCCTTTGATCATGTCTCAGGTGTTCCTGAGGACTAAGTCAAACAGTATATGAAATGATTATGCAGAACGGATCAAAAGATCATTGTAGGGCAGCATCCTTGGACGCCATTAAGCATAATCCTGCTGGAGCACTTATATTTTAATCAAACACTACTTCTTCCCTAGTAGGCCAATAATGTAACAAAAAAAAAAGGCTTTTAGTGTTTTTACTTTGTTTGCAACTGATACCTTCTTCCAGGTTCGGTGCAAGTTTGATTACTACTGAAACCATTTATTAAATACAAGGAGTAAAAACTAAGCCAAAGGTTTCAGTTTTACTGAAATTTGGCAGCTGGAAAAACACCAAGGCTAGCATCTGCCAAGCAGAGACAGCTCTGAATAGAGGTTTAAAACAAAAAATTAATCTTTGTCAACAAATCTTTCATAAATTATTTGATTCAGGGCTGCTGAATCAAAATATTTTTCCCAACAACTTTGCCAAAATATAGTCTATTATTTAGAATTCCTTTCTCCTCAGAGAAAAATTCCAAAAACAAGAGAAACTTCTGGTTCTTAATACTTATTACATTTAGTTGGCCTTGAAATTAGGAAAAGAGGTCCAGTACCTAATTAAGCTAATTTTTTTCAAAAATCTGCTTGACTACAGAGGGTTTTGAGTTACTTCAGAGAGAGCATAGGGCTTTCCCCCATCTAGAATGCATAAAACTGAAAGTTTAATTATTAATCTTCATTGCACACAGTGTATTCATAGTGACAGAGTTTTGTGCAACATCACCAGAATTTAGTGCAGTCGTATTATTACAGAACAGTTAAGAATTAAGCCCATTGTGCCCTTCTTAGATCCTCTAAGTACTGCTGAAGAATCCCTCATATAATTTGTCATTACCAGGAGCATTAATGCAAGTGGACAGGTTTGAATGAATAATCAAACCTTCCTGATACTTATTCTGAAGTTCACGTGGAGGCAGTCAAAGCAGTAATATGATGCATGTCAGACTAAGCAGAGCATTCAGGATATGTCTAGGCAGAAAAGTGAAATGATCATTGCACAAGAAATGGCCAAATGTCTGAAAGCTTTTTTGTGACAAGAAAGAGTACTGAAGCATGTGATAATTCAGATAAGCTTTTTTTTCTGATAAAAATAATCTCCCTGGTGCTGCTTTCATTAATCCTTGTATTCTACCAGTGTGTGCTTTTTACAATCTCTTTGTTGCTGTAACACTGGTTGATTGAAATTCTCAATTTGTAGGTCTCCTTGAACATGTTTATTCAGGGGATGGGACTTGCACAAAACAATACACTTGTGTGAGGCAATCTCATCGCATCAGCCTTCATTATCATTTTTAGATTGTCTAACTGGAGTACTTGTCAGTGTTGTAGATCCTGTGCTCTCACAAAATGGCTTCAGTTGTTCTGTGCTGATCTTTGGTACTACATCAGCCTTAGCTTTACTGTGATATCTGAATTAGGCAAGAATCCGACTGCCAAAACTGTAACTTTTCTGCACTAATACAATGGCACATTTTGAGCACTGGAGCTGAGGTCTTTCTTCATATGCATTGTGGGATTTTTTCTCCCTCAATATCTCTTTGTTTTTTAAAAATTTAAATACCATCATTCCTATCTATTTTGAGATCCCAAGTTTATGCACATGACGCAGGTTACTGCATTGCTCTACTTCAAACAAGGGTGAAGAGTTCTGAGTTAGTTTCATATTTTCCACAGCTGGATGATATGTCTATCCATTCCCCTCTCTGACACATTGCATGCCTTTAAATCCATCATGAGTAATTTTTCTTATGTGGAGGCTAATTAACATCTTGGGAGCAGATTGCTTGCTTTGTCTCGATATTTTTTTGAAGTAACCGGATGCTATAATTACTGTGCATACAGTGCTTTTTGCCTGTAGGTTGCTGGATAGCACTCCCCATCACTAATTAACAGCATAAAGTTAATTTAAATAGGAAAAGATGAGACAAATTTGTTTAAAAGTCTTTGAATGTAATAGGAAGAAAGATTTGTCCTGAGTAGTAAAAGCAAAATAAACCTGTTTCAAATAATTCATGTTAGAACACTTAATTCCTTTCCTTTTTAGTGCTAGTAATATTTACTAGAAATTCTCCTACTTTTAATTATATTCCTTTTGTCTAATATTTACCATGTATATGTTAGTACTCTGTGTTGATTTGCTGTAAAATAGGTCTAGATTTTTCATAATTATATTCCTGGTGAAACCTGTATTTATTGGTCCTTCTTCTCTATCCCAGTGTCTGCTTTGATTACCTCATTCCTAGTGCTTAATTTCTTCTGATTTTCCATGAGAAGCTGAACAAACTGGATTGGTATTAAGAAGAAAGATAGCTTATTGTTAATTACTTTTTAGGTGACAAAAGGAAATAAGCTTTCTGTGAGATCTGCTTTAAAAGGATCCATATAAAGAAGCAAAGGGAAGGAGAGACAAGGCACAGAAACACGAAGACATTTATAAGGGATGAGTCAAATCAAATCACTTTCCTCCTAGCCACTACTGGTTGTTTTTTCATAGCAGATTTACTTATGAAGTGTCAGCTTGTCGGTATTTTAATTGGTTCTGTATAGAGTGTCCCCTACAGTGCAGCTGAACACCTCTCAGATGAGAGGGGCTTGTTACGTCAGACTTTCACCAGAGGCTTTCGGAGATCCAAACACGCTGTGTCATGTTTTAATCATCAGACTAGACTACAGCATGCTCCAAACAGCTAAGACAGATTTTGTCATGGGAGGTATTAAAGAAAGGTAAGGAAGAAAGAAAGAATTCAATGAGACTGTCATCAGCTGAAGTGCCAGACACATGCACAATAAAAGAGATTGAATTGAGGATGATACTCACATCACATCCAGAAATAAGATGGCAGTCTTCCTTCCTGCAAAGCCAGTGTTTAATTCATGACAATTATTACAACTTTTTTTTTTCTTGTCATAGTTTGTGAGTATTCAAAATATTTTTCCTATAACTATTAAGTTACATTTACAATTATCAGTTACATGATGATGAATACCATAAACTTCTGTCCCAGCCTTCAGCTCAGTAAGTTGTGTGTTGCACAGCTGTGACCATAACTATAAAGTGATAGAAAAATATTACCTCTGCAAAATACATCTTGTTTGTTGGGTTTTGTCCTGCATTTTTACTAGTCATGGTGGACCCCTAATAAATAAGAAGAGAAACATAAATGACCTTTAAAGTCTATGTGAACTGTTTATTAGTGTCAGGGGAACAACATAAAAATTATATTTCCAATAGGAAATCCTCTTTTATACCCTGCTCTCTGAAATCAGGAGGAAGTATAACATCAATGCCATTCAGGAAATAAAGAAAAAAACGGAATAGCAATGGAACCAACCTGAGGAACCCTTAGAAGTCCAAGTGTTATAGACAGGACTTGGTGTATGACAAGAAAATAATATAGAATAAAAGAAAATACAAGACCTGTGTGTCTTGTTTTGGGTATCTGGTTGGTTATTTTTCTGCGTTTCAGGAAGCTTTTAAATGAAGAAGCTAAAAACATATTTGTTCCTCTATATATATTGTCTCTTTATAGACGAACATAATTTTTTTATGAGTAAAGTCAGTCCCTGCAACGCGTTGGCACTGTCAGCAGTTGGGAAAGCATGCAATTCCAACAGCAGTGTCCACCTTGGGGATCAGTCAGCTAAAGGCAGTTAAAGGACAGTTTTCCATATTTTTTGAGATTGCTGATGAGCTTGATTAATTGTCAACACCAAAAGGTTCCAAACTGCTGTTGCCAGACCATATTAGTGGTCTGTGGATTAAACCACTAGACCATACAATGCCTAGGATGCCAATTGGTAAGTTAGAGGAGTTGGTGGTATGAGGATTGAGATATTTGTGGACAAAACAACCTTCTTACTGTTGTGTATGGGGGAAAAAAGCGGGGCAAGGTAAGCATGCAGCAGAAAATAGTAATCAAGTACAGAGCAGTCTGAGGAAGTAGCTGGAGCAAAGAATCAACAGGGAAATATGAGAGAGGACCACAAACCAGGTCTCAAGGCGGGGAAGATGGGGAACAAGTCCAGAATAGGTGCAGGTTTTTCGGCAAAGGAATAATCCAGTTAAGACAGAAATTATGAAAGGAGATCGACATAAAGTTCATATGTGTTTGAAGTGAGCTGTGTTGCCTAGGTGCTTGGTAAAGAGAAAAGGACCTTCATCCATCCCAGCTGCAGTTGCTTTTGTCTCTTACTCATGCTGAGTCATCACCAAGCTTATTTTACTTACTAAACTGACATACCCTTAACAGTAACTGAAAGGCTGAATGGTTTTAATTTTACAATATCTTGTGATATCAGTAGGCAGAAACACAACTCACTCTACAGAGAATTTTTATGAGATTCAGTTTCATTATTTTTTTTTTCTCCTGAAAGAGGCAGGAACTTTATATGCAGGATATGCCAGATGGAAAGCAGCCAGCTGGAGACCCTGCGTTTTGCCAAATTCCAGGTACCCTGACATGCTGCAAAGGAGCTCATCAGGGACCATAAATGGCAAATAGGATGTGTTTGAAATCTACCTCAGCTCTGAACAAGCTTCACAGGAATCTGTGACTTCATGAAACAATTCTGACAAATTAGCAATTTCCAAACAATAATAAGCAGCTTCTCAACACTTCAAACCACACATCACATTTAAAAGCAATTCTAGATCCATGCAGTTTCTACTAGGCTGAAGTCGGTATCACTCAAAAGGCTGCTACACTTAAATTTATTATTGTGATTGCTGGCAGCCACTACTGGCTGAAGTGAAAACCCAAACTACTGTAATGTGTTGCTGGAGTGTGGTCTGAAGATGATGAGATTATTTATCTTTTGCTAAACTCTAACAATTTAGCTGAGTGCAATTTGAACAATTTGGATGGGGCATCCCTCACAACCGAGCCCCAGTGCTTTTCATAAAAACATCATGTTCCGGGTGATGACAGCCCTGTGTCTTCTTCCCCTGTATTGTGTGTACTGCAGGGTTGAGATAACTGTTCTGGACACACAGAATGAAGATGTTGTTATCTAATATTGATATTCTGAAGGGCAGAGGGGTGAATGAATGTCACTCTGGGAGCACACCTTATTTCTCTTCTGGTAAAGCAGACTAATATGGAAAATCTCACACTGCATTGCTTTTTCCCATATGTCTGTCTGGAGTTGTAGCCTTCTCTTTTACTGTCAGATTATTTTCTTCAATACTGACTTGAATTAAGTGATTATACATATATATTAGGTACAGAAACATGAATTACAAAGAAATGCTTCATAAAGTAATTAGTATTTTTGACTGGTTAGAAACTGAAAAGCAAGAAGGAATTTGGAAAAGTAGGCAGAACATAGCTCTTAGCCCATTATTCTTCTAAGAAAGCAGTAGCTGGAAATAGTCTTTTGCTGTGTTTTACACATTTTAAATAGCTGCAAAAGAAATTGCGTATTTTTTTTAATTTCATGAATGAGTGGAGAAAACTGCTGTGAATGGTACTCAGTCACAAGAACTAATTGTTCCAAACTTCAACAGGAAAAGCAAGGTCAACCATTTTGCTTCTTTTCAATATTAATTCTGCTTCATGCTCTGAATGTGCTACATCTAATGTTCACATTCATACAGATTTTAAATATGTTTTCCACAGGCTTTAGAAAAGAAAATATGGAGGCCTCCCTGTGGTTAACTGCATCCTGCCACTGACTGGACTGGAGTGCAGGTTACCAGGTGTCACCAATGTTAAAGCAGTGACTTTTCAACTTATGGACCTCTGCCATCTGCCTCTTGGCTGTGCTGTGCCTTTTCTGGGCTTTAAAGCAGTCTGCAGATAAGTTAATGTACCTGTCATCTTGCCCCCAGTGAGATTTGTGCCTGGTCTTTCAGCAATCTCTCCAGTAATGCTGCTCACATTTTATGGTTTTGATTCCCTCATACTGTAGGTTTAGTTTTATTTTTCTGTAGATATTCCCTGGGGCCAAAACAGAAGGAAAGGGAAATCTTTGCTGCAAAAATCTTATATTTATGAGGCTTATGATGACAGGGAGGGGGAAGAGCCTTAAAAAATAACTCCAGTTGTTTTTAAATCTTTGTTCACATTTTAAATGATCTGTGGAACACAGATTTGCGTCTATAAAACAAACAAACAAACAAGAAAATCTTGTGATGTTATTAATAAAGCAGGTGGCTCATCTTTCAAAATCCCATTTTAGCCAGGCAGTGATTTTCAATGAAACCTGACGTGTCCATTTTTGCCAAACTTAGCAGCCCCCAAGGCCTGTTGAAATTCACTTGAAAAAAGCTTTCTTAACAGATCAGTTTTCTTTGCTGAAGCTGTAGCATCTCCTGTGTTTGTAAAGATTTGTTTCTTTTACATCTGTATTAGTTGAGCAGCAAGCTGACGCTGGTGACATAGTTTAACAAAGTAGGCTAGTTATGCAACACTGAAGAACAATACATCCTAGAAGTCATTTAGTTAGCACCTTTATATATTGGCAACTATATCTTCCTTTTTCCATTTATTGTAGAGAATTAATACTTGTGAATCTATTGGCATAATTGATGTCAGCTGAGGAATTGGAGCCAGCCTTGCAAATATGTTAATTCTTACTGCAAATGATAGAAAGCACTGGGAAAAATCCAGATCTAGTTTGAATCCATTGACTTCTCTGAGCTCATTGAGTATTTTCCATGTTAAACACGTGTTTTTGTTCAAAAATGCCTCCCAGACTCCTGGTTCACATTTTATTAAGAAAGACACTCTGCTAGCTGCCCATTAAGATACTCTACTTGACAGAGCAAATAAGCACTCACACTTTTTGAACAGGTGTGGCTATTTACTTCTAGCTATGTCAGGAGAATAGTAATGAGTTAAGAAATGTTGATAAAAGGCATTGCTTTTGTGGCCTTGCTTCTAGTACAGAATGAGAAAGGACGTTTTTGGTTGAGCTCAGGTATGTTTTTTATCTCAAAAAAAAAAAAAAAAAAGGCATGGTTCTTTCTTTCCTCCTCCGTATCCACAATCTCATTTTAGTCAGAGGGATGGTCTGCAGATACTGCATGCCTGCCAGCCGACCTTGGTGCCAGGGAAGGTCATGAGGCAAATCATCTTGAGTGCCACTATGAGCTATGCACAAGACAACCCGGAGATCAGGCCCAGCCAGCACGAGTTTCTGAAAGACAGGTCCTGTTTAACTAACCTGATGTCCTTCTGTGGCGAGGTGACCCTCTGAGTGGATGAGGGAGAGGCTGTGAATGTTGTCTACCTGGACTTTAGTAATGCCTTTGACACAGTGGAACCTTTTTCTTTCTCCTGTGTGCAGTTTAAACAGATGCTGTGTGGGGTGAATACAGCGCTGGTGTCAGCAGAACGGCCTGAACTCCTCCCCTGCATCTTTCCAGATTTGGGGATGTGGGCATGGTTTGGAGGGCTCAGTAGAGTCATCACACACCTCTTTAGAGCTGTAGAGCATGACAGCTCTTTTTAGATGTGGCATCTGGATTTCTCTTCAAACTCTTGGTACTGCCAAAGTGAATCTTTTATGTATCCTACATGGTGAGTAGGAGCCAACAATTTGCAGCAGTTTTCCCCGTCAACCTTTTATTTGTAAGAGATGCTTACTAAGGCATAGGATGAATATTGATTGAACTTGTGAAAATCTTCCTTGCTACGAATTGGTCTCAACAAAACTGGTTGGGTGTTTGAAGTGTCATATATTTTCCACAGATAGCAAATAATGTTCCTCTTTCAGCTGTAAAATCAATGTCTCTGAGCTTTGCATTGTAGGAGAGGACTAAGGTGAACTCCTGAGGGATCATGTATAGGACTTTCCACCTGACTCATATGCTGCTCCATCAAGAATAAATCTTGAGAATCACAAAGGTGCCTACCATCTGAATTAAACACCCTAAATTGATCGAATAGCACTGAAAGCGATGGCATCTTCAGGTATATGAGATATGAGCAGAGTGTGAACTGGAAAATAGAAAAAGTCTGGAAAGCTCTATTCTGAAGGAGAAATGAGTCTTGGTGTCTCATAGCAAGTGCTTGAATTCACAAGTCACTTCTGTATCAAATATACAGGAAAAAAACATCTTCAAAGTGGCACTGTTTTTGCATCTGGCTTCTGAAATTCCTCATTTTATGTCTAAACTTGGGTACTGAGTGCACTGTGCATTGAGAATTTTCTTGCACAGTTTTCAAAATAATTATGATAATGAATTCAGTAACCCTCTCTTAATGTGGTTATCATTCTTCCCTGGTTTCAACAGGAAATTATAGGTTAATTTGAGCAGAACTTTTAAAATATGTTAACACTGTATAAGAGGTTCCATCTAAGGCTCACTACTTGAGGATTTTGCCATGATCTGATAATAAATGGTGAAACTGGAATGCCCATGTTGAGGAAGGAAATAATTCAATTTGACAATGCAATGATAATTTTCTCCTGCATGAATTAAGATGAGCTTTTTTTTTCAATATTATTTAGCTTGTGCTGTGTCTCTTGGTTTCTCTGCAGATAAGTGTTGACACTCCATGCTGATGTACAGTGGTCTTTTGGTTGGATACTTCAGCTCTGTAAAAGCTACTACTTATAGAAAATATACATTTCAACTAAAAGGGATCAATCCTATGGAATTTTCTTTTTTCATATTGTTTTGCTTGTCTGACCTGTTTTTCTTTTGTTGTTTGTTTTTTTTTTTTTTTTTTTTTGGGGGTTTTTTTTTTTTTTTTTTTTTTTTTCCTGGTGGTGCTTTTTTTTAGTTATTACTTCATGCCAGCAATATTATAATGACAGACTCTCCCCCTTCCTGTTAGTTTATATTTAGTACTGAAAAGTTTCCCACATATATATCTGTAAGTTGTGAAAAATAGCCCTTTTCTTCCAGGTATATATTTTAAGGTATCTTTAAGTAAAATAAAGATATTCTCTTTTCAGCACTTGTGAAGCCGCATCTGCAGTGCTGGATCCTGGTCTGGGTTCCCCAATACAACAGAGAGATGGAACTGCAGGAGAAAATCCATCAAAATGTCACTAAGATGATGAAGGAATTGCAGCTTTTCTTGTATGACTAAAGGCTAAGAAAACTGTGACTGCTCATCCTGGAGAAGATAAGGCTTAGGAGCATCTTATAAATGTGTGTAAATACCTGAAAGGAGGGCACAAAGGCAACAGAGTAAGGTTCTTTTCAGATTATTGACTTCTTTCAAGAGTCAATGGTCTCAAACTGAAACATAAGAGATTCCCTTTGAACATTAGAAAACACTGTGGGGATGATGGAGTGCCAGCACAGGTTGCCCGGGGAGTTTTTGGAGTCTCTATCCTTGGAGATATCCAAAAGCAGTCTGAAGAGGGTTCTGGGTTGCCCTGCTCTAGGACGCTCCGTGAGCAGGGGTTTGAGCAAGATGAACTCCCCAGCCCTTTTCTAACCTCAGCTGTTCTGTGGTCCTGTGATTCTGTGAAATGCTGAACATCATGATTTTGGGTTGAAAGACAAAATCTCTGGTATCTCAGAATTACAGCCATGCTGACCTTCTAATGAATTTAGCATCACTGGAACGTTCAGTCTTTTGTTTTTTCTGTTCCCCTCTTCTTCCTCAGGGCATATATGTATACATTGTAGTAAATTCTCAATTTTCAAATAGCTGCCTTTATGTTCTTGATGATTGATACAGAAGGATATTTTCTTCTTTTTTTGCTTTCATGCAAATTAGTTTGAACATGATAAAGACATTTATCAGATTCTTGGAGATAGATGTGGATTTACTGGGAGGTGCAGAGGCTACAGCCTTTTCCTCTCTTGAGATGCCTCTTGACACAGCTTACCTTAGCCTTTATGTGGAGGCTTCTTTGCACTTCTCAAGTCCAAATCAGTTGAATCCATCACTCTACTTATGCTTAGCTACCTGAGACCTTCAGATCCCCAAAGTGCTGTCAGACACCTACAGCTAGCTATTTATTTATTTAGAGTTATCGTAGTTGCACAAGCAAATGTAGCTCTCCTCTAAGAGGCTTTGCTGATTACAAGCCCTGCTTACTCACAGCAAGGTAATTTACTGCCTGCAGGGCAGGACTTGGATATACCCAAGCTTCCTGGACAGCTAAATGGATCATTCCATCCCAGTGCTCATTCACTTGCTGGCCTCTCTCAGACTATTTACAAAAGCACTTATCCTGCAAATGCTTACTCATGTAAGTTATAATACTCTAATCAGAAAGTAAGTGGGGCTTGGAGACATTAAGATTTTTTTTTTTAGTGAGTAAGCACTTTCAGGGCAAAACCCAAGGGTATCGGAAATGGTGATAACTTTCTGCATAGTACATTGTCTATTTTTATCTTGAAGTCTGGATCTTTACATAACTTTCTATTAAATTGTTTGAGATCTTCCCTTCCTAGATCAGCCGAAGCCCAGTAGGCAGACATTCTTATGCTTCAAAGCATTTTCTAATGACTCCCTATAAAATGAAATGAAACATTAGCCTGAATTATAGCTGTGATCTTCTTCTAAGTTCTTTTTTAAGCACTAAATTATATCCTAGCAGTGACTGTGTCCTTTCTTCTGTCCCTCTGAATCTCACTTTAAGCTTATCAAATAACTGCTTTAACAAAAGTTGGCATTGAGGTTCATGACTTGTCCTTTTAAAATAGAATTGTTTACAAATGTCTTCCCAGCACCTAACGACTTACATGAAAGTGCACTTTTTCATCTCCAAGGATGAAGAAGAAAATGAAGATGTGCCTGTGCAGGGTCAGCTTTGTCCCAAAGACTGATAGTCATCAAAGCAAAAAAACCACTAATTTGATGAGTGGAAGACTGTGAACTACCCAGCCAGACATTAACTGGTATGTATATGCTTGACTTGCTGCTGCTGCTGCTATTGCCACTCTTTTTAATAGTGCTCTGACTGCCTTTAAAAGCAAGTTTCTTGTAAGAATGCTTTCATATCTCAAACAGTTCTGGTGATTTCACTCTTCCACTGTTTTCTTCCTTCAGCAGTTAAACAGCCTTTATAAACTGAAACTCCAGAAACATTAAAGCAAAGGGTGATGTTTTGCCAAGCCATATGTTCTTAAATGGTGTATTTTATGAAGCTGATAATAAATACTTTAAGGCATAGTAGCTAAAAAAAAAATTCCAACCTAATGTAAGCAGGCACAATTCCAGTGATTTCAACATTAACATTAGGGATGAATTTAACTGTATTTTCACTCAGGACTGGCTATAGTGTTCAAACTGTGTAGGTTCCATTGACATTATATGTTGGGCTGGAATCTAGACTAAAATTGCATTTTTTTCTACTCTACTCAATTGAAGAATTACTTCACTCAATTTCCAGCTTTATTGCTTTGTAGAAGTATTAAAATGCTGATATAAAGTGTTCACTAGGTATAAAATCTTGCCTGGTATTTGATCATTTTCCTATCTCAACAACTTTTTAAAGATATTGTTCATCTGCAAACATTTTAATCCTCTTTTAGATGAATAATAAACTTAAAACTCTAATACATGCACAATTCTATATAATAACACCAACTGTAGGCCATAAAATGACTATTCAATTGAATAATAAATTGCAATACCAGGTAATCCCCAAGTAAGCAAAGCTTTAAGTCTTTCTACTTGGTATGCCAGAAAAATATAGATAACCTCAGACAGTTAAGTAGTGATGTTTCCTTTATACTTGTAGAAATATGCTGCACAGATGTTGCTTATCTAAGTTTTGGTGACGGGAGAACAGATAGCTTGGACTGCCAGGCTGAGCAGTCTTACTCAGTCACTTTTTCTCCATCTAGAAAATTGTTTTTGGAGGTGGCTCCTTCTGCCTTATCTTTCCTTAGATGTGAAACAAGAAGGCTTTGAATATTGATGGATTATAAATTGTTCAAAAATTTCCTTTGTTCTCATTCCATCACTGAATGTCTGATTTCTCTCTCCTTCCTAGACTGTATTCTTTTCTGTACTTTACCACTTTAAATAGATATCTGAGGTGTGAGGTGATGGTATGAGGGTAAAACTCATCTTTACGGCTTAAATACTCTTTTCGCATTGTTTGAAATTTTTTCGATTGGAATTACAATTTTTAAAAAATCTGTTTATGTCAGGAAACTATAATCTTATCATGGCCAAAATTGAGAGGGTATCATGACATCTTTCTGACTTTGTTTTTGGCCTTCAGATAACCAGAAATTTCTATATAAATTGCAACATTTAAGAAAAAAGTTTAAAATCCTTGTAGAACTTCAGATTTTTAATTTCCATTCTTCCAAAGGATTTCAACATGAAAGAGGAAAGATAGAAGGAAATGACAGCTACTGGCATTTTACTCTTTAAAATAATGCTGTATTAAATGGAGTAATGTGTTAAGATCCATAAGCAGACAAACCCAATTCAGTGATCAAAGGATAATTTTAATGAGTAAAGAGAAATTTACAGTATATCTGTCATTTTAACAGCATTAAAGAAGTTTCAGGAACATTAAATCCTTAAGTAATTTATCTTTTTTTAAAAATCTGGTTTTCCCTTCAGATACTTAAAAAGGAGATTATAAACCTGCTGTTGAATTAATAATGAATTATTAGATATTAAACTTTGATCATTATCTCATGACTATATAATATTTTGGTTTCTTGTCTCATCACTGAATATGTTTACTTGTGTTAGTGTATGCCAAGTCATTTCATGATACCATGGATTTTGATAGAAAGTTGTGGGAAGTTTTTGGAAAGCAGAGATCGGCCTCAATATTACAACCATGTCTTTATTCTTCTCTAAAACCTATTGAGAGATCCTTAAAAAAAGATCTGGTCTAATTTTATCACTGGTGTCGAAATGTACAAGATATTAAGGAAATAATAGACTACTGATATTTATGGACAGGAAAAACCTACAGGGGAGCTGAAAATGATAAATATTGCTTATAACAGTAGCTAATGACTACCTCCTAAACTAATCAAAAGCATTATTAAATTTTTGGACATTTAAAAATATTGTCCTAATTTGATTTTATCCTCTGAATAATGAAATACAGAGTTTTTCCCAATGTCATTCAGTTTCTTAAATCCCCCGAACTATAAATCTATCTGTGCTACCTGCGTGACTCCAAAATCTCACTGGCTGGAGTCAGAGAGGTTGAGAAAAGAAGTTGTGTTATAAAAGAGACCAGAAAATATTTAGAGAGAAAAATAAATGCACACACACAAAAAAAGTAAAAGTTACTTGTAACTCTTGCAGATAAGAAAAATTTTAAGAGTAAGAAAAGAATTCTGAAAAATGTCACTGGCAATCAGTGCCAGCGAAATCCATCCAGGAAGGAAGAGGGACAGTAATTATTTGCCGACGAAACAAATGCAGTCTTGGTCCTCCTCCTTGGCAAATGGCAAAAATCCCATTGACACTGATGGGGCCAATATTTCTCTCAATGTCCTGATGCAAGCTTGACACAATAACTAACCAGCTCACATTGGCCCTAATAGGACTTTGGCCACGGACTTCACTGGTAGCACTGCTGAACCGTTTGCCCTTGGGCCATGAGGCTGAAATCAATCAGATATCTGCTCTAAATTAGGTCATGTATTCCAGTGTTGTTTATTTGTTTGGGTTTTTTTTTTTTTTCTCTTATGACTATATCAGGGTCAGATCCATACCATGGCACAAAGTGGAGCAATCAGCTTTCAGTGTACACATGAAGGTTTACATAGATGTGATGTTGTGTTACAGATTCGATCAATCTGAGCTCATTTTGGCTGTGATGTAATTTCCATTGGTCCCAGTGAAAAAAATAGCAGAAACAAATCTGGCCTATTTAAGTAGCACTTTAGTATTTCTGCTTTACTTTAAGGGCAATAATTGTCATTGCCATGGTTTTTGAAGATACATAGCATTCATTATCAAGTACTCAAGTGGTGTACTTTGACATTGTGTGTGAAGAGGAGAATATGTAGTCCAATATGATAATTATGGGGAAAAAAAGCCAACCCAGCTAAGAGTAAACATTGAATTTGCAAATGAAGACCCACTGGGAAAAGATAAACTAGATTGTGTGATTGGATTTTCACAGAAGATTTTTTTTCTTGCTTTTTATATTTATTTAGTTTGATTAGTTTATTTATTTTGATTAAACAGTCAGTGCTTTGCAGATTGTTCTCCATTAGCAAGTGTAATTTTCATTTTTCTCTCTCTACTGAACCCATTTTTCTTTGGTCCTATGTTTTGTACTGCATTTGTATGACCTCCCTCACTTTTATTTTACAAGCAGTGGGAGAACAGATGAAATTATCTCAGTTTTCTGTAAGGACATTTTAACCCTGAGCACTGGAGCCTGATGCTGATCTCCTTGAATCAATGTGGGTTTGAAGAGATAAAGATGTACAGTGCAGCATTTCGCCAGCGTGCTTGTACAAAAGCTGTTTGCACAGCTCTGCTGCACCTCTCTGAGCCTTGATCTGGCCTCATAAATTGCTAGGCTGGGTCTCAAATTCCTTATTGCCTCTGGATAGTGGATGTGGCACCAGCTCAGCTCAGCTCTTGCTCATCTACCTGCTCCAAATATACGTAAAAAGTAGGAAGCTACCAAACCTATATAAAATCTTGTTTCCTGTTGAACAAAGCCATGTTCAACTCATGTCTTCCATATCCTACAGCAAAATTATCCTTGCAGAACACCATCTGTACTAACTCCACTGTGCAGTATAATTAAAAACATATTGCTGTCATATAGGCTTCACATAAACCTATAAACACTTTAAAGCAGGGGGATTCCTCTAAATCTAGTCATAAAAAGATTCTCTCTCTGCCAGTGTATTCTAGAGGAGGTTTTTGCTCAAAAACATGGTGTGGCTTGAAGGAATTGGCAAAGAATGATGTTGGGTGAGTTGAGGCTCATTGAAACATCCTTGTAAACTGAAAGATTAATGGATACCCTTATTTAAGCCAAGGCTGGTTACCCGTTTTATGAATATTCCAAAAGAGCTGAGAATGTTGTTCAGACTAATGTATCTGTACTTGCTGCTCAGACACACAAGTGTTTTTGACAAGGTACCCGCTGCAGATTTTGGATGGAAATCTCACAGCTTACAGGTGAGGGTTCCTTGGATGCCTGATAAGGAATATGCATTCCCTGGACTCTTGGACAAAACACACTCCTTGGTGGTTCAGTATTAGGCCTGGTATTTGTGAAGTCATGGAAGTGACTCCTATGCTTAGACTGTGGAAATGAAAGAGTGCTTTAATGCAAAGGGAAACCCCAATTACTAGGCAAAAGGCAGACAGAGCTCCAGTCTGAATCAAAGAGCAGTGTATTAAGCTGTACAAGGTAAGATAAAGGCTAGGATAAGGAAAAGGATAGAGGTATTGCAATGAATAACATTACTGTGCAGGAATTTTGAAGATTTGGTGACACACATAATGAACCGAGAGAATGGCAAAATCCCTAGCTCTGGGCATAATACCTAGGAAGAATGGCTAATATTGACATGTATGTTTGGACTAACCACCTAAAGGCAAAAGGTGCCTTTTTGCAAAAGGTGAATTTTGACAAAGGCCAAAGTCAGATTTGCAATTTATGTGAGAAGCACCATGTGAAAGCAGCCTCCGTTCCCCTATGCAATGAATGTCTGTGCCTCAGTGGAATAAAAGGGTTTCTGAAAATGAGGGGAATTTATAAACCACTAATTTTAACCACTAATTTTAACTAGATTCTTTCACCAGCTCTCCAAGGAGTCTACCAAAGGAATCCCAAGTGACATGGCTTGCAAGGGCAGCTGAAAGGCCTGGCAAAAGCCTGCAGTTGTGAGGTTTGGTGACAATGGAGAAAATGTGCTCTTCTGGATGCCTTTTGCGTGTTCCACATGAACGTATATATTGCAAGGACATGACTTTATGTGGGTTTTCATTGTTCACAGACACGGCAGAATGCACAGCCAGGGTGTATTTGCACCACACAACTGAAAAGATGAAGCACTTCTTCATCTAAGAAAGGAATTTGTTTCTTCCGTAGGGATATCCAAGGATAACAATATTTGCAATTGACATTAGGGCGTCCTGTCAACAGACATGAGAGGATAAGGGAAATTTTCTTCTTTTTAGCGGTAAGAAAATTTTCTTACGGCTTCTGTTTTAGGATTTCCTATTTCTACAGCTGGAGATTGTACTGTTACTGACAAGTTGGGTCCAAGACAACAAGTGCATTTAAAAAAGCCTTATGTACTCGAGGGAAATTTATGGGGACACGTGTAAATGTACTAATGATATTCATCTGTAGTTGACATATCAAAGATAAATGTCAACTTATCTATTTGTTAATGGATCTATTAAAAGCTGTGTTTATACTTTCTGTCTGTTTTTTTTTTTTCTCAAGCACTTACACACAGATGGATTGTGCAAACAAATACTTCATTAATCGCAGGACTCAGAGCCAAGTGAACACTTTTGAGTCCAGAATAATGTCAATTAACCCAATTTAATTGCTTTCTTGATCCACCACCACTTTTTAAACAACTCTTTTTAGGTTTGTTGTACAAGACCAGAGGGACACTGAGTAATTTGATATGATTGAAGGACTCTATACATCCCCTTTTATTAAGAAAAATACAATCTGTGCTCCCAAAACGGTATAGCACCGTGGAACATAAAGAGCAACACAAACAACAAATCCAAATGCTTAATTAGAATGAGTCACTGAGGCAAAGTTGGCACAGTCTAAGATTCCCAAGCTCAATTGAGGTGATGAGGGGAAAAGAATCCTTTCTAAATGTGATAACCATTTTATTTAAAATAATTTCTAAGATACTTTTTTCCTACTACAAAACAGCTGCTTTTACAGTATCAGCAATTCAAAGAAATTTGTCTCTAAGTTGAAATAATGATTCATTACATGTGTAGCTACAACATATACCTGTAGGTTTGCCACTTTGACACATTAAAAAAATGTTTCACTAGGAGAGCTTTCTGCAGTTATAGAATACAAAACAGAGGGTTTTTTTCTATGCCTAGCTGTGTAACATAGAAAGAACTACTTAGCAGTTAATTATAATATGTGCAGTGCATATATTATAATATCAGATCAACCTGATTTTCTGAGGGGGAAAGCAAAAACTGTCTTAAACCAGAAGCTAAATCTGAAAACAGACAGCAACTGAATTTTTGTTATGTCTTAATGACTAATGATAAAATGTGAATTTTCAATTTGATCTTGTATGGTGTTTTCTATAAGTGAAAAACCAAAGGGTTTAAAAAGATGCATCTAATCTTGTATTTTTGCGAGCTGTATTGCTACCATGTGATCAAATGTTTGACTTCTGAATTAAGTTCTGTACAACAATTTCACAAGTTACAAGCCAGTAAAATATTGCCTATCAAAACCTAACACCATAATATTTTCTCCTCTATTATCTCACTGTTATACATTTCATTAACCTTGTCAGGTATATCTGACATTTCTAACTAATTAGATGAAAAGGTTTTACTATGCATGTGTTTCTGGCATGGTGTAAAGGATTAATCATATGATGCCACAAGACTCTGCAAATGGATAACTGATATTTCTTTTTCCCTAGAGTGAAAAAATAAGGCATACTTTAAATAATATTTCCTGCGTATCACTGATTGAATCTATGGAATGTTAAGGCTACAAGCATTTTTGTCAATGTCCTTATTTTTTTTTTAATGTTCCCAGATAAGAAGGAATTTTTAATAATAAAAACTTAAATGTGATGTTGTTTATACATCAACACATAAGGATTTTTTTTCATTTCAACTTTCTCAGACCCTCAACAGCTTCCTATAAATCCATGTCTTTTGAACAATTCCCATATCATATAGGTGAAAACCCCCAATTTGCCATTAATCAGACAGAATTTGCCTCTGCTGAAAAAACCCTGTGATTGAGAGCAATGTCTTCAATCTACCTCTCCAAAAAAACATTTAATAGTTCAGTCCTTCTGGACAATGTTAAAATAATAATTTAAGCCTAAACTCTCATTTGGTTTTCTCATTATGCTCACTGGAGCTAATGGGACTATATGCATGCTTAAGCATGTACTCCAGGGCTTTCCTTATAGGAAATGGCAACGGTTCAGAATGGCAAGGGGATAATATTTAATCAAGGAAGCAGGTTTTAGTTCAAACTTCCACCGTCACTGTTATGTCTAATAGTGAAGGAAATTATTTTAAAACTGCTGGCACTCCATCCTTATTCAGCATGATGTCAAAACCACAGAATGGTCTATTACATGTTTCTGCTACTTGAAACTTGGAACGTGAAAAGTTATGGGACTTTTCCCACAAATCCCTTGCTTGCAGGAACAAGCACTTACAGGATTGACCTGAAAATCCTGAAGTTCTTTCTGAGTTTTCTGGAAGCTGGGCAAAATCAGGATCTTGGTGTGCAGGCACCCAAGTTGGCACCTGGTTTGTGTCTAAGCTCAGTCAGAATCTAGATCCAGTTAGTATGTCTGTTTTAAAAAAAACAATTTAGCAGGATCTCTTGGGAGCATGTATAAAGAATAATAAAGAGATGTCTGCCTCACAAATGTAGCTTGGGCCACTCTTTTAAATTTCAAAATTTAAAAAAAAAAAGGCTGAAAAAGGAAATTTCCCTTTTAGTCCATAGCCTTTATATTGGATAAAATACTTATGTAGAAAGTGGCAGACTCTGGTTCAAAATCCTTTACTGCCATTTAAAACTACATCCATTTTAGGAATGGATATTAACAATTGACTCTAAAGACTTTCCAAGGACGGGGCATGTTTTCGTTCTGAATTTCAGTGGATTATAGATCATAATTATTATAAAATATATAAATTCTTACATGATAAATAATTGATGTATTTGTGTTGTAGGAAAAAAAAGTCAGCATCACTTCATTAGGAAGACCTGTGGCAATTTTTTCTTCTGCTCCCTGCACTATTTATCTATTTTACATTTAGGAGTCTCTAAATAGCTTTGTGAACTGCCAATTCTAGTTCTTAATAGATTTCATTTTGATCCACCTTGAAGGTAGATCTGCCCATAGATACATAGCACGACATTACAGACTCTTTTGGTAGTGAAACATTTATAATTTAGACATTGTATTCCCTAATTTTAGGTAATTGTTCTTTGTATTTTATATGTCCTATGCATTAAGGTTGTCTCCTTTGTCTTTACTGAGGCAAGTTTCCTTCTATATTTGATATTAGGATATAGAAGATATTAACCCAGTCCAGGGAATGGGAACATTAGCTAATATTTCATGTGCCTTGTGTTTATCATATTCCTACTAGGCCCTTTACATATATTCATCTAATGTTGAGTGAACCTCAGTATTATGTTGTTCAAAATATTTTTTAAATATTCTCAAATCCTTTGAAGTAATTTGACTTTCTCAGATGCAGCATTTCACATACCTTCTTTTTTTTTTTCTTCCTTGCAAATTATGTAAATGTAGATCAAAATATGATATGTTATAGAAAATGTTTCCTTCCCTGTGGATGAGTACTTAATATTGCTGTTTAAGTATGAGTGAAAGAAATGGTTGTAGTACAGGACGCACCTAAGTCTAAGAGGATGCTGCATTGTTCTGTTGAATTGCTGCAGCTTTTAATATTCAGACTTTTTGTCTCTGGTCGCTTAGAGCAGTGCTGTACAGAGTTATTCAATACATCAAGAGGGACTCTAGCTATGTAGACTTGAATTATCAATATTTATTTACTTTTGTGTGGGTGTATGTATGCGGCAGTGCTGAAATGTTTCTTGAGTTTGATTTCTGAAAAAAAATGTATAGCCTGGTTTATATGCTTTACATAATTTGTTTTGGCAAAACTAGCTTTTTATTCCTGTATTTTGAGGTCTGGAGTGGCCTGGAATGATCTTTTCTGCCATTTTACCTAACACATACCAGAGGTATCCCATGGGATTAAAAAAACATGTTAAGAACAACTGTCTTAACAAGTTTTAACTCCCTGATTACCAATAGGAATTGTTTCTTGGTTTATTAGCATAAGCCAAGGAATAACTAAAGTGGAGACAATCTACCAACTATTTAAGAAACAAGTAAGTTACACATGACAAATATAACTCTGTATCTATATAGGGAATGTCTCTGAGAGATATAGGATTATGAAATCCTGAAAGATACAATGTATTCCAGTTGAAAATGATGAGATAAAAATAGCAGAGGCAGATTTGATACAGTTATGTGCATAGACTTTCTTAGTTTTACTGTAGTTAAACAGAAAAAAAAATAGGAAGACATGGATCATTATTACCAACTCTAATTGTGGGTTTTGGTTTTTAAAAGTCAAGTAGTTCCATGATGTGTATCTGACTCATCAGGCATTTCCATATCCCTTAGTCCTCTGGCTATTAAAGCTGAACTTGAAAAAAATGCATTGGGAACTCAAAAGGTGTCAAACATTAAATTGGTTTTTTATCTTTAGTCTGTAGGAAAGGCAGAGTCTGGTTGTGACAGCCTAGAGCAACCCTGGAGAGGCATGTTGCTTTCCTTTGGTCATGAACAGGGCACTGGCCCCTGGGAGCAGTGTGTTACACAGCTCAGCTTTGCACTGGGTAAATTAAAAGCTGCTTCTTGTCTCTTGTCCCTGTTTCCTACACATTTCCTCTTTTCCTTTTCTGTATTCATGCAGTACTGTGGAAATGTTGATTTTGACCAAGACTGAAAGATCAAATAGGTAAGGCCAAAATGTATCCATCAGAACCGTGCCTGGTGGTAAAGCCCCCGTTGCTGCAGAGGCAGCAGGGAAGGAGTGCTGACAACAACCCTCATCTCTCATTTCACACAGTTCTGGTCTCTGTCAGCCCTGAGACATGCCAATCAACCAGACAGCACACGACCTGGCATGCATCATAATTGGGAACGTTAGCAGTATCTGCTTCTGACTCCAAGATGAGATTGTTTTTATGGTACGCATATGAAGAAAAAAACTTTCGTAGAGAAAGGGGACACATTGGTCAATCTCCTGGGAGGTAGAAGTCATTCTTCTACATCTGAATCTTTTCTTCTGCAGGCCAAAAGAGCAAAGTTGCAAAAATTCAGAGCAAATAGGTTTCAAGGAGGTTAAATATTGCATTGTAGTGTGATAGCTCTTTCTATAGCACATCAAATAAGAAGGAAGCAGTAAGACAGAGGTGTCATGAAGTAATATTGCAATAACCTAGAAACTTCTCAGCATGTTCTTTTGGATGGTCGGATCATCAGTGACAATGTCCTGGAATTCTGCTACTGAATGTGACACAGTTGTGCCTGTCCACTCAACTCTAAAAGATTCCTGGATATGGTATGAGTCCAAAATTAAAAGGAATAGAGAATAGCTTCTGAACAGAAATAGTTCCATTAGGGACTAATGAAAGCACCAAAGAAACTTGAGTAATGATGAAGGCAACTATAAACTTAAAAGGCTGTATGCTGACTAGCAAGGAACCAACCAAAGGAAAAAAACCACAGTGCTAATAATCAGGGATCTCCCATACACCTAATTCCAAAGGAATTTCCTTATTTTCATTCCATATTCTTCTTTGATGTTACATAGAAGCTGTGCACAGAATGTTTTGTTAAAGTAATTTTTAGATATCTATTTACAATTTAAATATTAATGTAGCAATTCTTTCAAGAATCAGATGGTTATTGAAGTAGAGAGGGAAATACAGACCAAATTATATAATTTTGAGACACATCTTTAAGAGTTGCAAATCTGTTTTACTCTGTTCTCTTTACCCAAAGCAACACTATTTGACTAAAAGTCAGAGAAAAGCCATATAATGCAGCTGTGGTGAATTTAATGGGTGATTAGAGCTACAAAACTGTATGAGTTTGGTTACATTAACACGCTACTCAGTATGTAGCATAGGCTGTGTTTGATGCACTTTTGGCTACTGCAGTTAGGGCTCAATCCCAGACACCAAATTTAAGCATAACTCCTATGGAAGAGAGAGTGAAACCCTGAATTATGATTATAGAAACAAAGAACAAACAAACTATTCACAGCTGCTAGTACCATAAAACCTGGATGAGGTTTCCTGCAAGCTCCTGCAACCTGCCATATGCTGGAGGGACGCTGCAGATATTGTGGCTGTTGGCAGGGAGATGCACAGCCAGGAGAGGTAATGCTTCATTCAGCATGTTCCTCTTGCAGCCCCTGGCAATAGGTTTTCTGCAGTTTCCTACAGAGCTGCAAATAGAAACTAAAGCTGTGTTGGACTTGCTGAACCTTTAAGAAGGAGACAGGTGAAAAAGAGCTTGCCTTTTTCTTTTTTTTTTTTTTTTTTCTTCAGGGTGAGTTGCCACTGCAGGACAAAGATTTTATTCTAGTTAGGATATGAGATGTCTGTTTCTACTCACAACTAAATTCTTAGTTCAGATTCTATTGTGATATTTAGTGATATTAGACTGAATTCAGTTTCATTTTTGAAAGAAGCAGAAAGGAAGATAGCTTTTAACTATCTTAGCATAGCTATTTCTTTCTTAAATTCTCTGTTAATTAAAAGCTGAATATAGCCTTTTATGACTGACCTTCTAATTCTTCTTTCAAAGATCCCTGTGCATAACTTTGCTCTATATTTATTTAAAATCCTATTCCTCGGGGTATCCAGAGGAGAAGCCCTAGTAAATACCTGAGAGCAGTGTGTCCTCTTGGGATCCTGCCTCTTGTGCATCCTAAATATTATCTTTTGCTCCACCTCTTTAGTAGCATTACTGTTTCATTGGCTAACATGAGGGATCAAGAAGCAGCCCTGCAATAATTCCACAGCTTTGAAAGCAGAAATTTCTTTTACATAAGCTTTATTTTTCAGTCACTGAAACATGGCTGACATGAAAAAGCAGGAAATATTCAGTTTTTCTTTATAATTTATACCTTTGCAACTTTTATTTCATTCAGAAACCTCCCTGTTTATTTCTGAGCTACTAAGTTGTGGTACCTGGAAATACATACTTTTATCTCTAAATGTTTGCTCATTGTGTTAGTGATGTATTTGTACATGCAGTTTCCCCAGCCTGCTGTAAGTTACATAGTGAAATATTGAAATATCTCATGCATCTGGGATAAATGAACTTGAGATTACAAATCGTGTCATTTTTTTCTGTGTATTGAATGAAAAGACAAAAACATGCAGACAAGTCTGTCCTGCAACAAGACTTTCAGAGACACGACTATGATTCAAGTAAGTCCCTCTGATCAGATTTGTGTAAAAGTTTGGAAAAAAATTGACTTTTGGCAGGATGTTCAATATGTAATAGGATCATTTAATATTTGAGCTTCTAGAATAGTAGCTTAAATGCTCAAAGGTCAAAGTTGTATCCTGTGGGCTTTCTAAATTTCCATATTTATCCATCTGGTGCATCTATCCAGCACCCTCGATTCTTTGGGCAGACCCTTGATTGCTTTTTGCAGTCAACTGGATCAAAGTCTATGCAGCATGAAACGTGTAGGTGCAGTTTATGAATCGTATCTTCTGTATTACCCATTGGAAATGTATCCCTTCACTTCCACTTGCTGGGAAACAACTTTTCTGGTGTTAGGAGTAATAGCTGAAGGAACAGAAATGCGTAAAAAGAAGCGCAGGCAAGGGCACAGGGAACAAAAATGTTGCTTTGCAGTGTGACATTGTTTCACAGTTATCTATTTTTCCCTAGTTTCTAGGAGTAGGAGAAACAATATTACACTTAAAAGAAAGCATAAAAGTCCGGGACTTCAAGTGTACTTTAATTTTTAAATATGTAACCTAAAAATTCTATTTTGTAGATACAAGGATAAATCACTATTTCTGCTTCATTGAACGTGGTTTTAGTGGCTGTCTTTTTTTGTCAGACTTCTGGTGCTAAGATTTGTCCTCATTGCATGTTCTTTTTCTATGACTCTAGCTAGCCCTTTAAACCTACCCCCAGGTTTGTGAAATAATTATGAGCACAAGAAGCCAAAAATATGACTTGTTTAAGATTAGCCTTGAAGTCTGCTTCAAACTGCTCTGGCCAGCAGCAGTCTTGTGGTTTTGGGCTGGTCTGTGCCTGCTGCCCTGTGTGCAGGCACAGTGTCCTTGCTGGACATCTGTGTGCATAGCTGCCCCTGGCGTCTGGCAGAAATAAGACTCAGATAGATTATACAGAAGGTTATAAAGTTGTGGTAGGGGTGAACACCTCTATTGTCAAGGCAAGAGCCACCAGAGCCTAACTCCTGCTCTGTGCCTTGTGATGCAGCTGCAACCAAAGACACCCTGCTGTTTTTCCAATTCCTCCAGCACCAGGAATCACAAGAGGAGCCTACAATGGATGACCCAAAACAGTGCATGAACACAGCTGAGGTTGCTGTGAAAGAGCAAGCCAGGTGATAAGTATCAGTTCAGCTGCTTTGTTGCAGCTCTGCACCTGCACAGAGCAGAGGAGGGCAGCTGCAGACAGGTAAGTTAGTGCAATAAAAAAATAAATAAAAAGAAAAAGCAAAAGATGTGCTGCTTGTTATTTAGCTTTTGTGTGGTTTGTACAAAATCTCTTGTGATGCTTCGTAACCTCAAGGCATCTTTTGGAGGGGCACAGATTCCCATGTGGAATGTCAGGTAGTGGTCTGCAAGGAATCAGTGTAATTTTGTGAACTGCTTTTCTCTTCAACTAGCTTTCCTCTGTTTGACCAGATTAGGAGAAGTAGATGTCATCAGAACAAAAATAACAGAGAAAATTCATGCTAATAGTAAAGTATGAGGATGTTGACACCAAGTATTGGACTGGAAGGTGGGAAGAGACAGAAGAGTCTGAGTCTTCTGGATTAGAGGTGAATTGGTACCTTGGTCTGAGCTGAATCCTTCCCAATTTGAGGTCATATCCTCAGAATGTGCTATGCATTTCCCTTTCCAAAGGAAGCAAGTTTAATAATTTCAGCACTGAGAACCGGTACTATTGGAAATGCTTCCATAATGTTCTTAGGTAAAACAACAGACGCCTAAGCAAAAAAGCAAGTGCGGCAGTGCAGTGCTCCTATTTGTGAAGGTCTGAATAAGTCTGTTCAGCAAAAGCAAAATTTAGAACATGTATTCAAACCACCAGTCTGTTTTGTGCTTATGTGCAAAGAACATGCTAAACAGAGATATGACACCCAAATACTCATTTGCCAGTGGAAAAACAGCCCCAAGATAATACGTGGAAACTGTTGTACATCTCCAATGCTAAATGAGCAGGAAACATAAACAAGACTAGACAAAAATTAGCTTGAAACCTGTGATGTCATGGCAAAGAAATGACAGTATGAAACACAGAGGTAGCTCTTCAGTATTATCATTTTATTGTCTTTGCACCTTTTCAACAGAGGCTTCTCATATTATCAATTCCACCTTAAGTTGGCAAATGATGAAGCATGATGATCTGTCAAATCACAGGTAGTACACTGAACAATAATATTTAAGAAGACTCCTGTCTCTTTCCCTTTTTAAAAAAAAAATTTGATGTTGATAATAGAAAAATCAATCTTTCAAGGAGGTGTTGCAAATATGTTTTTTCAGCTGCGGAAGTTTCTGCAAAGTTACCTCTTCACAGTGACAAATTAAGTATGTAAGATTGGTAGAGGTCTTATTTTTCTTTTTCTCTATTTATTGGGGCTGTTCTGGAATATTAAATCTGTATACAACTACTGCACATTTTCCTCCTCACTGATAGTTTGTTTTATATGGAATATATTTTTACATCATTTAAAAATATTGCTCTCTATAAAACACTTTTATACTCTATTTTTCATTTGATTTCCAAATAATTGCGGTATGGTTTTCTTATTCTTAGCAAGAGGAGATAGATCCCCAGATGTATTTTCTTTTGTTTTTCTTTCTTCCTTCCTTCCCTGTGTAAATACTCTTATAAAAGTAGATTTAACAAAAGACCATTCACTATAAAAAACTTCCTCAGCAGTGACACGATACACCACACACCCACTTGTGTAGTCTTTATCAATAACAACAGAAACAGTGTCAAGTGATAAAAATATATGTGATTTAAATCAGCCGTTTTGGGAGTATATTTATTCAAGACCCTTCAAGCGGAGATGAATAGCAGGTTTCTAAATGTGGTGTTATGAGGGTAAGCAAATGAGTCATTATTTGTATTCTAGAGCAATAGAGTTGGGCAAGAACAACACTGCAAGAGGGAATAAGCAGTCGTATCTAACTGTTTATTCTATTACATTCATCACCACAGGGTGTATCTGTGCATGTGAGGTCAAGGTCAGTGGTCCTTGCTCACATGAATCATTCTCAGCACTAATGAAAAACACCCCGGTGCGGCATGTTGGAACACCAGCAGCTCCGGCAGACTTCTGACACTCCTGACTCACTTGTGAGAGCCACAACTCACAGGTGAGGCAGAACGGCTGCGGTGGGGGACATCCGGGGCTTGGGATGGATGAGAGCCTAACAGGGGCTGTAGTTGAGATTGGCATTGAGAAGAAGGAGGGTAATTTTTAACTGGAGGACAAAACAGTGCTGCTGTGGGCCAGCTATACCTCCTTTACACCTTGGCTGTTTGAGTTTCAAAGCCGAAGAGTCTTTCAAAATGAAATATTAATTAAAATATCGCAACCTGGATCTGAGTTAGTTTCCAAATAAAGTTTTAAAATTATGATAATTATCTTTCTCCACAAGTTTCTTGAAATCAAGGAAACAGAGACAGAATATAGTGGCACATGAAGAAGGGTTTATTTTTCTTCTCTCCCTCCTCCTCTTTCAATCAGTGCAAATTCTGCATACATTTTCTCTGTATTTCCGTGTCCATATAGAAAGAAGGATATATTTTGTGAAAGTGCTGATCACATGTATATATGTGTATGAAAAATTAGAAATCAGCCATGGAATAACTTTTCAGGGCTGCTGCAGTGACTGCTATAATTTGATATGCAAGCGGATTTATCACTAAGATTGCAAACAAAAGTTATGCGCATTATGTTTCTTGCACTGCAATGATCCTTCTACAGAAATTTTGGCGGCCCCTCGCCAGAGCCAAGGGAGGAACTCGATGGTCGGAGGAGTCCCCGGGACTCTAGAGAGGAAGAAGAGGATGCTCCGCGGAGGTGAGGGAGGGAGGGAGGCAAGCTGTTGCCTCACCACACATGGTCTTGTGGGAAGTGGGAATCTCAGGTTGAGTTACTCATCGGTATGGAGTCAGGAGTGTGCACAACCAATGATTTTGATGGCAGGAGGTAACGTACACATGTTTTTCAGGGAAGGTGCTGTAGGAGGACTTGCCGGCGGGCAGGAGGAGGTTTGTGCCGAGGGCTGTCATTTCCGAAGCCCGGAATTCTTCTCATCCCAGGAGCCCATCACCGCCGCCTCCGATGCTCTCCCTCCCTACGGTAGGAGCAGGGGGCTGGCGGCGCACGGACCCGCCGGGCAGC
>VXBC01010651.1:112867-334353 GCA_013399945.1 Ploceus nigricollis
TATATTCTTTTATATGTATATATGTTAATTTTCTTTTCTTAAAGAAATTTGTGGTGGTTTTCATGTATATGACATTATTCAGTATTTTTCTTTACAATTGTAATGAGAGTCCAAATTGTCAGCCCAATGAGCTCCAAATTCCACAATTGCTTATATAATAGTACTGTAATTTTCATTTATGCTTTCTCTGCTTTCTCTTGGTTTTATGCCAATAACTTCAGGAAGATCAAACATCATAAACTTTTTGGGTTTAACTTTAGAGATAAAGCAGAAGATTCTGAGGAAACCACGCTCCTAACTATATGCTTCAAACCCAAACTCCAATCACCTGATGTGCACAGAAGTGCTGATGATGATTGTCCTCTTTGGAAGCTGCTGTTTTCCTTGATGTTGCTGTAGGAAGAGGTCTTTGTTGTTTTGGGTACATATGAGTTAGAGAACTCTGGAAATTGCTGACAAAAAGGGACAATCTGATTTAGGACATTCCCACAGATTTTGTGGGCGTAGGGAAGGACTGCATTAGTGCTCATGACTGGCAGATGCTAAGAACCTTTTTTATTGGGTCATTGTTTCTAACAGCTTCATCCAGCTGCCTTTTCAGTTCTCTCTGGACATGCTGTTACAGAACTTTGAGAAACAGATTGGAAAGTTGCATGCAGCAAATGAGCAGTACAAGTTCCTTATAAATGCTACTTTTCCCTTTGGCAAGCTTTTCAACTTCAGAGAGTATATTTCTTCCCCTGCACTTGGAATTAAATGTGTGTGCCTTGACAGCCAAATTATTTGCTGTAGGAGTAAAACACCACATCTGTCCCTCACTGAAGCTGAACACTTTGACTGAGCTGGTCCTACCAGTGCACGATAGCATCAAATGGTCCATGGGCCAAAAGAAAATTTTCTGATAATAGGGAATTGCAATTTGTATGGGCAAATACAAAGCTGAGGTGGACTTCAACAAATCGGGACAAGTCACAAATAATTCAACATTCAGGCAAAAGTGATAACCATCATTGTTCATGTGGCTGACTTTTAATTGTCATATATATCTACTGACCGAATGTTTTTGGAATTATGCTTTGCTGGGTTAAGTGAAAGACGGTAAAGATTTTGTCAGCTGAAAATAAATTGCCTGAATTTTTTGCAGGGATTATTACTGAAACCAACACAATTCCTTTTAAAAACTTGAATTATATATAATATATATTTTTATATATGTTATATCCATATATAAATTAAATATTGATGTATAAGAATAGAGTGCCTGTTGTGGAAAAGAATGTGCACAGCTCCACATGAGAGGGGATGCAGCACTGCCTGACTCAACCAGTTATAAGTGGTTTTCTGGCAGTGAGTGAAGAGCTGAATTTAATGATTTAAACATACAGGGACCTGTGGGCAATGTCTGCACAGTGGTTATTTGCATTTGAGAAATGGGAACAGGTATCCAAGGAATTTACTGAGGTAACTTAATAGGTTTTTGAGTGTGCAGAAAGATATATGTACTCTGGGGAAAGGTAGCATGTGACCAAATCTGAATGCACAGGGTTTGAATGTTGTTGGTACTTTGCAAAATTGCTTATCAATAGCTTATTGAGTAAACAATTTAGTTTAGCAAGTGTGGAATATTGTTAAGTGATGAAATATGACAGCAGTGATAAGGAGAGTGATAGCAAAGACTGTGATTAACAAAACAGTAGAATTAGGACAGCAAAATGTCACACACAAGGTTTTATTTCCAGATAAAGAACGTTCTACAACTGAGCTTGAACAAGGTGAGTGCAGTATGTTTAAAAATGAGATGTGGAAAAGAAGAAATATTTAACTGGACCAAAAAAGCAAAGAGGAGTATAATGTACAGTGGTCAGCAATAGTGATCATTCTAGTTCATCAGTTGAAAAAAGTATTTGATAAATGTCCTAATGACAGAATGAAACAGCAGAGAGAGACCATTTTAGTTTTCCCTTAATCAAAGCCAGGAAGCAAACGAGAATCCTGAGCTAAAAGTCTTTGGGTATCTCTGCTCTGCCTGCAGAAACTGACAGGTCTCCAAGTAGGAATATGATGATTTGTTAAAAAGCTACTTCATACAGTGAAACTGTTGCATGTTTGTATATTTATCAAATTTGTAAAATGTGGAGGAAAACAGTGAGGGTAGCTTTCCCACATAAAGTTGAAATCATTAGATAAACTATCAGGATAACTAAATTAGCAACTTGTTTTAGTTTATCTGTAAGAGAACAGAAAACCATAGAAGACCTGCATCTTTCAATAGACCAATTAACACAGAGGAAGTCGTGAACAAAGAGTGACTGTCACTACTCATTAAAAAATATATATCTACTGACCGGTCCAGGCTCTGAAAAGGAGGTGTGTTGGGGTGGGTTTTTTGTTTTGTTTTGTTTTTTTTTGTTTTTCTTTTTTTTTTTTTTTTTTCCTTTCCCTCTTGTAAGTCCAGAAATATGATTCTTGCACAGAGGTAGTTGGGCTGCACCCAGAACTTTTTGTATCTGTCAGAAGATATCACTAAATAAGAATGTCTTTGGGATTATCCTGGCATTTGAGATGTTTCAGAGGAAATTTAACCAGGCACTAGGGGAGCTCTTAGATGTTGATATTGTTGCCGGTAATGTTCTTGTTGCAAGGAAAGGAAAAGTCTGGGAAGAGGCTGTGAGGTTGGATTGTAGCAACTTTGGGGCACGCCAGGCAGTGCTTGTGTCTAAATCAAAGGATGAAAGGGAAGGACAGCACTTGTGGGAAACCAAAGGAAGATTAGAGTAAATCCTAAGAGTGTCAGTGGTTCCAAAACTCTGTGGAAACAGCAATGTTAGCTACACTGTGATACTTCTGGAAATTGCCTAAAATAGGTGCTGGTGTAAAGACTGTACATGGTGGGATTTGCTAGCAGAGTCTTTAGAGACACAGGCAGCTACAGGAGAGTAAAACTGGTAACAGATCTATCTAAAACACCAGTGGGGAAGGTTAAAATGGCAGATCCCTGTCTGACAGTGTGAGACTGCTCACATTACTTGAGAGCCAAAGAGCAGTACAGCGCAGGGACTGGCAGTGAGTTAGATGAACTGGATCCTTTATTGCTTCTTGCAATGGCACTACCATACAGCAGGCAACATGTGGAAGTGATTCATTCCAATCTTTTATGTGTATGTCTCAACCTCTTATTTCTGTTTTTCCTGGTTCCTCATCAAAATGTCCTTCTCCAGGTCATCCCAGGCTTATTAAGTACTTTCAGTACCCCCCTGTATTTTCTTGTCCCACTCCCTGTCTTCACATCCAGTAATCTTTTCCAGATCTGTGGGCAAAATATATGTCTTCCCAGTGTAATTTTCCCAGAAAGTCTTTAGCCATGTCCCCAGAAAATTCCACTGGGGACAGATATTGAGCAAAAAAAAAAAAAGTAAAAAAAAAAAAACCACCAAAAACCAACCAAACAAACAGAAAAAACCAATCAAAATTTGACAAGGTTCTAATCCAGTTGTGGGGTTTTTCTGATTGGAAGTGATGGCAGCATTGATGTGCAGTGCTACCAGGACTATTACAGGGCTTTGTAATTGCATCTTTTCACATAGATTCTGACTAAAAAAATTTTCAAAAGTTTCAAGGACCAAATTATGCCTAGCACTCCCACCTCAGATTAAAAGGAGATATTTGAAAAGGGACTTAATGAGATCGAGGGAAAGCAAAAATACACTTCTGTCTGACAATTGCCCACACTTAAGTATGGCAGTCAAGCATAATATGTCTAAAGGAACAAATACATTTTCTTTTCTCTTAAATGTATTGTGTGTTTGATAGTGTTTGTGGGGTTTTTTGTAGATCTTGTGCAATAATAATTTTTTAAAAATTAAATTGCTACATTGTGTGATTTCAAAAAGGATGGATATACAACAGGTGAACATGCATTGAATTTCCTTTTTGACCCTGTGTATATTTATTTGCAGGGAAATTCAGCATGTACTTGAAGATACCCTATTTATAGTCTATTTTGGACCTCTGTCTTTAGCTGAATGAAATAAATGCATTATTACATTTGCCTTTTTATTTCAAAACAGTCCAGCCAGGGAGTAGAACAACTGTCTTCTAGAAAGTTCCTACTTTGAGTGGAAAGTTTGTATCCAGAATAACTCTCCCACTTCAGGAAGTTTTGCTCTTAAACCAGATAAGATAAGTTTACACCTGAATTAGTTTGTTAGTCTGCCCTCTATTTCTCTTGTCATTCACCATTTTAATGTGGGCACATGGCCAGTTTTGTCCCCTTGCTATGGTAATTCATGTGAAATTGATGCAGCTGAAATCACGCGATTTTAAAATGCTTTTTACTTCTGTGTTCATATCTATAGTAGTTGAGGGGCCCTAAACTCTTTTGAGAGTGACAAAATGTGTTCTGGCAATGTTAACACTGAAATGCAAAATTCTTGGCATATCCGGAAGCATGAATAGAAGAATACACTAAAGGACTAGGGTTGCTTCAATACAAGCAAGCAGGCAGAAGAGAAAGCAAAGAAAGTTCTGCAGGAGGACTGTCAGAATACAGGCTGCCTTGGTGCCTACAGTGTTTGATGAAGTTCAGGTCGAAAAGCAGGCTCATATGAGATAAGCACCATGTTCCCTGAAACATCTGTGTTTTAGATGCAGCAAGTTCATTGTGTCCTAAAGGCTGATTTAGGCCAAACATCTTCTTTTCCCAGTGCTTAGTTCTAGATATGCCACTGGAAGGAGCTTAAACATGCTGGTTATGCATAATCTCTTGCATTGTTGTGCAGCAATCCTGTTAAGTTATTGAGGTGAGTGGACGTCCTTAGTTTCCAAACGCAGAGGAGAGCAAGCTAAGAATTTTTTCCTGTTATTTTGTTCCCTGCAATTGCACTAAAAACTGAAGTTTTCCAAGAATGACTGATATAATAATAAGGGCTGGTATATTTGGTTTGTGTGTCAAGGTTTTGTTAGCAGGGGGGCTACAGGGGTGGCTTCTATAAGAAGCTGCTGGAGCCTTGCCTTGTGCTTGATAGAGCCAGTGCCAGCTGGTTCCAGGACAGACCCACAGCTGGCCAAGACTGAGCCAGTCAGACATGGTAGTAATGCCTCTGAAGTAACAGATTTATCAAGGGGAAAAGCCCTGCTGCACAATGGAAGAGAGAGAAGTGAGAATACAGAAAACAACTCTGCAGACACGAGCTCAGTGGAGAAGGAGGGGCAGGAGGTGCTCGAGCCACTGCAGCTGAGATTCCCCTGCAGCCCCTGGTGCAGCCCATGGTGAGGCAGCTCTGCCCCTGCAGCCCCTTGAGGTCCCTGGGAGTGCAGAGATCCCCCTGCAGCCCATGGATGAGCCCACACGAGAGCAGGTGGATGTGCCTGGAGTAGACTGTGACCCCATGGGGATCCTGCTCTGGAGCAGGGTCCTGGCAGGACTTGTGGACCCATTGAGAGAGAGAAGCCCACACTGGACTGTTTGCTGGCAGGATTGTGACCCTGTGGAAGGGATCACTGTGGAAGGGAACACTGAAGCAGTTTGCAAAGAACTGCAGCCTGTGGGAAGGACGCATGTTGGAGAAGTTCATGAAGGGTTTCCTGTAAGATGGACCCCACCCTGGAACAGGGGAAGAGTGCGAGGGGTCCTTCCTTGTGGAGGAAAGATTGGCAGAGATAGTGTGTGATGAATTGACCACAGCTCCCATTTCATATCCTCCTGTGGTAGAGAAAATATGGAGTGAAATTGAGTCTGGGAAGAAGGCAGGGCTGGGTGGAAGGTATTTTAAAATTTGGTTTTATTTCTCATTTTCTTACTCTGATCTGACTGGTAATAAATTAGTTAATTTCCCTGAGCTGAATCTGCTTTGATTATGACAGTAATTGGTAGATGATCTTTCCCTGTCCTTGTCTCGATTCATGAGCCTTCTGATGTATTTTTTCTCCCCTGTCCAGCTGAGGAGGGAGTGAAGAGCAGTTTTGGTGGGGATCTGGCATCAAGCCAGGGTCAGCACACCACAGCTGGGATAATTTACAAAAAGTTGAGGCAGGTGGGAACAAAGTTGAAAAGGGGCATCAAGGTGAGCTTGACCACAATGGCGTTAGAAATCTCTCACAAAGGCTGACTGGAGAAGAGCTGAAAGTGGAGATGAAGAAGCTCTCTTAGGAAGTAAGGTTTTCCTGTTTTTCTGCTGGTCTAGCAAGATGAAATTCATTCCACAGTCAGATATGTGCCAGAGAGGGAATGGGAATGCATGGTTGGGGCAAAAATGCAGGCTTGGTAGCCACATTGGACTTATTCAGGCATGCAACATTAGGTGACAAGTCACTATCCTGTAGCTGCAAACAGGGTAACAGCATTAGGCCATGTTTGTGCCATATTTTCCTTTTCCCATTGCCATATCACCTTTTTTTTTTACTTCCTTGCAATTTAAGCCCTTTGGAGACATGCCTTAGAGCAATCTGGTGATTGTGTGTGGATATTATATCCTCTATTACCCACTCTTTCAGTCCAGAACATGCCAGGTATTGCACCAGGGCTCTGTATGAAAATGCTTTATGTTCACCCAAGTGCTCAAAAGGTGACATAGGAATGGCGTCTGATACAAGAGGGAGGAAAAATACATGGACCGTTTCTTGATGCTGGTATGGAGGCTTGAACTGAAAAAAATAGTTTTGTTTAGAGTGTCTTGAAAGAGTTCAGGGTAGGATGGCCATTATGGAGAAAAGTCTTGAATAGCTGCTGAGAATCTGCAACATCTCTAAGGAGTGAGAAAGGATAAAGAAGATGTGGTTTTGATCTCCAGAGTAAATGCCAGGAGAAGGTCAACAAAGTGCATTAGCTAAGGGAAATGCCTTGAAAAAGGCAGGGTCGTGCAAGAAGGGCATTTGGGGAAACACAGAAATAACTCTTCAGGAGACTGTAAGGATGATGAACGTTCCTAGAAAACTAAGCACTGTGGACTGTGATGAGGACAGGAGGACAATTAGAGATCACTGAACTATCACAGATTTCCTGCAGCATTTTACTGTCTAGGAGAAACTTGACCTTTACGATATATAACCTATTGAACTAACATACAACCAGTCAGAACTTCAAGCATGTTCTGCTACCGCGCTATTGCAATTTTATGTTTTACTGTTTACAATCAATTAAGAAACATTTCTATTTTAAAAAACATGCTAAGGCCATTTCTCTGCAATGCAGCTTCCTCCTAATGATATCAATTCCTAGTAACTTGTTTATGTAAAGGCAGAGCGTTAATTTTCTTACTTACAGCGAGGAATACTTTTTGCTGCCTTCATACTCTAGATTCCAGCTGGGAGCATATGATGCAGCTCTGACCCAGATTCACCTGCCATCTGGACTACCTTTTAGAAACACCCTTTTTCATTGTTTGCAGCATTAATAAAACCTCTTTAGCTTTGCCCCCCGGTCCATTAAAGAGGTTCTCAGATATGACTGCACAGATTAAAGCAGAACACAGCTGACATGTATGACAGAAACAGCTGTTGCTTACAAGTATTCAGCCTTGTCACCTCCAGTTCCCATTCAGTCTTAAAAGTAACAAGTTCTTTTCATTAGGAGGAAGTGGAGCTGTGTTTGCAAAGATCCTGGTCTAAGTGACTTCACTGCTGTCATGCTCCAGGCTAATATAGGCTATTTAGCCAGGCTGTGAGTGCCCTGGGGAAGACCAAGACCTCATTTCTGGTTTTGGCCTCAGAAGTCCAGGGAACAGGCTAATGAAAGGTGTTAGTGTTCAAGCAAATCTGGAAATCTCACGTGATTTGATGTATCAGAGCAAAACTAGTAAGCTGCATTTCAGTATCATATCAGATGGCAATGACTGTTCAGCACAAGGTTAAGAAAGACCTGTCCTGTTGATGGAATATTTCAAATGAAGGAGTGTTTTTTGGTTTGTGTGTTTTTGTGTTTCCACAGATGATCAAAGATCTAGATTGTTGATTTTGCCAACAGACCCTTTCTAGCTTATCAAGCCTCAAACTGTTGATGAGTGCTAAAGCTGGTCTATGAAAATTTGGAAAATACACCTTTTGATTCTTGCCTCCCATAGGGTTCCTTGTTGTTTTTATAACCATTTCCTAGCTCATGAAACACAATGCAACTGCATAACAGTTAGGAACAGAAACTAATTGATTGCTTAATGATGGTCAGCAGTGTGATGTGCATTGGAAAACTGGTGGAATGCTGATTTTAAAGAATTTTTTGTTGTAAGAAAAGGAAAAGCCTTTTACAGATATCTGATATTTAACCTGTGTCACTGAATGTCAACAAATGACTTATACTGATTTTGTAGGGTTTTTTTGCAATACCTCTCAGATACGTATGCATTTATGTGACTTTTTAAGTGAAATTATCCTTCTAAAATTTAAACAAACATGTGGCAACTGTCTGGTTTTTAGAAAAAAGTATAGGTTTACTATCCTGAGTTGTCAGAAAGCTAACACCTTTGAGTAAAAACTAGGTAACATTTTGAATTCAAGATCAAGTGTTTTCCTTACAGTGTCTGTAATTGAAGAATTGCTTGCTGTAATTTCTTTTTTCTTTTCCCCCAATCCTTCAAAATAATAAATTTTACAACTATAATAATCTCTGTGTGGAAAAACCTGAAAAAGTAAAAAGCTAAATGCACTGCATTATTTTAGATTGTTTGACCTAATTTAGAGAACTAAGGACTTTTTAAAGTCCTATTTAAACTTTTTGGTTTAAATTCAATCAGAATTTGACATCTACCAAGCACCATGCCAATTGTTATCTGTAAATATGAAACACCTATGAGCTAGAGTGAGTTCATTGAAGAGAAACCAAAGAATTACAGGTCCAGTTCACTGTCAATTAAAACATGATTTGAATTTTAAAGTAAATCTCCTGACATTAGCAATTGCCAGGGCTTTTCAGAGTCATGAGGCAGAAATCACTATTGTATGCTTTCATGCTGTAAATTATGAGATTCACACATTTGTGTCACAGTCTAGCTGAGAGAAAAACAAAGCTGAGACCATCTGAAATGAAATCATGTTGTGATTTGTGCCAGATGGGTGCCTGAAGTAATTACAATGTCAGTGCTTCCTAAGTAGGGTAACGATATGGACCTAATTCTGGTCAGTCTGGAGAAATCTGTTTTGATGAACTTTCAACTCTATTTAGCTCAGACATATGTTGAAAGATAACCTAATGGGATGTTACTGCAATCTGCTGCTTCTTACCCAGGCTTTTGAATACACTACTGCCATAATTGTACCAGTGATGGTTTGTACAAGTATTGAGACAAATAGGCTAAGGCCTATTATTTTTATACTTGGTGTCAAATCTAGAGAAAGAATCTCTGTCACTTTGGTATTGTGGTTTGTTATGAGCAAAATAGTTGTGACTTGGGAACCTTTGTTGAATTTAATTTTTTGTCAGTTAGGAAAAACCTCTGATCATGGATTTGGGTATTGAAGGGGAAACAAAAAGAAAGAATATAAACAGTTAAAAGAATCAAGCGCTTTCCTTCCCCAGGATCAGCTTAACCCAAACACCTATTCTAACCCCTCCCTCATCTTGGCTTCCCTTATTTTCACTTCAGATTAGGTTCAGTGCTCCCCACTGCCTTTGGGGAGGTAAAGAGAAGTGCAGGAGGGGAGGTCATGTGCCATAAATATATATTTTTGCTCCTCTTCATTTTACTATTTTCCCCACTGTTCTCTTTCTTCATGTCCAGCTCTAGAGAAGCACACACAGGCCAAAGTGCTTTTGGGGGTGCAGCTGCCCTGGCATGGGTTCCCCACAGCTGCAGTCCCTTGGGGGTGTTGCTGCCTCAGCAGGGGTCACCCATGGCTGCAGTCCCTCCTGCCCAGAGCGTGTTCCCAGCAACATTTCCAGTGCTGTGTGTCCCACCTCATGTGGCTGGCACAGGCACTCTTAAACCTCTTTTAAACCTGCCTGAGGTTTTTGGGGGTGATGAGCTGTTTATGCTGGTTTCAGAGGCACCAGGAACCAACTGTGGCCATCTTAGGGCACCTCTGCAACCCTCTTCTACCAAATTCCTGCTGTTAATGCCCAGTATGCAGCTGTAGTGCAGATTTTCCCTATCTTGTTTTAAAGTTTTAATCTGCAAAAAACAGTGCACAGAAGATGTGAACCTGCAACACTGCATTTTGTAAGGGCTTGGAGGAAATGGTTAACTTCAAGGAAGGGCTGTTTGATGAATAGCAGATAGATAAACAGGACTTGGTAAAGAATCATTTCTTAAATCCCAGTTGTGTGTCATAGTCCTTGTGTTTTATTGACATCAGTGTCATCTTTCACCCTTTAATAATGAGACAGCTGTATTTCCTCATGGACTCCTTTAAGATGACTTCTGACAGGTAAGCAGACTGCTCATTTATCTTAAACCTCAGCATGCCTCATGCCCTTCTTCTTCTTTTGCTGCATTTTTGTATATTGTTTGCTGAAACAGCCTTAGCTCACTGGAATGAAATAATTTTTCAGTGGGCTGAGGCAACAGACCTGAGCACCTGGGAGTGGGTGCTCTCTTGTGTGTGCTCTCCACCCCTGGCACCTGATGGTCTCTGTAACCTGGGATTTCAGCAAAGGTATGTGTCCAGTTTGCTGACCCAGGATACACAGCTCGTTCTTTGTTTTCCACCTAAATCTCTACAGAATTGTCACAGCCATGTCATCTAAAGGGCTTAAGGCTCATCTAGCTGATGCTGGGATGTCTCTGTGTGGACTCAGTAGTGTTGGTTCTGAAGTTGCTGTTTGAAGGCTCAGAAGTGCAATACCCTCTTCGTTAACACTTCATGCGGGTTTGAAATGCTTTTCGAGTTTGTTTTCTAACTGGTCATCATCTAAAGCTTATCTTTGCTTTAAAGAGGAAAACTGGGATTTGCTGGGATTTGAATGTCTGTTTGAATCTGACACACCAAGTCGAATGCTTCTAGATGGCAGGTCTTGTGACCAATATATCCTATTCATTGGAACAGAGCAGTCTATTTTAGAAATTGTCCAAGGCCTATTTTATTCAAAATGATCTATCACGGCGGCTTTACATAAGCTGAAGAAAATATCTTTTGCAAAGCTGACTGAAAGTCAGTAGACCAATTTGTGTAAAAAGGGTTCGGTATTTCAATTTAAAATTATATTGAGGATGGAGGAGAAAAGGAGAGACCTTTTTCTGCACAAAGTTAAGATGAGGACAAAAATAATTCTAGCATAATGGTCTCACCCTGGAAAATGGGGTTTCATTAAAATCAGCCTTCAGCTGAATCTATCAGAACTGTCAGTCACAAGAAGAGGTTGTTAGGCATGTAATTCCATGGAAAGATTGTAGGTCCACAGCCTGCCTGTTTATATCTTCCATGAAATATATACCTCCACATTTTTTGATTTGAGAAATATGACAACAGTTTATTTAGTCAGAAATGCCAAAACATTGAATTTCTGAATTCAGATTCATGTAGAGGGGATTGTGCTACCTTGTTCTGAATTCTGTGAAGAGTTTAGATTAGATTGTTATGTGTTAGTTTATATTGTTTTCTGCCTTGCAACTCATCTCTAGTGTTATTGAGTTTGATTTCAGAGGTGATACATATGTGATGTTGAACATGGCTTATTATTTAAGTGTTTTGGAGAATCTGTGACTTTGGCAAGACATTTGCTCTGATGAGGCTAGGAGGTTATGTGTAATCCCAAGAGTTTCTCAGATGGGCAGAGAAAAACCTTTTGAAATTCAACTAAGGCAAGTGCAGAGTTCTGCATCCAGGGAAGAATAACCCCGTGCGCCGGTAAAAGCTGGGGGCTGACCTGTTGGAAAGCAGGTCTGATGAGAGGGGTCTGGGGGTCCTGGAGGACAACAAGCTGTTGATGAGCCAGCAGTGTGCCCTGGGGGCCAAGAAGCCCAAGGGAATCCTGGGGTGCATTAAGAAGAGCATTGCATGCAGGACGAGGGGGGTGATCCTGCCCCTCTACTCAGCTAGCGAGTCTTAGTGAGGTCACATCTGGAGTTCTGTGTCCAGTTCTGGGCTACTCAGTACAAGAGAGACCTGGAGCTCCTGGGGCTGGGGGCTGTGATGTTTAGGGGATGTTTAGGAGCACCTCTTGGGAAAGTCTGAGCTGGGCCTATTTAGCCTGGAGAAGGCTGAGAGGGGCCTCATCAATGTATGTATCAGAAGGGAGAGTCCCAAGAGGATGGAGCCAGGATCTTCTCAGTGGTGCCAAGCAATAGGAGAAGAGGAAACAGGCAGAAACTGAGAAATGGAAAGTTCCACCTGAACATGAGGAAGAACTTCTTTATTATGAGAGTGATGAAACACTGGAACAAATTTTCCAGAGTTTTTGGAGTCTTCCTCACTGGAGATATTCAGGAACCATCTGGACACATTCCTGTGCAATGTGCTGTAGACTGACCCTGCTTGAGGAGGGAGGTTGGACCAGATGACCCTCTGTGGTCCTTTCCAGCCTTATCCATTCTGTGGTTCTGTGATCTTCAGGAAATTAATTACTAATAACTGCCAAAACACTCGTATCTGTTATTGAAGTTGTATATATTCTAAGATGATATTTTAAAAAGATAAGTATCTCTCATATTAGTAATTGAATCAAAGGACATTATGGTGCTAATTCAAAATGGGAGAGATCTTAAGTATAGTATTAAAGTAATGTATAATAATTCTTTTTGCTGTTTTACTACTCTTTCTGAGTTCCTGGCTATGGTAATAATATCTTTGAGTGAAGTGTTAATGAAATTGTGATTCCTATATAGAGAGAGAAAAATTACAAACTCTGACTGTTTTTGTTTTCTGTGAGGGATACTTGACATCCTTGATATATACGAATAGATTGGATTTGCCACTTAGACACTTGATTTTATGTGACATGCTATCAAACTTGTTCTGGCTGTATGTAGCATAATTTCCACAGAAGGTGGTGGATACATTTTGGATTTAGCTTTGAGGGCTTAGGGATTGGGTGCATTTCCTGATTTATTTTAGTCCACATATTCATACCATTAGAAGGCTAAGGCTCTCAAATTTATCTATGTGATCTGAGGAGACAAAGTACCTTACCAGTCTAAGGACAGCTCTCAACAAACAAACGCTTTTTATTTGAAAGAGTAACATGACCAGTACATGTACTGTGGTTTCAAGAAACAAGCCAGTATGAGTAGTTTCTTTTGGTTTGTTTATTTATTTTCTTTCTCAAGATACGGGTCTCTAGATGATATTTAAGGTCACTTCCAACCCAAACCTTTCTTCGACTCTATGACATGGCTATATGCTCTTTTGCACACACAATATATCATAGGCTACTTGGTCTTGAAATAAGACAGATCATTTATTCAGAGAAGTTTCCCAACTGTTCCCTAACATTTGCAAAAGCTGTTATTTTCCTAGCTGTTCCTCCTGCCCCGTAGCATCTGCAAACTCATCCTAAGCTGAAAACTTTCTTTGGACCAAGAACTGTATGATATCTCTCCATTTGCAGTGCTATATGGACTCTTTTGACAATTCTGTATGTCAAATTTGCAACATGCAGTGTGCTTTATTCAGTGCATTGAGTGCTGTTGGAGTGGGCAAAATCTATATATACCAGACTGAACTTACACAGGCAATGAGTGATAGACAAAAGAACTTGGAAAAGGAGCATTTTCCTTAAGAAAAAAAGCCTCTAATAGTCTTGTCTTTCAAGAAAAGTGCAAAAAATCCTTTAAAAAGTAACATCAGTGCTAAAAGAAAAATCTCATAAGATACTAAGTGCAATGGAGACATTGGCGTTATGGCAGAATATGGTTTTCCCGGAGTATCATCTCCTAACTCTCAGCTGTTCTCTAGGTGCTAAGTATTTTAAGTATTCCTTATGCTTGGGAAACATGTTATGAGTTACTGCTTCTGGCCCTGCCAAAAGCTTTTTCTGCTCTATAGGTATCTATCTCCCCTTTTCTATAATTTGTCTAATTGTTCTGAGCAAAGCCAATTACGTAAACCCAGTGTTTTCGATTTGATACTTAGATTAATGTTTTCTGTAGCTTTTCAAGTCCAATAAAGGCTTTGAGTGTCAAAAAGCTTTTATTTCCTCCAATATCTCTTAATCTGCTGATACAAGAAAAAAGATACTGTCTCTGCAAATGCTACTTCAGCTGTTCTTAACACACATTTCTTGTCCTTGTCTCACCTGGTCAGTAGTTGGAGGTTGTAAAGATTTTTGAAGGTTGTAAAGACAGATGAGTTAGGGAGGGATTAATTTCATCTCCTCTTGATGCAGCTAAAGCTTCAGCCTGTAGGTCAAAATAGCCAACTAGACTCCCTCTGTGGAAGAGGGAAACAGGGACAAGCAAAGGAAAATGGTGTTCTTTTATTACTCATTTCTGTTGTAGGAAAACAGGAACAATGTAGGGGAAAAACCTCAAAACTTTAACACTGTCAGAATCCACTTAGTTTCTGTTCCACCCTTTCCCTTCAAAAATGATTGATTCTGCAGCAGGGTTTATGCTCAGATCTCCAGAATACAGTGAGGACCTGATGGTTTTCCAAAACCCAAACAGGGAAAAGGCCCATTCATCACTAAGATATGGTTCAGAGGAGTAAATTTAAATATAGGAGAGAGGAGACTAGGAAACTAATTACTCTCAGGGATTTAGGATTAGGATGCTGGTATTTGGTAATCAGAACAAAATGCCATTAAAATAGCAATTTTACTGTCTGAATTAGTTGCACTTTGCATCTGACTTCTTAATGCTTTATTGCAGTGGACTTTACATACCAATATGTTTGTATTATGTGGCTGGCATACAATTTTCAATGAAAAATGCTGCACTTAACCTCCCATTATTAATCTTTTGAGACTTTTGTATTCTTTCCAAAAGCGAATTATGCTTGAATTTCTGTACTGGACTGTTTTAACTCATTTCTTCTTGGTCTGACTTCTAAATGTGGTAGTTATCATTTTTTTGTCTCTCTTAAAAAACAAACCAAAACAAGATAAAAAAAATCCAAACTTTTCATACTAATATTAAAATCAAGTTCAGACAACTTTTACACATCTTCTGATATAATATTATTGTGGACATATTTTTTTTTCAAATGCAGTACTCCAGGATATCTCCAGGTTCTAATGGCAAATAAGTGAATTAAAGCTCTGTTTTAATAGATTTCAAAGAGACTTATTCACTCTTCCCTGCATATGGTATTTTTACCTGGAGCCTCAAGAAGACACCTGAGGAAATTAAAATGTGAATAAATTAACTTTAAAAGAGGAAGACTATACTAAAATATGTGTTTAAATTTACTAATAGTTGTTGAAATTTCTGTAGAGTTTATTAGTTTGTTTATCTGTTTGCGAATGCTGGGCATTTAAGCTGTAAGCTCTTTTGAAAAAAAAGTGCCTTTTTTCCTGGTTATTGTTGGAATGTACTTCCTTGTAATACAAATCAAAAATTAAAGATACAGTAGGTTAATACTACCACAAAAGGAGAGAAAGACAGGTATGACCTCCCTGGCCACACATTGGGCTTCTCCCTGGGGGCTCCCCTAACGGGGGAAGCCCTCCTGGAGCAGTTCTGTGCCAGGAACGAGAGACGCATTGGACTTTTTCAGTCTGCAGCTTCTGTTTTCTTGTTATCTTATCAAAAGTTCAGCATGCTGTCTGCACCAGACCTTGCATGCAGGAAAACAGCACAAAAATGGCCCCGGATGTACAGTTTCAAGGTCTTTTAAGGCTGAACTAAAACTAAACCACCCAATTAAGAAATGGCACCTAGATTATTTCCCCTTTTAACCCCATAACTGACCCCTAGAGACCCGGAATGGGGACCTTTCTATCCAATTACAAGATACCACCCAAACCCATGAAGAAGGAAGAAAAAGGAACTCGAGACAAGACCCTATACCCTCCATCTTGTTCCCATCTACAACATACGAAAAATCCTAAAACCTAAATTTCTCACCCAAGTGACGCACTATACTACTCTCTACAATCTATTCCACACTTTTGTGATCTCTAGTTTATCTTGAGGCTTTGGAAGCTTTCTCCATGAATGAGGGTCAAAGTCAGTGCTTCCCTGGGAGTCAGAACCCCTCAGAGCAGAGAAATATTCCCCTTGCCCTGGGTTCCAACAGACAGGCAAGCACTTAATCAAACTAATGATGTTCTTTTGGAAATGCTGCAAAGATTTGAAATATTTTAGTTATAAATTATTCAACTTCTAGCCTTGCTTTCTTACTAATACAAATTCACCCACAGAATAGTAGCAAGGGGTCATACCAATTCTAACTCTTTTTAATGAATAAGAGTTAAAAGCTCCGAGTGCCATAAAACTGTTGTATCATTTCTAAACATTAAGCTATTCTGTATAGAGACATATTGTTTTGAATACCTTTAAGTTAATACAGTTTTCAAATAAAGAAATTAAATGTTTGGCCTCCAAATGCACATTCTATCTGTGTATGTCCTATGCCATTATTACATAGTACAGACCTTATTAATGGTATGATTTGATCTGCAAATTTAGTCACAAACAGAAGTCTGTGCAATTTATCGAGAAAATTGCAAATCTTCTTTTATCCTTGGTAAGAGGTAGGAAAAAATTACCTGATGAATTTGTGTATATACTTAGCTGATCAACTTTAAAGGACTTCTGAGATTTTATTTGGCCAGAATTATTGTATTTGGAAATTGACAGAATGCAAGATCAAATACTCTATTTCCTGTGACTCTAACATTTAATATAGGGTTATTATGTGGTCTGTGTTCAGCATATTTTTTACTCTGATTTACAGTAACATGTTATTTTGGTTTTGCATATTTCTTTGGAGAAACTGTTTGGCTTTTTGTTTCATATTTGATTTGAGTTAGTAAATAATTTTCACAAAAATGCTTGTTTATCCACTTATTTGCTGGTGTAAGAAATGTTACAGTTTAAGTAACTTACGTTATACAAATTCTTGTGAGGGAGAGATTTAAATTTTATGGTCTTAGATTCACTCTTTTATTGAAATAAAGAGTAAATGGTTAGATTGTCTATTGCTAGTGTTAACATTTAGAATCAATGAAGTAGAAAATGATCATGCTAGAGAAATGTTGTCCATAGGCAATATAGCATGTGACTTTAAAATTGTTCATCTGTTTGTGATTTATTCACATCCCTCAGGAAGGTCAAGCAAGATGAACTATCCTTGAGTCAGTAAATGCACTGCAAAGGGCAGTAACAGTGCCTCTCAGTTCAACATAACTGGGCTTAAATTTATTCATATTTTACACCCTGCATAAAAGCATTTCATGATAACTGGGCAGTTGGCCATGGATTTGTTTTGCAATTGTTGATGCTGCATTCAAAGATCCGCAGCTAAAATTTTGCTTATGCATTCCTTGACAAACTGTTGGCAAAGCGATGATAACATTGTCCATTGAGACAACATCAAGGCCTATGAAGCTTTGGGTTGAAGGCCAAGGCATTTTTTGGGCTGCACAAGTTGTTGCTTTCATTGCCTCTTTGAGAGCAAGAGTTTTGTTCATTACATTTGTAAATTGGTATTGTCTCCCTCCCTTATTAGTATAAAAATAATAATTGCAAATAGCTGTGTAGTGATAGGATATTAAGAAATGATTAGAGAACTTATTTTCTGATGGATTGCAGAAGATTTATCAAAGATGACCTCTTGGCACTCAAGTCAGAAAAGTCAAATGGTTTCTAAAGTCCTTTGACTGAACAGTGAAAGGTAACCAGACCTAAAGATGACTGAAGTCCAAAGGAAAAATACCTTTGTATAATGGGCTTTGGCTGAATGTTAAAGAGAGAAACCTGGTAGTAATGCAGGACTTGCTCGTCTTCCTTGAAATGTTTTCCAAGTCAATTAGCAGAGCAACTTGTGCTGCCCAAAATTCCAGTGTCTTGTGATTTGTACTCTATTTTCCTTTTCCATTTTGTTAACCTTTGTGGAAAGCACAAAAATGAAAGCATTTTGGCTAAGCACTCAAACCTATTGTCACGGTTTAGATTAATTACACTGACTTATACAATGTGACCTGGACTTAATAGCCAGGCTTTATTTGGGCTATTAAATCAGAGATTTTTTTTTATAGAACACTTTCAGGTGTTAAAGTATTTTTTCCAAATGATATGCAAGCTGGATGATTAATTAAGCTTGCTGATATTCCTGTGGCAATACTATGTGCCAGATTTGTGATGTAGGTGATTGTGGACCACATGTTTGTGTATACACACACACACACACACACTCACAGTGTTGGGTCTCTGTGGCACACGACCCCCTGCTAGTGTGTGACATGAACATCTCATGCTGCTTATTTTCTCTTGGCATAGCACTGCTCTGATATCACCACATCCCATGATATTTCAAAGGGAGAAAGAGGTTTGTCTGGTGTTGTTTGATTTATCAAAACTTAAAATTTATTATTATTATTACTTCTTCTACTATGATATTTCTTCATTTTCTCTTGGAACAGTGAACATTTTTTCCAATCTTATTTTTATATAGAGAGAGTTCAGAATCTGTTCTTTCTCTTCTGTGGTTTGTTCTCATTCTGTCTCTCCTCTCAGACTGACTTCACTGGCAGCCTGCTGCGGGACAGTGAGGCTGCACTGTGGGCTTCCAGCAGATGTTAGCTGAAATCATTGGGAAGTTGCAGCTCACTGAGGCTGCCACATAGTTATTCATGCTGCTGTGGCCTTTCTCTGTAGGCTTTCTCTGTAGGCTTTCTCTGTAGGCTTTCTCTGTAGGCTTTCTCTGTAGGCTTTCTCTTCTGGATGAGATCCCTGGATGAGATCCCTGTGTGTGTTGCTGCCAATGAGCACATGGACATCCCCTGCTATCTGGTGTGAGAGCTGAATCCACCAGGTGGTTTTAGTATCACTTGTCAAATTGAATGAATCTGTCCATGCCATTGGGGCACGACACTTATTGGGGAAAGAAGAAAATAATATCTTTCTTTCTTAACTTTTTGACGTTTATAATATCTTAGTAAACTTCATTTTATTCATTAACTTGGAAACATCTAAGCAAATTTAAGTAACACATGGTGAAGCAGATAAACAATAAACCCAAACCATTTTCTTGGGTAAAACAAGGTGAGACCTTCACTTTTCAATTCAGACTTCGGTTTCTGTGAACAAAGATGCCCTTGCAATCATACCCAAGTGGCCTCGGAATCTTCTATTTAACCAAGAGCTGCAGATTTTGGCGATCTTCAGAAAACATGATGAAAAGTAGATTTTAAGTAAATATTAAATATTGCAGAACTTGGGTATAGTCAAAATTTTCATAATGCACACCAGTTCCAGGTTCCCTGAATGGGCAGACTGATGTCTACTGTAGCCTTATTTTAGCAGGTGGGGTTTTTTTTGTTTTTTAGGGGGAAGGGTTTTCTTGGTTTGGTTTTAGTTGAAATCAATTGAGTGCAACAGAAAGGACCGTGGATTCTTCATTATATATTTTCAGGCAGATACAGTTGATTTTTGTTTTGTGCCCAATTTGATGTCTTCATTTTCTCTTAATATTGTTGAAGCTCATTAATAAATGGCCATATTCAAACCTGAAATAAGTGGCACAAGGGGTAGCTGGTGCCTGGTCTCCCACTGAAGTCACTTAAGCCTTTCCTCTTTCTTCCTGTCTTTTCTCTCAGCCCACTGGGCTTTGAGATTAATTATTATTTCACTGAGTGACAGTCAGAGATAATCACATGAAGAGACTATTTGAGCTTTCTCTGTCATGAACTGGCAGACACTTTTTTGAGCTGACAGACACTTAAGTTATAATTTGAAGGTTTTTTTCAGTGCCAGAAAATAGAAGGTACATATATTTATAATCATGCTGGTGGTAAACAGGGATATGTGGGCAAAAAGAAGTACTACTATAACTTCTGTTGGCAAGCTTTGAAGGTGGAGCCTTGGACAGATTTTGAAAATGTGGAAATACTAATGAAATCTTACTTAGATGTGGAGTTGGCTGTTACTCTAGTAAACACAAAAATAACGTTGTATTTCTATTATTTAGTGTAGCTGTGGGGATAACATATGGCCTCCAAGCTTTTAAGATTTTTTTTTTCTGGAAACATTTATGCATCATTGATACTTAGCCCTTCTGGTAGGGAATAAAACAGCATTTACAAACATTCCCTTCTCTTTCTGTCTCAGCACGAAGCATATTGTTTGTTGAGGTGGGATGAAAATCAAGCCAGAGCTATTTAGAACATGTGTTTCAAATACTGGACATCGAGTCTATTATGCATTTTTTCTGATATAAAGTGTCACTGTCATTTAGGGGTTTTTATGCTATTTTGATACACAGTAAATGTATGAGTTTGCAAATGACCTGGACTTTTTGCAGTGGTCTTGATGTGCAAATATGATTGCTTAATATTAAATAGGGTTTGCATTTTGGTATTCTGATATGTCTGAACACATGTGTATCTGTGCCTAAAGAAAAAGATACTTTGTAGATGCATGCAAGTAAAGTGCTAATGTCTGAATGAGTGTAGTTTTGTGCCTTGCACATGCAAGTAGCATGCTTTAGAAGAAATATTTTTCCTTGAAAACCCTTTGCTCCCACAAATAATTAGGAGTGAAAAAGCTGTTTTCTATTTTTTTTTTTTTTGGTCTAAACAAGGGCTTCTTTAATATTTGATTTCATGACTGTCGAAACTGTGGATGACCTTACATTTGTACTCAGACATCCTTTTGTATTTGAGAGCCTCATTTGCTAGGCTTATCTTCATTCTGGGGAAGGAGTTTGTGGGGGATAGGTGAGATCCTTGGTGAGACTCTTCAGAGCATTGGCTGCCTATGCAGGTGCACTTGGAGCCCTGGCAGTCACACCAATAAGAGCAGACAGTAGATAGCATCAGTCTGTAACCTTTCATTCAGCCAGGAGCTCAGTTAGATCCCTCTCTTCTATCCAGGTATTCATTTCCTTGTTAAATTATATTGAAATGAAGCAAATGTTTGTTTTGATAATTTGATATTTCAGTTCTCTTGGTGTAGCTGAAATTTGATGAAGGTGAGCAATCTAGATCTAAGATATGTGGCAAAATTTGGCTGTGCAGCATATTGTTCATTCAAACTCTGTTGTAACAGCTTAAGTTTTTGTGGGTTTTTTTTTTTTTGGCTTTTAATTAAATAAGCAAAATGAGATTAAAGGTTGGCATTAATGACATTTATATTTTGATATTGAATCTTATTTTGTGTTCCCCATTAGGTTTTGAGGTGTTGAAAACTTTTCTTTTGACAATACCTGAGGACCTAAATACTAACAGGAGTAAACGTAAGACCTTTTGGAAGAAAATAGTAGGGGTTTCTGGCATGTATAAAATTTTGGAAACAGTTTGGGAGTGTTAGAATAAGCACTGGCTATTTCTGCTGAAATGATGGACAGTTAAAGGTGCTGATATTTACATTGATATCCCTAGTTGTGAGACTTTATATGATACTGAAACAATTGCAGCAACTTGTACCATGTTGCAGGCTATTCCAAGTCTGTGTTGCCCTGTGTCACCCTGGTTTTGCTTCTGTGAATGGGGGTCTTTCTTGGAAGTATATAAGTAAATAAACAAAAAGGCAGCACAGCCTTGAGGACTGGGTAGCCAGGCAAAATACAGGTCTCAAGGAGTGACAAGAGAATAATTATGGGGATGACACCTGCTTGCGTTTCTCCAGGTGAAGTGAATTTCAGAAGGCAGGTTTTGTGAAGAGTTAATGATGGTTTAATCAATGGTAATGATAGTTTGGTGTTTTCTTTTTTGTTTTTCTTCTTTTTTTCCCTTTGTGTCCTGCACCTGCACCACTCCATTAAATATTTAAAAAAATGATTTGAGCTTGTGTGGCCCATCAGAAATGTACTCTGGGGCTTGTAGGGATGTATCCTGTAAGTTCCAACAGGAACTGCCTGTAGCTGCTGTAAGTTTAATTGTCAAACTTATTAAAGGAGAAAAATGGGGCAGTAGGAGGATGCATTTTTCTCTCCACAGGTGTGTTGTCCTAACCATTTGTAAGGAGGGAGTAGGGGGGAAAATTGTAGCCTACTTAAGAAAGGTGGTCTTCAAAGCTACCAGGCAGAAGCTCCACATGGTTCAAATTGCTGTCTGGAGGCATGCTAATTGTCTTCTGTTCTCCTACTGAAATGTTCTTACAGTAGCTTAAAAAAAAGTAAACCAAGAAAAACTGAAATGTGTAGTAGTAATTGTTTGATCTCCAAAAAAACAGGGGAGAGTACAGCAAAAACCTGCTTTTTATGGCACAGTTGGATACCAAGGCTTTACTCTTATGAATCTTTCTGGTCTTTCAGTTTGGTCAGAGAGTTAAGGTACTTGTACAGCTGTGAAATAACTTTGAAGTGTATGTATTTAAAATCTTCTCTAAGGAATAGTCTCCTGAGGTGTGAAATTTGTTTTGTTGAGAGACCCAATGGGATACCAGTGATCCAGTGCTCCTTGAGCATCTTTTATCTCAACACAGTGCAAGCTGTATAATACACTGAAGTCTGTTCTGCAGAAAAAAAACCACTGTTTTGAATGAGGACCACATTTGGGCTACTTTACACAGCAGGAACAGCTGTTTTGAGGATGTTGAAGTTCACTGTTTTTAACAGAACATTTGGAAGGCACTGCATCAAAGCCAGACCAGGTACATTAGGTGTTTGGGGAAGTATCAGTACGTGCCTAACCTGCTGTGGACTCTGTTAGCATCGTGCATCGTGTTTTCTGCTCCGCAGCACTAAGTGTGGGTGTCCTTGTGTTTTATGAATGCACATAGTGAAATTCTGTTTGGCTGCTGTGTAATAGCACAAGGTAGTAGAGAAATCTTGCATTTGCTGCTTCCCATGAACTGTTTTAATATGTTCAGTCAGTTTGAGTTGCAGTATCTCACCAACTGTTCCAGTTTGCTTCAGAAATGTTACGTGCAGCACTCCCACAGCCTTTTTCTTTGGGAATGAAACTATTCCAGGCAAGTTTCAGAAGGCAAAGATGAAGAAGCTGCTACAGCTTTGTTAAATACCATAACAGAGTTTGAAGAATTCTGGATTTGTATCTCTGTGTAACAGTACATTTTCTATGAAAAATGCATTAATTATATTTGTACAGTGAGACATTTATTCTGTCCTAGTAGTAAAGACTTCTGTATTTTGATACTCAAAATTGTGATTTATTTTCCTTTAGTCACTGCTTGGGCTGTGTGTAGTTCACAGTATATTTTGGTTTCACATATGTGATAAAAACTAATAGATGTAATTTGAATGGTATTACATCCTTTTTTTTTTATTCATTTTCTTTTTTCCTTTTTTCTTTTTTTTTTCCCTTTTGCTTTCAAAAATAAAATGTAAAAATTTGGTGCCTAGAGAAACACCAAAAAAAATGTGGATGTTTGCTTTTCTGATAATTTAACAGTGATTTTGACTAAAATTATTCGTCTTCCTCATGTATAAAATTGTGTACGAAACACAATTCCCAAGCCTGTATATTATATCACTTGCAAGTCAGTAGGTTTGTGTTCAGTTATTTGTGTTATTGTCACAGCTGAATACAAATGTGGTGATTTTTGTTATGGTAATAGGTAAACACTTCCTAGTATTCCTTCTTGTTTTTGTTGTTTTTATTCAAGATGGAAAGGATTGTACCACCCAATTTAATAGAGTCTACTCAAGATATATTTTATAAAGATTCTCACAACAATGCTTTGAGCCATTCAGAAACAAATGCACTTCTGACAGCACAGGAAAATTGGTGAGTGATCACATTTTAATGGGTGCAGGTTTTCCTAGTGTAAGGAGAAAAGAAAGAAGAGAGGAAAAAACAGGGAAGAAAATGTTGTAATGGCCCAGATTTTAATACTGATGGTAACTGAAGGCAAGTTTGAGGATTAACATTTGTTTTCTTTGATAATTCAGCTCATTAAGTGGGACCTAAATGAAATCCTTTGGCTCTCTTGGGCAGGCAAGATACAGCAATTGAGCAGTGTGTAATGTGTTTTATCCAATAGCTGATGCAGCGGATGATAAATCTAGTTGAAATATATTTGCTGGCTGTAGGCAGAGTGGAATTAATTAAGATTTTTAATTGAGAATTTTTAATTCTCATCTGAGAAAGAATTTATACCTCCAAATTTATAACGTGGTTAAAGTTAACTACAATTTGCTTTGAAAAAAAAAAAAAAACTGACGAGCAGGAAACTATTAAAGCATGGTTACTTGGAAACATTTAAGAAACAAAAAAGCCAAATTCTTTGTTTATAGTTATCATAACAATAAAAATCCTGCAGGGATAAAAAGATTTAATATAGACAGATACTGATTACTCAAGTGTGTAATTTAAAAAAACCCCAACAAAACAAAATCCAAACTCAAAACAATTAAGCATTGCCAACCTAGCTCTGCATTGACATCAATCTGGGTAGAATATATTTAAAGTTTGTTATTGATAAATCTAACTTCGAAACTAGCTTGAAGCAAGTCCCATGAAGGCACAGCTAATCAGCTGCAAGCTGTCCTCTTGCTGAGTTCTGCCAGGAAATTTTCTTGACACAACAGATACTTTTTCCCTTTCCCCTTCCTTTCATCATGTTTTAAGCCACCTTTTGAACTGCCTTCTATCATCTGTGGAACAAACTCGGTTTTTGTACAACATCATGAGTTTTTTGTGCCAATATTTGTGCCAATATTAGTAAAGCAGTCAGCAGCTGTTGGAATAGAATTTTGTAGTGGTAGGTCATCTTGCAAAAGAAGATATTAGCTAGCTGGAGGAGCACGGAGGGTAGAGTCTTTATTGAGCAAAAATGTATCAGGCCTGCTTTGTTAAATACAGCATATATTTTCAAAGATTTATTGTATAATTACCTTGATTGGATGAGGAAAAAGTGTCTAGAACTAATCAAAGAGGCACAATTCATTGGTTTTAATAATCATTATTTGCCCCCTTCTGAACTGCAGGTGCTTGGTTTGAGTGTATGGATGGTGGTGCTTATCTTCATGAGCTTTGATTAATATCTAATTCTTTGCATCATGGAAGGAGCTAATCACATATTCAGTTTGCTAATCAGCTTCTCAATTTGATTAGTAATATACTAATCACTTAGGAAAATCAAATGTGACATATGTTTACTGTTTTTGACTTAAAGTTGCAACCATCTTTGAGGGTGAGGAGGTAGGAGGATCTGCTTAATACCACCAGTTTGGTGCAGGGTTAAGCATGAGGCAGGTGCAGCCTTTCCAGGAGTACCAGGGAGGGAAAAAAGCTCAGGAGCAGATGCTGCAGTGCTTGCTATTAGGGGCTGCACTAGAACTGGCGTCCCTGGTGCCCTCTGCTTTACCTAGTCAAGAGTGAAAGTCAAGAGAGAAAGCAATGTCCTGACTCTTTAGCTGATTATTTCTGTTTTCAATCCTGGAGTTTCCCTTGGGATGTCCTTTTTTTTTTTTTTTTTGAACATGTCCTGACAGTGAAGAAACACTATTTTTAGTATTTAGTGTTGTTTCGGGATAAGTGTCTCTGAGGACATGCTGACATATGAAATATTGTCACCAGTGGTGTGGGGCTTTTACTTTGCACCGCTGATAGGCACTGCTCCTCAAAGCTGTGGGATTGTTTCTCTTGTCTTCACAGAAGAAGCCTTTTTTAACCTATTTTGTGTTTCCTTTTGATTGTAAAATTTTCTTTCCTAGTGAAGTTGTCAAAACTTGCTTCCTTTCTTGTAGTTTTATCTTTATATTTGTCTTTTTCCCGGTGAGAACTAGACAGTGCTTTGCCAGTTCTTTTGTTGTACTTCTGTTGCTTCATTTATATTTGCTCATTTACGATGTAGTAATTAAATTGCTGAGCCCAGACTATATTAAAGATAGGAAGTGGTTCTTGTAAACCTATTAGAAATTAGAGTTATTTGCTTATCTGAAGGTTTATTAATTAATAATGCTTTCTCCGTGTTACAAATCTGTAGGGATATCTCTGCTCTGTGTTCAAATCTGTTTAGGTAAATAAACCAAGGAGTAAGGTATGCTTTCTATGTCCTTCCCATTTACAATGTTGTATACATTACTGGAACCAAAGTCAGATGAAGCATGTACTGAGGACATAAGAGACTAAACTGTCCTTTTGTCTGAGAACTTGTCAAAATAGAGAATTCAATGGACTTTATTACATTAATTGGTGTTTGGCTCACCTTTAAAAGCATAAAGTAGCATTTTAATTATTGTTAAATTAGTATTTAATTTCCACTTACAAATGTTGTGCCTTCAGCTCTTAGATGGCTCCACCTCTTCGCTTGTCTGTTGCCTGGCAATATTTGAAATGGTAACTGACTGAATATCGGTCCACATAAAAATAAAGAATTTGTAGTTGGAGTCTGAAGTCATAACTGGGATGGTAATGATATCTAAATGTAAATGTGTTCCCTTTGTTTATCTAATGAGTAGGGAAGTGGATGTATCCCCATCTGCTTCAAGTAGGTTTAATATCAGCTGTAGCAAAATGTGTGCTTTGAATCTGTATTTGACTAAAAACCAACACATGCTGACCAGGTGTTTGTCAGAATAGTAAAAAACCTGGGAGCTGCATGATAAATATTGTGATTATTGCTTTTTGTGTGTGTCACCTTTTAAAAGCAAATATGAGTTTTGGCCTGTGGAACATGGAAAGCCATAATTTTAAAAGGTAGAAACTTCAGTTCTAAGTAGTGGTAGCCTTCACTTGCCTCTGCCTGAGGTAGTTCAGGTTTAAATATTATACTGCTTGCATGCCTTCTTTAGGAAATGAACATGCAGAATACAAGGACACATTTCAATATTTGATGGTATTGAACAGCCCCAATTTTTTCTCCACTTTTTGGTAGGATGTGTCTAAATAGAACAGTGAGCCTAAGTTTAATCTTTAACTCAGATTCAAAATGTCTGGGGGTATTTGTATTTTGTTCTTTATTTTAGAGTCAGGTGACCCTCCTGTGTTGAATAGGACAGAGAAAGTCATGACAAAACTATTAATAAAATTTCAGAAGGAAACTGATCTTGTTCTGCTCTCTGGCTGAGGAAGCCTTTGCCAAATATGGTGTTCAGATTCACGAACTTTGATTACTTTTTGCCTCAATTGTCCATAATGGTTTGCATTTTTATGTTAGAGTGAAGTTCGGATGCTTTGGTTTTGTGACAGTGTTAGGCCAAAGGGCTTTTGGGTTCAGTCTGTGTCAAGATAAACCTTGGAAACAAGGAGAGAGTGACTGCTGCTAAGCCAAGGCTGAACCAGGGGCAGGCTGGGCACTGTTTAGCTTGCAGAAAAAGTATATTGCCAAGCACTGAAACAAATCCCCCTTTTCTATGAACCCATAAGAGGATATGTCCGTAGGAGTATTTGTTTGACTTCATGAATATTTAGTTTGCAATGTGTTTTCAGTGCATTGTTACAATATTTCCATCATAAACATGGCCATTAAAAAGGACACAAAAAAGAGGATGGCATTGGTTAAGACAGAGGCAGGGGAGTGTGTGTATTTATGTGCTCAGTTAAGCCTTAGAAACTAGTAATTTATGGCCACATTGTGTCACTTATGCTGATAGATAGAGTAGGATATTATGGAAAGATTCTGCCCAAATGGCTGAGGCTGCAAGCATTTCCTCATGGAAGGAAAGACACAGAGAGGGTATTCTCAGAGTGATTTAGTGCCTGCAAGTGTGGCAAGTCCTGGACCTTTTCACTGCAGTGTCACTGACTACGAAAAACAAACAATCCTGTGGTTCAGCCCTTGTATTTCTTTAGCCTATTCTGCCTGTCAGTGGGAGTGTACAGTGCTGATGCTTTTGGGATCTTTCCAAAGAGCAGAACAGCTGGGATTCAGACTTGTGCAGTGTCTTGTTACTTGCTCTCATTGGTATTTCTGGGGGGGAAAAAAAAAAGTAATTAAAACCCCCACAACCCTTAACACCAGACCTGGGCATGTGTCACAGGGCTCTTTGGCAAACACTCAAAAGTGTATTCTGCTTTCTGGCATTTCCCTTGCAGTAAATATGTGCAGTTGCCTACTGGTGCTCAAATGGTATGTGATAATGAATTCTCCCATAGAGATGGGAATGTCATAGCAACCTTCTTAATAAAAGGATAACTTTTAATCATACTAATATACTCCTGGTAGTCTAGAATAAGAAGGATATTTTCTATGGTGTCATGCTCAAAGAAATGTGAGACACTCACTAGGTTGTAAATAAATCTGCCTGCTCCTTCTAAAGAGCCAGAGACTGCGATAATGGCATTCAAAATGATGCTGACATCAGCCCAGTAGTTCTTGCCACGAGTGAAAGAGCAAATAGTTGCCATTTAATTCTAATGCATCGAGATAGCCTGGAGCTAAATAATACATTTTTGTTAGTAATTATTTAGCACAATCCCAGGCTGCAAAATAAATTTGCATACTACTCGTCCCTTGAGGATTATCTTGCTTAGAGGGTATATGGGAACACAGGAAGGCAAACGACTCCAAGTTGATGGTTTGTTTGCATTATTTCAACTGTTAAAATTATCAGAAGCCTTTAAATAAAAATGAAATCTAAATAAGTTACTGGTTTTAAACATTAAGGACTCCAGCATGCAATATTTAACAATATTCCATCAAAGATATTACCTTTTTATGTGAAAAGGAATGTATGAATACAAAAACACTTTCCTGAGTCCTTAGGTATGGAACCCCTGTGGTTGTTTTTATTAATGTTCAAATAATTGAATGCATACAGTAGAGGCCATGTGAAATTCCTCCTCCTCTCATTCAGTAAATGGAAAAAAAAATCAATTGATACTTACAAATCTTTGTGGATCAATTTTGACATAGCTTTAAAATGCAGCAGAGATTAGCTCAGTTGGTTAGAACATAGCGCTAATGACAGCGGTGTTGTGGGTTTGATCCCTGTCCAGGCCATTTACTCAGCTGCTGGACTCAGTGGTCCTTGTGATCCCTTCCAACTCTGAATGTTCTGTGATTCTGTGTTGAACTCAGTGTAAAATACAGTGAAGGTTTATTCATTGGCAATGATGTGAGTCTGTGTCTTTGTGCTTAGCTGTGATCTTTGAATGAGCTGGATGTGACCAGTGAGGCTTCTAAGGGCTGGAATTAGGAGCTCCTGGCTCCACCGGAACATCCTCCCTCCTCATCTATCCCTTGCTGGGCTATTGAGAGTGCTGCCCCCACCTTAATGTCCAATGGAAACATGCTGGAGAGCAGTATGCGATCTGGCAAATCCTGAAAATGACTGTACTGATGAGTAAAGAATAACATTTATCCCCAACAACCTCCCTCACTGGAAAATGTTGTTCCAAATTTACACTGTTTTGCTCTTTCTTATTTTATTTTTACATCTCTATGGTTTGATTGCTCCAAGGCAGCACTGGTTGCACTAGAGTTGCAGAGCTTCTCCTGTTATCCAAGTATCACAGATTGCCAAACTTTGGTGCCACAGTATATATTTAACATGATAATACAAGGTTACTTATTTTGGGCACCCTTCTCAAAAGTGGGACATTTTCCTGGCTAACAAGCATCTCTCCTATGAGGACAGGCTAGGAGAACTGGGACTGTTCAGCCTGGAGAAGAGAAAGCTCAGGCATATCTTGCCAGTGTATAAAAATACCAGAGGATGTAAGGGTGAAGCCAGGCTCTTTTCAGATGTGCCCAGTGACAGGACGAGAGGCAGTGGGCACAAACTGATACACAAAAGGCTCTATGTCTGGATATCAGGAAGCACTTCTTCACTGCAAAGGTGATGGAGCATCAGAAAAGGTTGCCCAGGGAGGTTGTAGATTCTCCATATTTGGATATATTCAAAGATCATGTAATTGAAATTCCCTCTCAAGCAGGGCCACATACAATCAGTTGCCCAGGACCCTGGGCAACTGATTTTATGTGGCCCTGCTTGAGAGGGAATTTCAACTGTATGATGTTCAGAGATCCCTTCCAACCTCAACCGTTCTGAGATTCTGTGAAATCCTTGGTCTGGTGTGTTATGATTAGTAATTTTCATTTGTATGAGACTTTTCAGGCAAAAAAGAAGAAAAAGAAGAGGAGGAGAAAAAAAACAGTATTAAAAGAAACGTAGGAGGTGGACTGCAAAAGGAGGGAAACACAGTCCTCTGGGTTAGCTGGTGCTGCAGATCTTAGTCCTCTGAGGGTAGTGAAGAAGTCAAATCTAGGGACCCCAAATAAGCTCATGTCCTGGTTTTTTGGATCTAGGAATCCCCAATATCTAGGAATAGTCGCTGGTTGGTGTTGGAGAGGCCGCACAGGGACCTTGTACTGGAATAGCCACTGCCTAATCACAGCTGAGAGCTGCTGAAAGTGCTGCAATCACTTGCAGCCTTTCCTCAGCACACAGGCTGACTGTAGATAAATGAGGGGATTAATTATGCTTTTTTAAAAGAAAGAACACAGTTAAAAACAAAAGGCTGAGGTGTTTCGTCAGTGAAGAGAGATGAATGTGGAAAAATCTACCCCTCTCCTTCTGATACTTCAGGTTTTAGTGATTACAGGTTAGGATAGAAGCAGCAGGATGCTGTGTGCTCAGATAGGCCCTCTCAAACTAATAGGTAGGTAGGTATTATTGGCTATTATTAGCTAATAGATAGGGGCTATTATTGATTTGTAAAATGCATCTTGACAGAGCTGTTAGAAAGTCTGGGATTTTATTTCCCCCCCCATCTAAAGCTGCAGGAGTTTGTGCCTGAAGCTGCTGCCAGTGGTAATTTCTCTCCAAATCAACTATCTTATATTTAAACTGGAATCAGACTGATAGTGGCTCTTCTGAGATGAATTAACACAACCTTTATGGAAGAGTTATGTAGGCTATGCTGTGTCTACTCAGGGTGCAGGCTGTAGGTCCCACCACCTCCTTCCTCACCCGCAACATGACTGCCTGTTGCAGCCGAGTTCTTGAATCTGAAGCAAGGCCTATGTTTTCTAGGCTGCTTAGTTCTAATGTATATGAGCTTTTTTTAAAGAGACTTTTTCTGGTCTTGTATACCTCATATGCAGACTTGGTTGCTGCATTTTCTGTTGAGAAAAGTGATGAGGATGCTTTTATCTTGCTGAGGCAATCTAATGTAAAAAGGATGAGAAGAATGGCAGCAACTACAAACGCTTCCTTTGATAAGCAATATTTTTATTGGTGATGCTTAAAATTTACAGGTGGATTAACGTTTCTGTGACTTAGGTATTAAGACTTTTAAAGGTGAGTTTCATTAATAGGAAATTTTATATCTGGGAGAAGAGCTTTTAATATGCATTTGCTAATTTCTAATGAACTTCACTGTGGCGTTCAAATATATTTTGTTTGCAGTGACAAGTGAGCGCAAATGAAGTTGTAAAGATTGCCAATCTGAATGTTTTAGTTTTCAGTATTAACTCAGAGTGGCTCATTCTGAGGGAGGGGCATATAAGGGAGATTTTAGAATTTGAATCTAGCCCTGAGTTGTGATTCACAGTAATTAGATTATTAACATTTGCTATAAAAACATGTATGGTTAAATTCAGCTGTGTTCATCCTAAAGATGGCCCACTGGCAAGCAGACTGACCTCAGAAAACTCCTTGGAGGTTCAGGAAAGAGATGGCATTTTACTGTAACACAGAGGAAGGTGGAAGCACAGTACAGTTCAGACACCTGTATCATTATGGCAAGGGAAGATTTCTCTTAATTGGCGAGCCTGGGATTGAAGTGCCTTTCAAGAGAGTCACATTTGGGGAATAAGGAAGCTAAATTGCCTTCAGATTGTTGCACTTAGGTTTTGACCCTCAGCATAGAGTAAAGATTTGGAGCTGTTCTCCATTTAATGGGGACAGGGCAGGCATGTAGAGAAAATCTGGGAGGACTTGAGGTCTGAAAATCCTAGACAACCTAATCTTCCCACAGAATAAGGACAAGAAAAAATTCACTCCAGTTTGGTTCTCGGTAGTGAGTCTGCATGTTATCACTGACTTGGAAGTGTTGATTTGCTGATGTTGTGCAATCACAGGACTGAAATACTTTGGTTTCATCTTTAGCAAAAGCCAGGAAGATCTGAAAGTGGTTGCTCCTTATGATGGATAAATATTTTCTTGAAGAAAATACTTGGGATTTATTGCTTTAGATATTTCGCTTTCTTGAGTTCTAACTATTTAACACCTGTGTTTTTTCTGAGAGATGCTATAATTCATGGACTATATAAACTTTTTTTAAAAATGGCATATTACTGGGTTGTCATCTAAGGCATGCTTCCTAAGTACATTATTTATTTATTAAGAAGTATGTTGTTTCTAATCGATTACATGCCTTTTTGCATGCTGATAATGACCTCATAATTAGAGCAAAGTGCATTAGATTGCAAAATGTAGGGAATAGTGCTGTAGCATTACTGTTGACTTGCACCAAAGGTGTTAAGCTTCTCCAAGAACTGGAAAAAATTACTGAGATCTTGAGTGGCATCCAGTAACCTGAGAAACTAAATTCTGAAAATAAATCTGAGTGACAAATCTAATTAAGAATTTTACCCATGATATTCTGCCAAAAGTCAAGGAGATAGCACAAAAAGAGACTTTTTTTTAGTGGCCTTCTTTCAAACATTTCTGTTCAATAGCTTTGGTGAGCTCTCTGCATCTAGGCTGAGATGGAGACCAACTGTATGGAAGCACTTAGTGGCCAACACCTGCCCCTAGAGGTGCAGAAGGATGGCATCATTTATCACAGGCTGTACCATGGGCTGTGGTTATATTGCACAAAGTGGTGACCTGTTGCCTTCTCTGGCTGAAGAATAGAATTCCTCCAGTGCCTGTGCCTGGCACACTGCACGGGGCTATGGTCATCAGGCTGTATGCAGTTGGATTTATTATTCTGTGGCTTGACTGCTAGGAAAACATTGAACTACTGGAGCTGAGTTGAACTGCAAAAAGGAGATGTTACTGCAAATGTTATAAATGACCTTGTTTATTCTATAGATGCTGCCAAATAGTAGAAACAGGTGGAAATAGGAATGTGAGTTTTAATGCCTCTTGCATGCTTCTGCCATTCTGCATTTCTCTGCTGCTGTTACTTGAAGGCTAGTGCTAAAAGGTGAGGGGAATAAAATTACTTCTTAGGCTAATTTAAAAAAAATTTTCTACCCGTACTGAGTCTACCCAGATTTAGCTATTGGTGTTTTAGAATAGTGGAATGAAACAATATTCTTGAACTGCATGGCAAATCTCTCAACCTACCACATGAAGATGAATTCTTCAAGCTTCTAGTTCCAGAGCTTGGTTTTAGGTGGTGTCAGAGTAATTAGTGATATTTATATGAATTTGTATCACTGATAAATTCAGCAGAAAAAATTACAACATATTTCCAGGTGACTACATTGGAAAATTCTGTTACCTCAGGTATTTGTCTGCTCTCTTTCCTTGCCTGTGCTTATGTGAAAATATAATCATGGTTGCATGGCAGATTTACTGTTGTTTACTTAGTTCTAAATGGAGAAAAAAATTGCGTAGGCCTGCTACAGTGTTTTTTCCCTGTGGAATGTGATTTTCTGGCCATGCAGCTTGATCGTGCCGAGGGGATTCAGAGGTGTCCAGGGCAGCCCACAGGATGGTCTTGACAATGCTGCAGCTGAGCTGGGCTTTCTCAGCTGAGTGACACCCAGTGTCAGACTGGGTGGTTCCCTCTTCCAGTCGAGACAAGAACTTGCAAATACAAGAACAGACCTGTTCGGTTATGTCCATGTGGGATAACTGAATGGCTCTTCTCTCTTCCTGGGCACTGTAGTGTGTCCTCTGGAGAGCCATACCAGCCTGTGGAGAGGCTGAGGATGCTGTTGGAGGTTTGCAGTGAGCTGCCCCCACTTCCATGGCCACCCAGCTCCTGTGCATCCTCTCATACCTGCCTGCAGCCCATTGCTGGATGTGCTCCACTGGGGCACATTGATGCAGGAGGATAATTTTAGAGTTCTGATGTAAACTGGAGACTGACAGATGACGTGTACCAAAGTACCCTCTCCAGCTGTTCCTTGGAAATGGAAGAGTTTTGCCCAAATAATGTGTTATTGTCTGATCAAGGTCACCCTGAAAAGTGAAGGCTGTGAGTGTTCTCGAACTATGGTTTGAAGCAAGGTTATTGTGGTAAAGATTTACTGTCTTTTGATATTTCAGCTGTTTCCTACTCCAGCACCATATCTGGGCAGCTGAGATTTCAGTCATTTTTAAATACATTTCATCAAGATGCCTTTGGGATTCTTCCTGAGATTTCTTGGTAATTTCATTAAATAACTGCCTTTAGTTATCACCAAATTTCATTTTGATTGACTTTATTAAATGGGCTTTGACTTTCCTGACATTTGAGTAGGAAAAGCTTTTCCTGGCATTTGCAAATGTTCGGGGTTTGTTTGGGTTTAATTTTTTTATTGTTTTGGTTTTTTTCTCCCCTTCTTTAGTTAAGTTTTATGGCAGAATTTCCAGTTGTTTCTGTGCTTATATATGAGTGCCTAGACCTGCTATCACTGTTTCCCTTTTCATCTCCATTATGTTTCCTGTACTTAAAATTTTCAATTTAGCTGTTTTAAGAGACTTTAACAAAACTGAATTATTTTTATTGGCATGTATAGATTCACATAATTAGATCTCTGCACCATGTCTAACCTGTAGTGTTGTTCATGAACAGCACTTCATAAATTTTGCCTTCTATTCTGATTTGGGGCTTTTAGACAAATGACTTAAATGTCAGATTATTAGTTGTAAGTTTTATAAAAGTTAAAAAAAGAAGTGAATTTTATGTGCCTGATGACAAACCTGATGTTTTTGAACTCTGTGTTCTCAGCAAATCCCAAATTTAGTGAGCAACCATGGTGAAAGTGACAAGCCATTGCTAATTAAGTTATGCTTTGGGCAAGCTGATTATGTGGGCTATTTAAATGGCTATTTTAGGGTAAATATGTACTTTATTTCCCTGGCAAAATTTTGCAGTTAATAATAAAGCCTGAAGTGCCTTGATCTTTAACCCAAAAAATTAACTCATGTAGAAAGAAATGAAGGTAAGTAAATACAAGTTCATTAAAAATAGCTCTAAAGAAAAAAAACGAGAGCAGGGTATAATATAAAAAGAAACTGGAGAACGTTAAGTTAGAGTGATGGAGAAAAACAGTGATTTCTTTTTTCCCTCAGTGCTAGATGGAACATCCTTATGCATCACAGTAGCAAGGGAAATGCATGTGGAGAAAAAAAGCATCTGACTACAATAAGAGATGATTCTGGGAAAACGAAGAGACGCTAAGGAGTATGTCATAGCTGCAGTTAGTGTGAAGACAAGAATTGTAGGCTACATCTTTTTAATAAAATAAGGCAAAGCAAATTATTTTTTTCTTTTTTTTGGTAGTGTGTTTAGGGAAATATCTATTTATTCATGTTCAATGTTATGGAACAGAATTAAGGGGGAAACAATGGCAAGCTTTCTGAAATGTCAGTTTGTAGTTAGAAATTCAGCCAACAGACATTTACTTGAAGCAATAGGTGTGTTTTTCTTTTTTTTTTTTTAATAGTTAATCTGTGAAGAAAAATACTCTCACAGTAAAGAGGGATAAATGGGGAGAACTATAATTCTAGTTTATACTACCTTCTGACTCTTGGCTCAGTCTGGAGAGTAAGGAGACTAAGATTCAAGTTTATATCCCAGTAAAATGTGCTTAGCCATATAGGTACTCTTGTGGTTGCTTGTCTTGAAAATGGTCTGCTCAATTTTTATTATTATTACTATTATTGCTATCTTATTGTAAAATTCCATAGCTTCCTGTGTTTTGTAAATCCAGTCTTGCAAATGTCCATACAGGACTTTTGAGGTTTCCCAAGTTTTCAGAAGAGAAACAGCTTTTATTTAGTTTTGGCTTTTGTTTTTTGAGCTGTTCTGATTTTTTTTTTTCTTGTAGAATAGTAGTTCCTAAAGACGGACCCTCCTCAAAGCCTTTGCCTATTTACATTTGCAGTGATGCCTTTTGACAGCAATTCCAGAATTTTTTTATCTCTCTCTCTCATATCTAAAATATCTTCTGAAATTATTGAAGTACTTCTGAAATTTATAAATATGATAAATACTTAAGAAGTCTATACCTAAAATTCAAGGTAGACTTTTAATATTTTTTTAACATTCTATCAAATAGCAGAGAAATGTTTTTGAAATGAATCAGATGGTTGCTATTCAGATATTTTCATCTTGAGACCTACCTTTTGTTTGGGCAGCTAAGAGAATGATATATCTATTTTTTCCCTCTTTTTGGTATTACAATATAACCTACTTTCCCTTTTCCCCTATTCAATATATTTTTATCTTTTTCAGTGCTACATTAAGGAAAAATGTTAAATCAGATGAAAAGTGAGACAGTATTTTCTCTTTGTGTTTATTTATTAAGTATAAATATTTTAATTCCATGAATAAAAACTAGAATTGAGAATGATGATGGAAATTTGGAGAAGGATAGCAGTTATGAGAATAGCTTGATAAGTCTAGTAATAAAATTTATTTTAGGAAATAGGTTTGACTGTCCATATCATAGAGCTGAGTCTATACTGATTATAGGAACATAGCCCTTTTGGATTCCTATGTGGCCTGGTACCATCTTGGAGTCCCTTGGTTGCCTACCCATTGTTTTGAAGTGCTCTTCAGGTTAAAGACTTGCTCTGCTCTCATCCTTATTCCATTTTTCTATTCTTCATTCATCTCCTGAAAACATCCCACTATATAGTACTAATTTAACTGTTGAGAATACACAGATACAGTAAGCTACAGTGCAGTATTTTTAGTATTTCAGTAATATATTATTTATATATCACTGACACAAGAAGTGCATGGAAATTCTTTACTGACAGCTATGCAGCAGCACCCTTTCACTCTTACATTCATGCTGCCAGGATATTGCATATTTATTTAGTGTCATTGGGATGTGAGTGAGAAATAGGTTTATGTTGCAATGCATTGTCCCAGTATATTTTAACTGCATGCATTTTCTGAGTGTCTGTCTGCAAATGCCCCCCATCTCCCTTCAATTTTTGAGGAAATTTTTTTTTTGTTTTCTTATGGAATCATTGACCATTGTCCTTTTCAAGAAAATATCTTTGGGATTTTCTTGTATTATCTTTGTGTCTTTGTACAAGACCTGTTCATTAGGTGTACTAACTGCATTATTCCATGAAACTCTGCCAATAAAAAGAAATAATGTATGTCTTGAAGATCACGATTTAAATTTATCAAATTAAATCAAGATTTTTCACATGGATGAGAAAAGACAGTATTTGACCTGTGCTACTCCATAAGAAAGTGACAAGCTGTTGAATTTTCTTCCAGAAGGTTCATTTCCTAGAGCTTATCAAGTATCGTGTCATTTAGGATCTGACTGCCCAGCACTGTTTTCTAAAAAATCCAGTACAAGGTTAGGAATTTTTAGGGAGAAGTAGAAAGCAGAGCATCATGGTAGCACTGAATGAGTTCATGGTGTGTTTGTGTGTTCAGTATTCGAATCTAGTCTCCATCTCTCAAAAAACGTGAAGTAGAGTTGGAGTGGGCTCTATAAAGAGCAGCAAGTATGATGAAGGGCAAGCAATGACTTCTGTCCAAAGAGGGTCTAAATTTGCTGTAACTCTTTATCCTGAAAAAGGGAGCTTATTTTAGAACTCTATAAAATCATAAGTGGCGTGGAGAAAATTAGTAGGGAAGAAATGTTCACTGTCTCATCCAAGAAAAGAACAAGGGCTTAGTGCATAAACTGAAATTGCTGTAGGAAACTCCAAATGAAAGTTGACATGGATGTAAATTATGGTTGGAAAATTTAAAAGAAAAAAAAAACTTTGAAGCACTATTTTAAAATAAAAACAAAGCCCACCTCCCCTGCCCCCAAAACAATGAATCAAACAGTCTCCAAAGGAAACCTCAGTGTTCCAGTCTTTAAACTCCTCAAATTGTTGGAGTCTGAGGATATTCTAGACACTCATGCTATATACTTGTTCCATTTTGAAATGCTTCCATCCCTCCAATTGACTTTTGTTCTTGTAGACATCCTAAGAGGACTTGGGTTATCTCTTGTACTCAGGGTCTACCAGCAGATTAGCATGTAGAAGAAAGTTATTTAAAAATATATTTTATTGTAAAATAATACTTACTGAAGTATTTCTGTATATACATATCTAAAGATACCAAAAGGTTTTATTCACTGTAGTTCAGTTTAAAGTAGTATGCTGGGATAGGAAAATGGTTTCCCGAATTCTGCACTTGTAACAGTGATAAAATTCTTGCTACTCCTATGAAAATATACAGAAATCTGTTTTGAGCTTTATGGCATTTTTTTAATGTTTTGTGGTTTAATTTTCTGTATATATATATTTTAAAGTAAAAACTATAAATGTTATAATGGTGCAAAGAAAATACATTATAAAGAGTATATATTTTTTTAAGAACACAAGTGGTCCCATATATTCCATTTGTATAATCCCTGCTTTTAAGTAACACTTGGTGAAGGAGTTTAATAGTGCCATTTTTCTTCCCCTTTTTCTGGCATGCTCTGTCACTATATATAAAGAAATCTCTTCAATAGCACTTTTATTGTTACTGGGAAAAAGAAAGGCTTTGTTTCCTCCAGCAAAGTCATAGGCGCATTTAGCAAGGAAACTCTAAAGATCTCAAGGAGGTTTTTTAAGGGGGATGCTCCGAAAATAAATTTGACAATGTTGCTAATGTCCAGATGTGAATAACAGGTCTCATGGCATTGTTGAAACTGTTCTCTTTGGAAAGCTCTGCTGCAGAGACTATTTGTTGAGAAGGCGACCCAGCAGATTGTGCAAAAGACACAATTTCCTGGTCACCTTCCAGTGATAATAAAAGGACATGGATGTATTCTGTACATTGCCCATGGAAAGTATTTGGATCCTGCATGATTTATTGAAGCAGTTTATCTACAAAAACAGCATTGCAAGTTTTTAAAAAATAAAGATATTTAGTTATATTTTAAGATGAAAATTGACGGTGGGTCCTGTTTTGTGTTTTAGTTATTTATAGGTTCCTACTGAGTGCCTTGAGCTATGCATATAGAAATCATCTCTGCTATAAAAAGGACCAACTGGTTCCTTCCCAAGAGGCTTTTTTCATCGTACAAAGCAAAATAAAAAATTGCTTATAGAGCACATCTGTGATATTGTGTAACTTAAATTTCTCCTGCCACTTGACATTTACTTACCCATGGTGTAACTCAGAGATTGGTTTATTATTGTGGTGACTTTTCTTTTCTTTAATGAACACGAGTGTGTTAAATTTGAATAACTACATTAATGTGACATTATTGCTGAAATTTACACACATAGAGTGAGTAAATTTGGAATAATGATTCCCACAATGCTCATAACTTGTCCCTTTTCTCATGTGAGCTGTACTGTTTTCTGTTGCCTTCAGTAAGCCCTTGTGCCTTGTTAAAGACAGAATATTGCTTCTCTGGTTGAATCACTGCCTTTCTTAGATACGGCTTTGGATTTTACTAAGTTTGTAATCATGGTATAATTTCCGCAGCAGTAGTTTAATGTCAGTGAAATAAATACAGTGGGAAAATCCAGAAATATCTCTTTCCTCAAACATGATTTTTAACTCAAATTAGGACAGCATCAGGGACTGAAATTGTGCAGAAGTTCTGGCCAAGGGAAGGTCAGTCACCAGACTTTAATGCAGGCCAAGCAGAATTTTTGGTTTTTTACTGCCAGAGCATGTTTTGACTTGACATTATAAAATATCTCTGCTATAGGTATTTTGCAGCTCCACAGTGTTAGGCTGTTTCAACATGTTCCAGTAACGGGATTTCTGCTGGCACAGTGACATTATTTTCTTAGGTGAGATCAATTAACACAACATGCAAATGCTCTAGATTTAATTTAGTTGAATCTAAATGAACAGTTACGCCAGATTATCTGTGTTGGCAGGAGGTATGAATATTTTCCTGAGAAAAGCTCTGTTGGAAATCTTTTTCAGCCAGAGTCATGATAAAATTTTTGGAATAAGAGTTTAGGTCTATAACTTGCTTGAGAGAAAACAACAGACTGGGGAAGATAGATACTGGCATATCCAAAACTTATTCTCAGAACAATGTGAACTCTTTGGAAATTTAATTTAATCAGAACAAAGTGACTGCAGGAACAGCAGCTTCTTTTGTTTATGTGTAAGCATAATACATGCTTTTACTGACTTATGTAAAATAAAACAAAAAAATGTATTCGGTTTAAGAAAGGTGGTTTATTATCAGTCTTGGAAGCTTTGCTTGCTTTATTTCATAAATAAGCATCCTTCTCATTGGCAAATGACAGAGTGTGGCCCTGTAATAAGAATGTTATTTTAAGGTCAGGCCCTACAAGACAAAAAATTCTTTAGTGCCTTTATTAGCAAGTATTTTAGCCAGTGGCAAAGGGCAGGATTGTCAGGCAGTCAGAAGATGTCGGCAGAGGAATTATTACAGTGGATTCCCACAAGCCTGCTGTCAAGTGTATAGTTTAGCCCTACACCCTGCAGTATTTAGGCTTCTCTTCCCCTTCAAGGTAGCATCTCCACAGACTTCTTTGCAGATCAGCAAGCAAAGAATTATTCTTTTTTCCTGTTTAAACAAGGCAATTTTCACTGTTCTTTTTCCTTTTCATTTTTTAATATGTATAGATGCTGTAAGCTTGTATTTATGTACTTGAAGTGAAAGTTTACTAAATTAATCATATGTTTTGCTAATTGGTCTGGTATTCAGCCTGGCTGAGATCTAGTGAGAACCATATCACAGAATCATAAGGTTGGAAGAGACCTTCAGGATTGTCGAGTCCAACCCATGCTCCAACACCTCAACTAAACCATGGCACCAAGTGCCACCTCCAGTCTTTTTTTAAACACGTCCAGGAATGGTGACTCCACCTCCCCGGGCAGACAATTCCAATACTTTGTCACTCTTTCCATAAAAACAGTTTTTTCCTAATATCCAACCTTGCTTCTTGTTTCACAGTGTGTATTTGGAGCTATCTGTGTGCATGGATTCATGAAAAATAATATAATTCATAGGTGAATAATGTATTTCACACGTCAAAAACAAACAAAAGGTGCGTCATCAAGCATCCTCCAACTAAATTAATTGTTGAGATAAGACATTTTATCCTAAGAGTAATTTTCTTTTAATAATTTACAGGAGAGACTAATTTGAAAGTTCTTTCACCTTAATGATTTCTGTTGGTAGCACAAAGCTCCATTGTCATCAGCATTCTGCACCTAAACCTGCCATCTGCTGAGGAGCTGCCAGATACATTAACTCTTATCAACTTAACAGAGATTTGTTTTAAGAGAAGCTGCCTTCTTCATAAAACGTTCAGATTGAGCCTTGACACTTAATCTAAATACTAGAGCTAGAGGGATTTTCCTTGAGGTAATGTTGAGTGATTATTAGTTGATTAAAGTAGTTCTCTGTGTCAGTTTCAATCATGAATTGGCCTTCTGTGTGCCAGAGACAAGGGTTTATCATGCTGATGGACATTGGTGTGCAACTGAGTGTTTTTCACATAAATTAGAAAGAGCAGTTGGGTAATCCCCTTTTTCAAGCTGTAGCAAATCCCACAGAGTAGCTCTGCAAACATGTCTATCTAATGCAGTAGCACAAAGCAGCTAAAAGTTAAATACCCTTTTCACCTCCTGTTTTCATAAGGTAGACTTAATGTGTGTCAAATTTGTTGAATATGACACAAGTTCATTTAAAAATAAATAGGCATTTTCAGGTAATGAAATTTTAAATACGTCAAAAATGTAATGCAACTGAATTGGATATTGAATTTATTGACTATGAACAGACAAGCTGATTGTAGCAAATAATTATTTTGAGGGGTTCTTTCTACTGAAATCAGAAGTATATTTAATTTTTAAGCCTATAATCACAGCAATAATGAGCTCTTATGCCATATTCCAAGTATATTATGGTTGGACTTGTAGCAAAAGACAAGTCTGACTATGGTTTTCTGCCAGCTTTGCAAGAAGATACTCAGTTCAGAGGTAAATATAATTTTTTGCCCTTATTTTACCTTTGTAGAATTAGTAAGATTATGATGAAATTACTAATTAAAATAAAAGAAGGATCTCATTTGCAAATCATATATGAAAATTGTCTTTAGATTTCAGGTTTAGCATAAAGTAGGTATTCTAATTTCCCGAAATTTCTCTTCAGGATTTTTTTGTGATCAGTTGCTGTTAACTTAGAATATAGAAAAGTGATCATGTAGTAATCACATTTCCATCTGCATTAACTTCATCAAAACTCTTACCTGAGAGCTCTTGTTTAGTTAGATCTGTTGAGAGTTGCATATAATTTGGTATGGCTAATTTGGATAACTCATGAGTTTGCCTCCTTTTAATTGTGAGGAGCTGGTATTTGGAAAGGCACACGTCACAAAAGATTTCTTTAGGATATAATGGCATGGATTGCAAAAACAGTAACTTAGGAGGCTGCTGGGGCTGTCACCTCACTCAGAGGAGACCTGGCATAGGAAGGGGTCTTGTCCATGAATCCCTGTGTGAGGAAAGAGGGCCCATAGGGCTTCCTGAACCCAACCATCTGGCACGTTGACATTGGACTTGAGTGCATAGCCTGTCCCACGGTGTAGAGAAGGAAGTTTCTGGAAAACCAGTGCTGTCTACTGCCTTCTTCTGGAATTTCGTGTTTTCTGGCTTATTTGAGGTTGCAGTGCATGTTTTCATTTTCACAGATATGCACAAGTTCTGATGTACAGTGTATAGAATCAGGAAAGATAGCCACCCGACCTACTCATAATATCTTTCTTGAGGGAGGTCTTGAATTTGTATTATTCAAGTTATCTTTAAATAGGTAAACTTGAATGCAGTATTTCTGAGCCCATATTTTCCCCAATTTCTTGATTTTATCTTTCTTTAAATTCTTATTTGGCAATTTTTATCACAGGTTCTGTAAATTCCAGGTGACATTGATTACTCCAGAGATACATAATTAAGATTCTGCTTATCATACAGGGGTGGAAAAAAAAATTTAGTTCTTCCAGTTTTCTTCTTGACTAATGTAAAAGTCATTTTTTTACATAGTATTCAAGGTTCCTTTAATTGTTTTTTCTATCTCTCTTCTTTGTACCTTCTGTTATTTGTACTTACTGTGGCTCTGAAAATTTGTTTACCCTGAAGTTCCTGTGGAAGTGAGTAGCAGGAATATGATTCAGATTTTTACATTTGTGTCAGATAAATATTGGATATTCAGTAAATTTTGGTTTTACATTTTCATATTTTCCATTTAATGTATTTATACGAGAATGATATTGGCCAGTTTTGATAGAGGGAGATGAAAGCCCAAAACACCTCTGCTGAAAGTTTCAGAGGTAACATTCCTGTTCGAATTGAACCTTTTTATGTGTTTCTGAGCTATTACCAAGTTGCAGCTGATATGGGGAGGGAGAGGCTTGAGTGAGTGTAAAGCCTTTTATCAGGCATTTTTAATATTTGATAGATTTATGTACATTACTTAGTAAAAACTGACAAACCAGATTCATGATGTTTATGAAGGTTCTCTATGTGCTGAATTGTCCTCCAGCTCATATTGTAGACCTGAATCTTCTACTGACTAAAACTTTCAACTGAGTACTGGGGAAGCAGATATCCATACAGTGAAGTTAAAAAGAATAATTTCTTTTAAAAAGATTTTTGTACTATCGTTTCTGAAATGAAGGTATTACTAGCTACCTTAGAAAATTCTTTTGTTTATAATGAACTTTACATGGCTTAGACAACAGAAGGAAATTTGGGGCACAGAAACACTTCTACAGGCTAAACCATAAATTTTTATAAACTCCCCTTCTTGACCTCTTATCCTCTGCATGACCCCTGCACTATGAGTTCAAATGCTGCGCTGTGAAGAAATAGCGTTGAGTGCCTATGGTTTTAATTTTTGTTGTTCTTTTCATGAAATAAATGGTGTCTGTTTATGAAGGGAGTGAGTATTCTTTTGCAAGAATTGCCCTTCTTTATTGGCAAATGGTGATGAAGACACAGAGAGACATATTTTAAAGGAGACTGATCTAGGGAGGTGCCTTTGAAGCAGCTGTGCTGGTTCTGCTTCATGCCAGCTTTGTGGTTGTTGACCACTGAAGGATGCCATGGTCATTCTGAATTTTTGAATTAATGATTATTTGAAATAGGATTAGGAAGAGGAAGGGAAGGATCAAATTGAAAACTGCATCAATTTATGTAGCTTTATTCTTAAAATAAGACAAATGAAACATGAGGTTGTGTTGTGTGTGAGAGTAATATTTATCTCTTCCTGCTCTTCCGTTCTGGTGGTGTTGCTTTTCCCTCAGAATGGTAATTTGTGGCAGCTGCATGACCACACTTGGCAATGGCATGTGGAGAGAACTGGATACAGCTTTCTGGTCAGGCATGCATGAAGGGGATTTCAAAATTGCCTTGAAAATTCAATCAATTTGAGTAAGTGGTTGTGTTGGTTAGCTAAATGACGGTGAAGATGCTGAAATAAACTGGATCTTTTTTATCTTGCCCACACTCCCGTGACACCTTTTAGGATAAAGACATTAAGTGCTATTCAGTTGGTCTGGAATGGTTACAGTTGTGAGATAATACAGTTGGCTCTTCAGTTTGTTCTCTTAAGTCAGTATTGTACTTGGAGATGTGCTTTATTGCTTGTATCACTCAAGTGGCATGAAAGAGAAGAGGGATGTCATTGATTTAGCAAGGATGCACTTTCAAATACAGCTATATATTTTTCATTAACAGTAAATGGAAAAGGATATTACTTTTATTCTGCAATGCATCATTTTCTTTACCATTATAAGCTATTCAGATATTCTTCTGAATGTGCTGATTTTTTCAGCAAAACAATCTACTGGGAATTCACTCAATTCAAATAAATCTCTAGGCAGCAGGTTTTTGAGACATTATTTAAAATAAAACTTTAATGATTTTTCCCCCATGATCTTAGAAGGTTTGATATAATTCACTTTTATTTACTAGACTTCTATTTAGATGTTTTCATTGATTGCATTCTGAACTATAGTAGTTTATCACAAAAATATCTTGTTCTCAACACAAGATAATCTTTCAAATTGCTTTGCTGACTTGCCAATATGTGTTTATTTTGAGAATGTTTCCATACAGAATATCTCCTGGTATTTATATGTTTTAAGATAGAATTCCTGAGTTGTTGACCAGAGGAAGAGTAAATGCTTAACATATTCTGTTCTTGCAATCTGATGTTGTGGCCATCTTGCTGTACTTCTCCCCACACCCACCCAGGCTCTGAAGAAATGTGCAGAAATAATTACATAGATTAATCCTTCAAAGACCGAGCCTGGTTCTTGGATATATTAATTGCACCTCGGTAGAATTTAGTTGGTTTATTTTTGCACTAACATAATATTAGAACATTGTATCATGAATATGGTATTGGGCAAATCTCTTGCATACCTTGGGACATTTGTCCACCACGCTGAAGGGATTTGCTTTATTCTTTTTTAAATAAAAAAACCCCAGAAACCTCCATCTGATCCAAACTCAAAAGACAAAGATTCTTTTGTATCTTTATGTATAATGCTTAGACTTTTAGACCTCGTGGAATTCATAAGTAATTTGTCCTTTTTTTCTTTACTCATTCTTTCAGTTGAAGATAAAGATGTATGGATCCTGATGATTTTTTTTTTTTTTAGGATAAGAGGAAACAGTGCTGAGGCGGGTTCATGTTGCACATTAGGTAAAAGCCTTTCACCCAGAGATCACTGGAATGGAGTCCCCAGGGAAATGGTCATCCCTTCAAACCTGTCAGAGCTCAAGCATATCGTAGTCATATGGTTTAGTTTTAGGTGTCCTGTGAGGATCAGGGAGTTAGACTTCATGATTGTGATGGGTCCCTTTCAACCTCAGATATTCTACGATTTCAGTTTGCATTGAAATGGAGAGTGACAGTGGTCATTAACATTCTTCTAATGAGAAAATTGCAATACTTAGCATATTCTAATATAACACTTGCAAGCCGAGAACCTAAGTACATGTGAAGCATCATATAGTTTTGATAAAAAAGGAACAAATGTGCTGAAGGTTCGTAACAAAAAATAAATTATAGATTTTGTGTCGTAATTTTGTTTAACTGCAAACCAGTGTTTTAGTCAACAAAAACTGTTCAATATTTGCTTTTCTATAAGAAGACAAGTATAAAGTACAAATGTAAAATAGCTAAGTGAAATATTATCAATGAATGCTTCTTGCTTTGTTCATTTAATCTGAAGAGAATATTTTTAGGCATTTTAATTTAAACTGATCTAGCTGCTCAGAGAAATATTTTGACAGGAATTCTATTCATGGATGTTTATCATTTTCATTGTAGAACATTTATCTGTCTTAAATCTACTGAATTTGCTGGTGAAAATGTAATTGCAAATGGATTCTTGTAAATGGCTGGGATACCTGTAATTACTGTATCCAGCTTTAATAGAAATGCTTTATGTATTCCGTGTGTCTTCTTCACAGTAATGTGATTTAGTAAAATGAACCAGTGTCTAAAAGCAGGATTCAAAATACTTTTTACTCCATTTCCAAAATATTTTATTCCGTAGTTGTCTTTAATGAGATTCGCTTCTCTGAGGCAAGTCCTTCATAAAATCAGCATAGGAGCAGAATCAAAATAATTTTGAAATGAAGTATGGGTTTCAGTTATATCAGTTTTAGATTCTGAATATCAAACATACTGCTATATACCTGAAATTTGTTCCACAGCTCACAGGATACCTGAGGTTGTAAGGCTCCCTCAACCCCACTCTAGTCAGGTATTAATACAGATTGATGAGGCTCCCCTAAGCCTTCTCTTCTCAATTTCCTTTTTTCATTTGTGGCCACTTCTCTTACAGTTAAATTTTGGTACCTTATGGTACCATGCCTTTGATATGTGGAGATTTCGAGGGATTGTTTTGGACACTTTCTTATGGCAAATATAATGGAAATCTGTACTGACAGATAATAGCATCTTCAGGTTCCTTTAAATATAGCTCAATGAATAGTAACAACATGGATAAAAATACTGAAATTATTCTAACTGAAAAAAAGAAAAAAAATTTAAGGAGCTGTCTAGCTGTCAGAGATTGAGCTTTAAGCCTGTAAGTCACTTCAAGAACACTGTGTTTTTGTTGTATTTATATGAATGATGCCGAATGAACCAAGTGATGGGTCCCTTTTAAATTACCAGAGCAGTGGTAGAATTGTACATTTCCCATTAAGTACCATAGGATCACTCTCTGAGTTAGAAAGACTTGAAGAGAAAAATTAGGATCAATGCCTAAGAGAAAGATTTCTTAACAGTTATTTTTGAAATGATCAAATGCAATTCATATTTGAACTACCTCTTCATCAGAAGCCCACTCTTCCAAACTTAGAACTCATCCATACAGAAAGCAAAAGCTATAATAAAATGGGTGTTTGTTTCTTCCATGCAAAAGGATGTGTATCCGTCTGCATTGCCATGAGCTCCAGGAATAGTTTCAAGGTCTCATCTTTAAAAATACTGGCAAATGTTGGGGAGTGAAAGGGGAAAAAGAAAACACATAGTGCATGATGTTGTTAAAAATTCCTTGAAAAAGGAACTGCAAAGGCTAAGTAGGAACTCTGTAGTGCCTGAGAGATTTTATTCTTGCTTCTGTTTTGGATTCACTGGAGCTTCATTGGAAGAGTCTTAAAACTTCAGCTAGTGTGCTCAAGCATGATGACGTCTCAGGCTTTTTGTAGGCATTGAAATTAGTCCTGCAGAAATGTATTAATATAGTTCTTGTCTTAGAGATTCTGTCAGCAAGGAAAATTGTAATTATAACTGTGTATTGTAGCAAGTATATTATGAATATCTAGATAAAGCAAAATGCACGCTGGCTTGTATTTTAATTTTATGCTTCTGTAGTACTACTTCCTGCACAGGTTGATAAGATATGTATACCTGCCAACTGTAACAGTTTTCTCAGTAATTAGAATTTTGGGTTGTTTGTTTGTTTTTTATTTTTTGTTTGTTTGCTTTTGCAAATAAATTTTCACTCACTCATTTGATCATTTTCCCGGGGATGTTTGTACATCACACAACTGATTGGAGTTGTTGCTGTCTAGAAAAACTCATCATCAAATACCTCTGAGAGCTGGCTTTACTTACCATCTAAGTTGACTCTCAGTTGTATTGGATTCACTACCCTGATGAGGAGTAGCTGATTTATTCATGTGCTGCAGTGTGTTTCTCTGTCAGATTTCCTCTGCACTCACTGTTTTGGTGGAACTTCAGACCAGTGTAGCTTCGGTTCTTACTAATTAGTTTCTGTGAAAATGCATTTTATTTACTTGTTGCAAAGCTCTCCTCAGATTCAGAATATGAAGCAATATTTTGAAATCTTAGGGTTTTATGTATTGGAAAGAAATACCATTGAAAGTTTTTGGTTTTGGGTGACCCAAACCAAACCATCTTTACTTTCCAAATTTTTTATCTTTGGTGTTAATTATGTTTGCAACATTAAAACTTTTGGGCAAGTATAGAGATAGTCACCAACATGTGACCCAGAAAATCTACAAGTAAGTACTAAAAAAAACCAAAAATTAAATAATAAACCACTCACTCAGCTGCCAGTTTAAATTTAAGCATAATACCTGTTTCTTACTATCATGTCCTTTTTTATTCAAGCATGATGCTCCTTGCACAGAGTACTGTAAGACACACTGGAGAAATGGGAAGTCTCCAGGCTTGGTGTGCAGTAGCCACATTACCTGTCACTCTCATGTCTTGTGTGTTTTTTGTTTTTCTTTTGGTTTGTTTTGGTTGGGTTTTGTTTTTGCTGCTTGCTCTTTTCTTCTGTTCTTCTCCCCATCCTGGTGCTGGAGCTGTCATGCTGAGACTTTATTCTTTCCAAAACATGTATCACTGTTGAATGCCTGTGCATGATTTTTGTACCCAGCTGTGGTGAAAGCATGTCCTATTAAGATGCAGAAGAAAGGTGAGACTTCCCTCCTGAGGCAAGCCCTTAAAAAACCAGAAACATTATACAAAAGGAAATACCTTCTTGCAGTCATTAAAAACATTTTAGGTTGGTGGGGGGTTTCGATGTTTTGTTTTTTGTTGAAGTTTTTTTGTGGTTTTACTTTTTAATTTTTTTTTTCTATTTGACCTTCCTTGTCAAATTTACCTTCCTTCATGACGCTATTTCAGTGTAACAGTCCTAAATTAAATATAACTGTTGGGAGAGATTTAACTTCCATACATTCTGTGAACGAGGTTTTGTTTTCCAAATTCTTTCTGTATTTAGTGCAAGGCTAAGCTCATTTTTCACAAAACCTTAACAAGGAAATGTGAAGGATTTTTTTGATTGATGCTGTATATTTTTTGAGTGACTGACTGCCAAAGGGAAAAGGGAGGTAAATCTATTTTGGAAATCTCGAGCATGAACACATAGCCTTAATAGTAGGGTAGGAAGCATTTATAAAACTAGGTGTATTCGAGATAGAACCCATAATACAGTCCAGTTCTAGTGACCTCTGATGGAAGTTTGAAGCAAGGAGACTTAAGTGACCCTGAGATGGAACAGAAATAGAAGAAAAAGTGCTTACACTGTGAAGAATTCCTACAAATATAGTCTCTGTCCTCAGAGAAGGACAAAATACTCTTTCTTAGCAACAAACAACAGAAAAAGATTTCTTCTTGACTGTGGTTTAGCCTTTCATCTTTGGCATTGTCTGAAATACTATCATTCTTTCATTTAGTGTGCTAATTACATGTTCAGCTTGTAAACTATTCCAACATTTATAGTTTTTGCCCTAAAACTTCAACCTAACTTGTTTTTCCTCATCTTGTATTTGTACGGGTAGTGATTAATATTCCTGTCTTATGGGATCTTCTTAACGGGACTTTTCTTCACTGTGTCAATTTAATTTTGAATTTAATCTTTTCCTCTGATGTGCTTTCTGTCCCTTCATTCTTAATTAATCTGCCAGTTTATGCTGCATTCTGCCATCCAATTGTTAATGAAACTAATGAAAAATATTGGATAGAGGACACATCCCAATACAGCCTGTTAATACATATTTCTCATTTGGAGAAATAATTGACAGTTACAGCTTGGTCAGTTTTCTCATAATTTAAGCACTATTCTCATAGAAGTTTCACTTGGAGTATTTTTTACAAAATTTGCATGCGAAAAATAATGGAAAATTGTGTCAAATGGCTTCCACAGTTAGTGTATGGTTTTCTTCTCTCCAAAAGGCCCTTTATATTGCCAAAAGGGGACTTGAGGTGTTTTTGCATGACTGTTTTTGACATTTCCATGTTGGATCTAATTCATCTTCTTGATACATTTTAGGTACAAAGCTTAATAATTTGGTATTTTTCCATTAATTGAAATTAAATTAGATTGCCTGTAACTCCATAATTTCCCATAGCTTGCTCAGTCCTAGCTTTTTTAGATAAGCTTTGTATTTGCCCTCTCCTACTTTTCTTACAAGTTAGCTGCCCTCTTTGAATTCTCAAAGAAAACTGGCAACTCAGACTGCTGGATTGTTTGGGGTTTTTTGTTCATTGGTTGTTTTTAGTTTGTCTCTGTTGTTGTTCTTTTGTTTGGTTGTGTTTTTTTAACCATTCCAGAGCTTTGTTTTGAGCAGACAGTAAATAATCTTGGGATGTTTGTACCCTAAGAGCGTTGCATATGGGTCAAATTCATCCTGACTCAAATATTTTTTCCCCACTGTTATTTATGGACATTATAGTGAAGAACTGAAATGAAACTGCAGGCATTAGTTTCCTTGTAATATTTAGACAAACAAGTTGTGATTATAAGGAGAACTAATGGAATATAAGCAAGTTTGTTTAGTGGAAAAGCTCAGCTCTACTACTTCCATAGTTTTTCATCAAGTGAAGGAGCATTTTGTTGTGCTCTTGCTAAGAAGGAGTTCTCAGATTAAGGCACAGATATGGGATTGTTGTAGTGTTATGAATATTACTAATCATATTTTCACTATATAAATATTCTCTCTATATGGGCTGAGGCTGATTAAAACTTATTTGTGCCTCCTATGTGATGGCAATACAAATCACTATGGAGAACTCTCCACAGATTTATTTATTTCCTTTCAAGCCTGCTTTTGTTGTTGGTGCAGAGATGTGCTGAAGATCCTCCAGGGCCGAGAGGTGGCTTGGCTCAGATCCACAATCCTTTAAAAGTATCGAGGGCTCAGAGCAAGGGATGAATCCTATAAAGAGACTAGTACCAGTTTGTAAATTGCTCTAAATCCCTCTGCGGCGCACACTTGTGTGGTTTTGCTGTGCCTCAACTGTCTTAGCTGGAGAAGATTCCTTGCTTCAGACAAGAACCTGTTTCAAAAATGTCGATCCCATTGTAAGCTTCAGTCTGCGCTAAGTGCTTTGGGGACAAGCTCTTGTGTTTTCAAAGCCTTCATTTGAATGTCCCACTGTAAAAAGGACACATGAAATGTGGGTTCCTTTCTCTCCAGTTGTTAATTTTTCCCATGTGAATTAGGTCCATTATTGAAGAAAACTAGCATAGTGTTTGTGTAAATGGGGAGATTAATTCAGTGTCTAGTTCCCTAATTTGTTGCATTTTTCCTGGCTATTTCTCTTTTTCAAGACTGGTTTTCTTAGTTTTTGTAAAAAAGAAGAGTGTACATTTGTGCTTAGTATCTAAATTTTTCCTTGCTGAGCAAGTTTGCAAGAAGCAGTTCAGTTTCTTGCAAGGTAAAGATGAGGTACTAAGGTCAGTCAAACTCCATGACTGGTACATTTTGTTATGTGAACTGTACAAATTACATGAATACAGGAACATACTATTTGGTAAAGTCATGAAGAATGTGGGCAACTTCAGCACGCTTCTGAGTATTTTCTACTCCAAATATTAGCTGAATTTATGAATTCTCTCCTGATACAAATGCAGTGTAGTGCTTCCCAAACATGGTGACAGGTTGAACATTGTCTGTGCTGAAAGTGTCCTTGGAACACCTTGTTTCTGTTCCAGAAAACATGTATGAATGCAGAAAACCTGCAAATTACTAAAAAATCCTTCATAAGGATCAAAAAGAAAACAAACAAAAAAAGAAGCTCTACATTAAAATCTGCCTTATTAGAAGTTTTGTACAAAATTCTGCATTTGGATGTAGTTCCTTCAAATAAAAGAATAGACATTGAAACCACCATTATTAATCCTAAATATCCACTTGCTTCTATTAGATGTAATTTTGGTGATGCATCTCTTAATAACAGAAAATAGCAATCTCGAGGAATAACAAAACCTTGATTATGAACACGCCTTTCATTTTCTTGTGACATGTGGCACACATGAGAATGCATATATGAACAAAAATTGTATTGTGCAAAAATATGGATGTGTTATTTCTCTTCATGCCTTAAACTTTGCTAAGGTCAAAAAAAGACTGAGATACTGCATGAAATTTGATGAATAATATGATTTGATTATAATATAAGTTCTAGAAAGCTTACCAACACCTACCTATATTTTAGTACAAGGAACTCAATTTTGCCCATGTAATTTTTTCCACTTTCTTATTTGCATGTGTATGTTCTCAGCTTTCCTTTCCACGCCTTAATGGGTGTGAACATTTCTCAGTGAGATGCTCTCCTCAGAACTATGACAGTACTGCATGCTGCCCATTGAGAAATCCTCCTCCACAAATTAAAATGAAGTAAACTAGGAAATTTTGGCAAATTATAATTACATTGTAATTATGAATAGGGCTGAAAAAGATTTTTTTTCTGATGTAGGACCAACTAAATATTCCTTAGAGGGACTAAGTTATTAACATGCTAATGATTTTTTTTTTTTTAATTCTGACCAAGTTGTAGCCAGCATGAAAATTGCCAGCATTGACATTCAAAAGAGTTTTTGAATTGCTAAGTGGAAAATTGAAGAGAAATTGATGTTTTACAGTAGAGTGGATCTTTGATTAAATGTTACATGCAATCACCAGTTTTCCCAAAAAATTGTGGGGTGTAGCACATTTCAGGAAATATTGTGCTAGTACAAATTTTATACTCCTTATGTGAATGTGTTTTATGGGAACATGGGGAATATTGTACTCTGTGCATCACTGTTTTCACTTTAATATCACTTCATGTTCTCTCAAAAAAGAGGAAGAACTGTGTATAATTGCCAGAAAGAGGAACAATGCAACCCAGACTTATGCCTCAAGTAGCCATATTATTTTCAGTAAAATAGTTGGGACCTTGAATGAAACAACCAAACAAACTCTTGGTTGCAGGAGAACTCATGTCCCATCTATAGCTGCAGGATTATATTGTGATATACAGTTAAATATCCCCAAAGTTTAGTAGTTTTCTCTTATTTTTATTACTTGCTTTTGTCACAGGTTCAATATGATTTCATTTGAACTTATGGTTTGAGAGAAGAACTGTTCTTGATTTTTTTTTTGATTGGCTGGTAAATAATTATTGGAAATAACTAGAAGGGAAGAAAAGGGCCCCTTGCTTGTCGTGGTCCATAAAATCTACAATGCCAAGGCAGAGGGTGAAATATCTGGCCTTGAAACTTCCTGCTAGAATACTGTTTGTGATCACAAAGATGCATAAAATGAGTGTTCTGATTGCTGTTGTTGACATAGAAGAATTGATGTTTATTAAGGTATGTTGGATATCTACCATCTGAACAATATGACTTACATTTATTTTGTTTCTTTTTGGCAGCCAGTAGTGTGGATTTAATATGTTTTAAATCACATTGCTGGATTCAGCACAAGTTCGTTAAGGACTTTGATAATGAAATATTAGAACAAGCGAATTGCATTTCAACATGAATTAAGGCAAGCACAAGTTTAACAAGGTTCGTGAACTGGACTGAATTTATTAGGCTTTCCTTATCTTGTCTTTTATGTTATTAATTGAAAGAATATGCAAATCAAATAACAACTCTGAGGATGTGAACCTGTAGAAATTAAAGATAAATACATGATGGACTGTGAAGTCCTGAGTTTCATTTTCTGAAGAGGGTTGATGTTCACCAGTTCTGGGCTTTTTCCCTGTGATCTGGTTTGAGATTTTCACATATCCAATAAAATTTGGTTACTGAATTCTAGGTGAAGAATTACATAAACTTTGGAGATGGTGAGCTGTTGAAAAATTGCCTTTGTTCCTCAGTCCTTGCCTATGAGCTGTATTTCTGTTATTAAAAAAAAGAGTTAGGAAGCTGGCATCTCAAACTATCCACTTGCTGCTGTAAATCCACGTCCCTCTCTTCTCACCCTTTCCCAGGAGATTTGGGCTTTATGCCTGTGCTAGGAAACCTGCAGGTCATCCTCTTCTGTCAAGTAGCAGTATTTGAAACAGTCCCTCTAGAAGTGAGCAGAGATGCTGTTTTTGTGCAAGATCATGCTAAGTTCAGTGGTGGTATTGATTTATGTGAAGTTCAGACAACACACACTGGAAATATTGCGTACAAATACAATTAAGATGATTCAACTTCTTTACTAGAGTACAAACAATAAGCATTCATTTATAAAAGTAACTTTATTTCTACTGAAGGCCTAAAGTAATTCAAACTGGGGAAGCTCCTGATGGCGTTGTTATCGCTAGGATATACTCCGTATATGTGTGGGAGCGTGTGTTGGTGTCTGGTAGATGACATTGACAGCATTGAGAGTGGGGTTCAGTGCACGATGGAAATGATGGAGAGGTCGGGGAATGATTCATCCGCACCCGGCTCCTGCCTGGGGCAGCAGTGGTGTGTGGCGGGGAGGGACTGACGCACGGGCGCTACAGATCGTGATTCCTGTCGTGCAGCCGGACGCCGATTTGTTCCAGCAGGAGTTTTGGTTAATCTCTCTGCGCACAGCTTTTAGTTTTCAAATGTTAGGGCTGTCCTTTTAATTGGGCTGCCTGAGCTAGCAAATCCTGATTTTAACTTTGGTTTCTGTGCAGGCCACTCAGGTTTTATGCATTCTCTGTGCTTGCTGAGATGAATACAGTTGTCCCTCAGCTGGGTTAAGGAGCATCATAAAAATTCAGTCCATCCCAAACATGAAACAATATTTTCCTGAATTTAACCAGTGAAACAAAATCCAGGGAAAGAGTCTAGAAGGAATAAATAAACTAGTTTTTAAGTTTTGAACCATAATTCTCATGGAAAAACATTTCCTGCCAAGTACCTGTACTCAATCTATTACTCAAATGCAACTAACTTCACACTTGTTGGGTAATTCCTAAATGTGTAGAAAGATACATATACCTGCAGCCTGCAAAATCTGTCCCACACTGTTTTTGTAATAGCATTCAGCTGTTTTGGAAGATATTACAAGTTCAAAGCATTAAACAAATATTGGCTAATTAATTGAATAATTTAAAGAACAAAGTATACATCCAGCAATGCAGAAAACTGTGCTTAGCACATAATAGTGTAGAAATACATGGATTTCAAGTGTCTTTAGCAGATTTAGAAGATGCATTGTATTGTGTGAATACATTTGGATAAATGTCTTAATCTGATAATTTCACATTTATAATGACTGGACTTCATGCCACAAACTGGCCAACAGTATCATGATTTTTTTTAAAAGTCTACGTGACTACTAAAAGTACTTGCATGTTTCCCTTATCTAATGATGTTTTTATGATGGAATAGTACTTTAATTATTTTGCAGTGATTGCTGACTTTAGAAATTGCAGAAATAGTCATATAAATTAGACTAAAACAATCAACAGAGTATACTAATTGCATGTCTTTTGTTTTTAGACTCAGTTTGAGCATAATTTTAAATATCTTATCCCTTTAGAAAAGATGGTAAAAAAAATACAACCATGATGTCAAAGCTTTATTAATGACCTAAAAAATTTCTCTTCAGCAGATACAGGCACTGTACAGAATAATACTAGTCATAGCAATTATTCAGCAGTTTCTTGGGAAAGGCCACTGAAATTGAGGAGTAAATCACCTTTTGAGAAGAGTTTCCTCTTGTGTCATACTTTCAATTTCTAAAATATTATATCCAAGATTCCAGTATTAGCCTTTATCAAAGTACTTGCCTTTTGTGTTTGGGGCCTTCCTATGATTTTTTGCTCTTCTTATATAGAAAGCACTAGATTACAGTGATCATGAAATTATCTCCCATTTCTCTGGGCTATTTGTGGTATTTTTTCCTGCTGAATTCTCAATTGGCAGAAAATTGAATAGTTTTCTAATGTATTTTCTCTTTAAATAGCAAACAAAAGGGAACAAGTAGCTATGAAAAATGCCGCTGAACCTCTCTTCACGCTAGACATAATATGATGCTAATAAACATCCCTCTGATATTCAAACAACAAAAGTTTTATTTTTCAGTTTTCTTTTAAACTACAATAACCTCTGAAAAATAAGGTTGTGTAGAAAAGGAAAAGAAGCAGAGAAGAGGAGGGTTGGAAAGAAAGCAGAGAAATTGTGTGTTAGTATTAGTTAGTTAGTTAGTATTATGCACTAAGTTTGGAGACCCGAAAGCATGAATTCAAGTTTCACTTGGCAACTGCATGACTCAATAAAGTTTTTTTTGTCCTGATGCAGACAGGAATTGTACAAGATTTACAGATACAGTAAAAGGCTTTCAACAAGGTTGCTGCTGTCAGCACTGAGTATTTTTCTGTAAGATATTTATTTCAAGCTCCTGCAGGTAATAAAGAAAATATAATAGTGCATGTTTCTAATTTTCCCAACTTCACTGCTATTTCCAATCCTAAAATGTAGATGTTTCTCTACATCTTGTTCTTATAATCTAATATTTAATTTAATGTAAAATATTTCTGCAATATTTGTAAGTTCAGAAAGATTTGGTTTCTTTTGTGTCTCTATAGGCAGTCTTTCCAACCCATGTTCTTTTTTTATATGATGCATATTTCCTTCAGTGTATTTTAGGAAAATAATACCTTTTGCAATGACAATGAAAGATCTTTGGGCTTCATAGTAATGCAATTTTAGCTGAATATTCTTTTGCTGCTGCTTCTTTTGTGTCTCTGGTGCAGATACAAAATTTAAGGCTATGAATATGTCTTAATAAGACTGTTCATCTTTAAAGAAGGAACCACTGTGATGAAGAGATTCTGTGGTGAAAAGTTCTGTGTAAAGAAATTGCTTGAAGAAGGGGGATTGTATCTCACAGTATGGAAGCAGTTGGGGCTGTTGGAGTAATTGGAAGCATGATGGGACAGGACTGCTCTGCAGCTTAATGTAAATAGTCACCTCCAAAAGAGGAACTGAGAGGAAGCATGAAGTTTTCCAGGAACAAAGGTGTCTTTGCAGTGCTTTATAGGGAAATTTATGTGAGTGATTAGCAGCACTGAGTTGGGACAAACAAATCATCCTAGTGGAAGTGATGTCGAAGTAGAGTGAGGAACAAATGTGAAAGTGAGTGTGAAAATAAATATGAGAAACTAATGATGTTTGGTGTGTTGCATAGCTAAGGGCATTACTTTTGTTAAAAATGTGGACTGCAGGTTGTGGTCAATATTAATGCAGAGCTGCTTAGAGAGAAGAAATCAGAATCAAATCTGCAAGGAGACAGACCACAAGACTATCAGGAAAATACCAGTTTTGACTTCATGAGTTTCCAGAAGGTCAGTCTTATGATGCTGTCCTTTCTGTTTCTTGGCATAATTCTGCAATGTGGTTTAAAGTTCTCAATGTCCCACAATGTACTCAGTTACTGTTATTAAAAAGGACACCAGAGCCCTTACCAAACTAACATCTACGATATCAAAGTGGATTTCCTTTCGTTTCATTACAAATATTTATATACTTATCTATCTCTATTATCTCTATATCTTCCCCCCTTTTTAATTTTTTTTTTCCTTCACTGATGAACTATTAGTAGAGTGGGTTCTCATTCCATATTGTGAAAACAGAAAGCTCTTGCATACATGCTCAGAAATGTGACTGTTTATGGAGGTAGGTAATGTTAGCAAATGACTTTCTTCAGCAAATGGCTTGTGTGCTTCTTTCATTACTCCTGCAAATTAGTGGAGCCCAAAAGTTCTGAAGGACGAACTCTGCAAAGTCAGCATGAGAGGAAAGCTCAGGGTTGGAATAGCTTAGTTGCTATGTTGCTTTATGCCAGAATTTACCATGTTTGATTGTACATTTTGTCAAGGTTGCTGGTTTTTATCTCTGTGGTGAACAGAAGGCTCCTGCAGGCAGAATAAAAGGCTCTTGGGGCATCATTTGTCAGCTAATCCCACTGTTTAAAAATGCTCTCTCAGGAGAAGAAAATCCTGTGCTATCTTCACAGCTGTGAGAAAATATTGTGCCACTGTGAAACTTACTTGTATCTTGGGTGTTGGCTACCCTCTTTCATTTCATCATTTCATTTCGCCACTGGGACACTGTAACTTCTAGTCAGCTTGCCCTCAGAGGAGACCCATCCAGCTTCTGGTATCTCTCTTGATGATTCAAGTGGTGACAGCAGGAAGAGTTGGTAGTTGCTTTGTTTCCTACCATAACACCTGTTAGTAGGTGATTGTGGTACTGGCTGTGATACTTGCCGGTAATCAGGCATGCACCAGGTGGCCATCACATGGCATTCAGGTGTCCAGCACGTGGTAATTATGTGCAAACATGCCACATGTCAGGCACATGCCTGGCATGTGTCATTCACATATTAATCATATGCCTGGCACATGACATTTGCCCACCTATATCTGGCAATCATGAGCCCGACACTTTAGTACAGAACAAAATTTGAAATGTAGTGACTCAGTGTTGCTTGGGCTGTAGGGCTCAGAGGCTGTTGCTCGTCTTTATCATTAATGTTTAAGTTTGTGCAAGGAAATTTGAAAAACCATTATCACTTCGTTTGATTGATTCTTAAATAAATGAAGACCCCTGCAGAAACGCTTGATATAAGAAGTATTCAGTATAGATGATCACTGCTTTGGTTTGTGTTTGAATTCTCTTTGTGATGAAATTTTCAGAATTTGCTGAAGCAGCAAAAAATCGATAATGTGGAATGAAGTTCAGTCAATGAAGAGTGATAAGCGTAGTGATCTATAAGTGAGTGATTTGTGAAAAGCAGCTGATGACAGTGAGTGTGTGTTGGTTCCAGATGTGTTTGCTGTAGGAGCAAGGCATGCTGAAATGGATAGCACTGCTATACTGCAAGGTAAGCCATTCCCATTTTCTTCCTGACAGTTAAAGTTGATTACAAATGGCATTATTTGGCTCGATTGAAGTAGTGCTAAGTAAAAGAATGAGGATTTTGTCTAAGCTAGGGAAATGAGGGATAGGATAGAGTAGTCTCTTGCATGCAGTGGCTTAGGGGAAGGTCGCTTGTTCAGTTTGTTTTAGAGCTGTAGTTTTGATGGCTTTGCTTACATGCAGTGTTCTCTCTTCATATGCCTCTGTGGCAAACAAAATGAAAATGTGACAAGGATTTCAAATGGATTTCCATTAAAATGAAGCAAAGATAAATGGATGTGTATTGGGAGACTAATTTTTTTAACTTGGTTGCCAATAATTCAATAGTTTTTCTTCTGTCAAAGAAACTTCCCAGGGAAGAAACAGTATGTAGCTTTATGACTGAAGTAGCAGTTTGATATTGTTTGGGTGTTATTACCTTATAGAGCTTCTCTGGTCACATATACATTGACTATTAGTTTAATGAATGGTAGCTTTGTGAGTCATGCACTCAACAATGAAGTTTTAGCTATTGTAATCTTTGTACTTTTTAATGATTAAAGGTTTCCCTTTTCTGTTTTTTGTCATAGAAATTCTTACTCATGCAGGTAATCCCATTAAAATTCACTGAGACCGCTAGTGTGAATAGTCTGGTTATCTGGGTCTAAATTAATAAAGGAATCTCATTTCTATTCTTCTAGAGTACAGGTATATAAAACACTGAAAATGCTTTAAGTGTTCTTAAACCCAAGGTGTAAAAGATACCATAAATTTAAAAAGTGACAGTTTCTATAATACATAGCAAGAACAGCAGAAATTATGGTGACTGCTGGGATGCCGAAATTACTGTGAATTTCCTCTAGTTAAAAGGAAAATGGGGATCTGATTCTGCTTTTCCTGCACTGTTTTTATGCCAGTGTAATGCCACTGACTTCAGTGGCTGTCAACCTGACTTGCATCTGTGTAGTATATATNTGCAATTTGAGGAAAACTGATCCAGTTAGGTGTCTGGGTTTTTAGTGGGAAGAGCACCATGTTGTAAAACTCTGTCAATAGCTAAAGGTCACTACTACCATTGTATTTAACTTTTCTCTAACTTCTCTAAAAAGTTCATTTCGATCAAAGTTATTTACATGTCCAGTGACCTGCAGTGTTTTAGATTATGAGGTGATTTGGAGAAGGTAATTCTGAGGAAAAAACCTTGAAATATCAGGCAGTTTAATATTTTGTCAACTATTCTAACCTTTTACCATAAAATTATTTTTGGAAATGAGTTAATCTTAAAATTTCATATATATTTTATCAATAGTCTTAAATTACTTTTACTGCTAACAAATGTTTTAATGCAAAGTTGAGTCATCATTCTTAAAAAATAAGTAGTTGAGCAAATCCCAGGGATTTTTATAAACTTGTTCTATGTATAATAGAGTATATAAGCTGCTTCATCTGAATCAGCATGCCTGAAGGAAGAAACTCCATAGGTCTTCCAGGGCTTTGAATTCTACCATGCATGGCTTCTCAGGGCTTTTCAGCATTTTCAGCCTACCCAACAGGTTGAGAGACATTGCGGATGGCCAGCAGAGCTAGAAAGATTTTCCACACTCAGCAGCAGTCATTTTTGCAGATCACAGTGGCTGAGCAAAGTGCTCAGGCTGTGAGCACTTGCTGCAGAGAAGTGCTGCTGTGAAGGTCTCCCAGAGAAAGCTGGAATTCATCAGCTATTTTACCTTCTCTGTATGTGTGTGTGTGGTGTTATTCCAGTGCTTTCCATGATTCTTTTTCAGAAATACATCCAATCATGGGAGGATGTTTCAGAAAGAACCATTGATTTTTAATTATTAGTAATGCATGCTATATAAAGCCCAACAAAAAAATAACATGGTGCTGGAATCCTGAAGGTGGTGTTCCAACACAACTTTGCATGGAAAATATGTATAAAAATACACAGATTTCTGCAAAATTGGGAAAAAAATTCCTATTTTAGAAGCTTTTTTGTATTTTAACATTAATAAGGCACTGTCATTGATTAATGTGTTCAGTGAACTCCTGGGTCTCTCTGATGGGCTTTAAGTTTTGGAAGATACTCCTGCACTATGCTGTGCAATCAGTAATTTCAAACAGGGACTGACTTTTAGAAGCAAAGTGAAGCAGCAGTTCCTGCTTTGGAAGGGAGGTATGGGCTTGCATTCTCTAGTTTGTCCATGTTTTCCTGATTTCCATACTTTTATTGTGGAACTGTATATGTCCAAATTCCAAATAGGTAATGTATTTCAGAGATCTGGCATCAATAAACACTTACAGAAATAATTTCAAACCCTCCTCTTACACTTAGCTTAAAAGCTATTTTCATAAGGACGCCTTTTAAAAAATATAAGCAAATTCTAGCTAATATGCCCTGCCTTCATTTTCCATACAATTCAACAGAGGAGTGAATTACACTCGTGGGAAAGTAATGCAGGGAAAAAGCTAGTGCAATAAATATCTCATTGCCCAGGACGCCCTCTTAGGTCCTGGTATTTTATGATGCATTTTCCTGAACGTACACTGGCACATACACTCACCCTGTGGGATTATAGCAATCACGCCTTGAAAATATATTTACATTCACTAATAGTGAATCGCCTGAATTTATCCCAAATAAAAAATAAAGCATCCCACTTTCTGTATTCAGTAATTAGATTCCTTTTGCACATTTTTATTTTTGATGCATAAGCGTTTCTATAAATGGATTACATCTGGGTACTGTGATGAAAAGGTTATTAGAAATGTGACACAGACAGATAGTCCTTGTGTTAAAATTATTCCCCAGTGGCAAAAGCAAAGCTCTACATTGGCCTTGTGTGACTGTAACAAAAGATTTTTAGCTGCTGCTCTGGGACACTGTGTCATCCCAAGGAAACATAAATAGGTCCAGGTCTCAAAATTTGTCTTTCAGATTTTTTTTACAAATACATGTCCAAGATAGACTGATTTGCTAGACATTATTTTTAGATCCCTAGTATTGATTAAGAGATTCAGCTAAATGTATAGTTGACGTGCAGAAACATTATTTCAGCCATGGAGACAATAGCAAAAGCATCGTCTGTCAAGCCATGATAGAGAATATGCTTTTTAAGTTCCACACAATATGTTTATACTTCTCAGCTAAAATTGTAACAGCTACCCAAAAACCCCCATGCTGTAAACTTGCAGAAATTATGTTCATATCACCACGAATGCAGTATTTAAAGAAAATGCAATCCAAAGGTTCAAGAGCAAGATAAACAACACTAACTTTCACAAGCACTTGCAGAAACATCTGCTAACCTTTGCAAACACAACAGACTTTCACCTTGATGTGTTTGCATTGCTTGGAAAATGATCTGGTCTCCATTAAATTCAACACTAAATGGCCCAGTGGGTGTAATGAAGCAATAACATAATGAAAAAAAAAATCCCTATACGAGTAAATGTTGCCAGAGCTATCTGAATGTTTTATAATGAGCAGATAATCTGAAAAAAATGACTCCCGCTGTGAAAGTATAAATGATAATATTCAAACATAAGACTTTTTCCTCAAGGTTTTTTTTTTTTTTTTTTTTACCAGGGGTGTTTTTAGAAATGCATTTACAGAAAGGCAAAAGTAGAACTTCTTGTTTGATTTAAAAATATCTTCCAAAGGGTAACTGATTGAAGCAATAAAATTGCTTTTTTTTTGGTCTTCTATGGTTCCTGTGTTTTCAAGGTCTTTTTTTTAAAAATATCCACACAGTAATTCCCTAAAACAAAATTATAACAAAATGGAAGGGGAGATTGTCTTTTGTATGTTTTTATAGGTGGTAAATATTGCTATTTACTAGGACCTTAGAAGGTTTGAAAATTCAAATCATAAAACTCTGAAAATATTTGGAAATTATCTTTCAAATACAACAAATAATAATTTCTAAAATTTCTTAGATTAAAAAAAAAAGTAAAAACCCACATATTTCTGGCATTTCTTTTGAACTAAAACCAAAAAAATGTTATCTTTAGTTATCCCTTGCTTGTAGCCTTTAATCTCCTCTTCCTCACTGTTACTACATTTATTGCCAGTTTATTTTATTTCTATTTTATGTCTAATGGCTGCATTTTTTGGTGCATAACAAAGATTTTAGGGGTTGAACTGTCTTTCTAAAAATTATTATTCTTTATTCTGCAATGTTTGGGTTTCTTTGTGGGAAGTGGTGGCTGTTTATTTTTTTAAACAGAATTCCCACAGAGCTTATTCATGTGGCTTGCCGTTTTAATTCTCTTCCTGTTTCATTTTGTAGATGTATTTTCATCAGCATATTGCCAAAATACTTATTTCTGAAATGCTTCATCACAAAAGAAAAAAAAAAAAAAAGGTGCCTGTATATCCAAAGAGATAACCTATCAGCAAACTTGTCACGAGTTTGAAGTAACTGAAACTTAATTTTAAAAATTGCCTTCTTGGATACAGTGGTAGTGATTGTATTGGAGTGTTAAAAATGGAACTTTCTCGTCTGCAAAAATGAGTTGCTCGTTATGCCCAAACAGCTGTTCATGCTCTTGCTTTCTGCTGAGATAAAGTTTTGATTGGATATTTAGGTACTGGGAAAACTAAAGATATTTAACGTGGAAAATGGCACTTCCAGGATATCTGAATGACAGGTTGTAGGCTGATTTCACATATGGGAGTTGATCCAGAGAGTCTGTAAAAAGTGATTGTTATCTATGAAATCAAAACTAATATTCTTGTGTCAGCAATAGTGTGGCCAGCAGGACCAGGGCAGTGATTGTCCCCCTGTGCTCAGCACTGGTGAGGCAACACCTCTAATCCTGTGTTCAGCTCTGGGGCCCTCACTATAAGAAAGACATTGAGCTGCTGGAATGTCTCCAGAGAATGGCAATAAAGCTGGTGAAGGGTCTGGAGCACAAATCTGATGAGGAGCAGCTGAGGGAGCTGGGATTTTTTCAGTCTAGAGAAAAGGAGGCTCAGGACCCTATCATTCTCTGCAGAAACCTGACAGGAGGGTGTGGACAGGTGGGGGTCAATCTCTTCTCCCTAGTAACAAGTGATAGGAGATGTCCTCAAGTTGTGTTAGCAGAGGTTTAGACTGGATATTTGGAAACATTTCTTCAACAAAAGGGTTATCAAGCAGTTATACACGCTGCGTAGGAAACGGATAGAATTGCCGTTTCTGGGGGTATTTAACAGACATGTGGATGTGGCTCTTGGGAACATGGTTTAGTGGTGGACTTGGCAATGCTGGGTTAACAGCTGAACTTGAAGATTTTAAAGATCTGTATCAGCTTAAAAGATTCTATGATTATAATTCCCTATTCTATTTTTTCCCTTCCCTTTAAAACCTGTTCTGACTCCCTACCTTCTCAGAAATATTGCTAAACCCAAGGTTTAGTCCAGCAGAGGCAGCCGGAATTGTAGCCGGATGTTTCTGTCTCTTTTTTTTTAAGCTCGGACAACTCTGACTACCATTGACAGGAGTTTTGAGTTTCAAGGCTGTGAGCACAATTTCATATGCGAAAATCAAGAATATGGAATAAAATAATGCACTTCAGGTTGCTTGACAGCAACAAATTTTCTTGGTAGGCAGAGCCCTCACAGCTTTGCTAGCTCTACCATTTGTTATATTAATTACTGCCTCAGGTACAAGGTCTGTACCACTATATGCTGCTGGTGGAGAGGAAAGTGACTAAACACGAGCTGCTCATTTTACCTGCATGGGAGGAGCATCCCTCTGGACCTGGGTAACAGACACATAGCTGAACCTGTGTCTTTTTCTGGCCCTCTTGTATGCAGAAATCTTTGTTTTCACAAGGACTGTTTCTGAAAACAGATTGAATTTCTATGAGGGAGCAAATGAGGGAGTTTTCGTGGCTTATAAGTCATCACAGTAGTGCTTCTCAGATTTTAGAAGCTGATGTTTGCAAATTAATTACTTGGCCTTTAAATAGTTCCAAACCACCCAAAGTGCTCCATTATGTTAGCACAGGCTTGAGAAATAGATATGTATTACTAGCTAATTGAATAACATATGGTGTTGATTAGTGCTTAGCTCTTTTTATGGAACTCAATTAAAAAACTGACTGCAGTATATTTTGAGACTATGAGATGTCTGTTAGTTGCTTCTGGCACAAGGGAGCTGCTGAACCAAGAAAAGATGAACTTTTTCTGTTTAGTCCATCTGTAAGTTCCTTTAGGATCTCTTGGTGCACGTGGCTGTGATGGGAGATAGGCTGGGGTTTGTTCATTTGCTGCAGTAGTGAAATGCAGCCTTTCCTGAAAGACTTAAGTGCTCTCCCGGCAGAGCAAAACAAAAGCCCAGGCTTTTATTTTCTGTGCTATTGCTTAAGGTATACAAATATACAATGAGCCTGTTTCAAACGGATAAGTATCTATTCTTATCGAGTTCAGTTTGCAGAGATGCATTTCTTGGGAGGAGTCCTAGGACAGGGACATAAAATTATAAAGCCCTCCAACCCCAAATAATGTCAATCTCATTTTATCTCATTCCCCCTCAGCAATAAACATGTGTGGAAAACCTGCCTTTGTTTCTTTTGCTTGATGCAGTTTTTGCTTTAGAGATTATTTTCCTCTTAGACTTCACAAAAACACCTGAGATTATGATCATTATGATCTTATTATTCCCATGGATGATTGAAGTGGTGTAGCAGCTAACAGCAGTGATCAGACTTCTTGGAGCTGGTAGGATACAGAGAAACAATAAACAAGAAAATAGGATGTTTCTCTCCCTGACTTTTCTTGCCCCCCCTGCTAAGATGCCTCTTTTACTCTGTTTTGTGTGGAATTTTTAAAGAGAAAATTTGGTAAATATAGACTTGAAATGTGATTTGATCTGAGCTGTATTAGGCACACAGCAAGAAGAGATACTGAGTTTTATCCACAGTTTTATCACTGACTATTAATTTAGCCCTTGGGTGTATGACCTGACAAACTCTTCCTTGATTTTTAGAAGCGAGTGATTATTCTTGCTACTAAAACTCATAGTAGAAAAGCCTTCCTACAGTGCAAAATTACTTAATGCGTATATTTTCCAGATTTTCACATCAAATTTTATTGTATTATGTGCTATTTAGTATTTAAATGTAAAATGAAAGGCTCAGAAAGAAGGAGGTCCTGAAAAATCGATTGGTTTCTAAAAAGCATTTCAGAACCCAGTAGATTCCATTCCACGGTAGCTCTTCCACTGAAATGACATCCATCCATCCATCCATCCATCCATCCATCCATCCATAGAAAATAGATGAGTCCTGCAGCATATCCTGAAGGTTACTGAGGTCATTTGGGAGGGATCTGTGTTCCACAGATGCAGTGCTTTCACCGTGAGTGACCTTTCACCGCTTTGCTGCTTAGTCCTTTTTGTTGTGTGTTTGTTCTGCCACAGCCGTGGTGTGCAGAGTAGGCCGTTCATGACCTAAATCGCTCTGGGCTCTAAACCAGGAGCAGGTGCAGCTGCGACCAAAACCGGAAAGCTGCAGTGTTCGGATCATCCAGTGATAATGGGGGGTGGAAGAAGCCAAGGATATTTTATTTCTGTATTCCTGATCCTTCCCCCAGGCTACCCTGCCCCCACCATCAGTGTTTAAAATAGATGGCAGTATGATGATTTTAGGCTTCTCCCAGGAATACATTTCTAGAGCTAGCATTTTATTCAGTGAGCTCAATTAAAGGTTGCAAAGACAAGTTAGCACTCGGGGGCTTTTTGGTAAAGGCATCACAAGTATCCAATGCAGTAGGGAGCTTCAAGGAGCATAACATAAATAGGAAAACTTCAGCACAGAGATACCAGTTTTGGGAAGGGTCCTGGCACACAGTTTCACTCACAGTGTGAAGAAGATTCTTAAAAGCCTGATACAAAAGTCACTGTGCTACAGTGACTTACGTCAACTGGTGATATCCTATCACCTGAAAGATATAACAACTACTCTATGAAGTTTGAAAAGATAAGATTCCAGTTATTACTAGAGGGTGTAGCATGCCAGTAGCATCCCCTAAATGTGTGAAAACTGACAAGGTGAGGATATTGATAAGTGATCAATCTCTCTTTTTTTTCTTTTCTCTTTTTTTCTTTTTCTTTCTTTTTTAAACATTGCATTAACAACAGTTTCTTGAAAGCAGCTAGTTTCTCAATATTTGTTATTATCTGTTGATACCTCAGAAAATGAGTATTATTATTATTACTTGCTAAAATTCTGTCCTTTTGATGTTTGGAGAGACATTATCACAGGCAGAGCAACATTCATCCCATCTAACTTGAGATCTACAGCATAGACATCTGCAAATGAAGAGGAATATTTTTTTCTGCCGGCAAAACACCTGAGTTTATGCTTTAGTCTGCTTCTTAGTGCATAGGCCTTCTTCATGAAATTTAAACTATTTAGGAATAGAGTAGAGTCTGGGAATAAGTAACTGAAATGCAAACATCTGTATCTTTGATGATTGCTACTTGAATGTCTTCCACAATTTTGAAAAGAAATACTAGAAATCCCTGAATGTTGTAATTAGTGGACTTTGTCCTTAATGCCCTGTCCATCTTTTCTATCCTTCAGCTATTATAGGAATGTATTTATTGTAGGAACCTGTTGGGAAGCAGACAAAGAGATATGCTTTAAGATGTATAGGATCATAGGATGGTTTGGGTTGGAAGGGACCTTAAAGATCACCTAGTTCCAACTATCCTGCCATTGGAAGGCAACCTTCCTAGGCCAAATTACGCAAAGCTCCATCCAGCTTGGACTTGAACCTGTCCAGGGATGGGGAGTCCACTTCTCTGGGTAACCTGTTCCAGTGTCTCCCCACACTTATAATGAGGTATTTTTCCCCTAATACCTAGCCTAAACACATCCTCCTTCACCTTGAGGCCATTCCCCCTTGTCCTGTCACAAGGCCTTTGTGAAGAGTCCCTCTTCAGCCTTCTTGTAAGCCCCTTCAGGTACTGGAAGGTTTCTCTAAGGTCACCCTGAAGTGTTCTCTTCTCCAGGCTGAATTGGGTCATTCATCAGTGGCAGGAGGTCTGCATTAAATACAACAGACTTAGGTACACGGTGGTCTCTGGGATTCATGTACTCTGTTGGCCTCTTGAATGTACCCAATATGTTTGAGTATTATGTACACAGAGCCAAAGTCACAGTGATTGATTGATACAGTTCTATGCTGATGAGATGGTCTGGAAACAGAACAATTAGTTGTAGTATAAACGAGTAATATTTCCTTGCAATTGTCTTGAATAGAAAGTATGCCATTGGCTTGCAGCTAAGAAAGTAAGGATTGTTTCAGGGAAGGATGGGATTTCTAATCCCCTACTTTCAAGCACATTTTAGAAGAGAAATCCCCAGGAAGTAGCTATGTTATCTAAGCCAGCAAACACCACAAATTGTAGTTGTGCTGGTTTTCCATATGGGACAGTTTTCTACTTCACAAAGCTATAATGTCGTGCAAAGTTCATTTTACTGGTAAGCATCATTGAGCCAAAATTGAGTTCAGAGCCCCAGGGTAAATAAATGTAAGCATTTATCCAGAGTGCTATTTAAATTGGCATGAAATTTTGGGATCTTGGTTGCCTAGTTCACTCATTTCTAGTGCTCTGCAGGCTTCATTAGGGCCCCTAAAATTGAGAAGCTAGCTTTCTTTTATGGGGAAAAAATAGTTCTCTGCAAAACTGGTGACTTTAAAAGATATGTAAGCAGTACAGTCAACATGAACTCTATAATATGATGGCAGTGGAAGAGGGTTTTCATTTAAAGCTTATCCACATATTATCAAGCCAATAAGACACTGATAAAAAAATAAAAATGCTTTTAAAGTTAAGTTTTTTAAACCATATTCCATGTAATTTTCCAATAGAATGAACTGAGCATTCTTTTCCTTGCCAATCAAAATTGCTGCCTAAACATTTTTACTCCAGAAAATAGAAGTATATAATGACGCATGCATGAGCTGATGACCTGTTGCTTTCATGAGTTAGACTGCATGTGTGTTGGTTTAAACACTGGTGGATCTTTACACGATTTTAAGAAATTGATTTTTTTTTTGTGTGTTTCCTTAAAAATGCTATTTGGAGTGGTAAATTGTATTTTAGAAGTATGTCAGCAAATTGTAATCAAATATTTCCCTCTTCTTCATCACTTGCTATCTTTATTTACTTGTTCCTTAAAAATATTGAATAAGAATGACTCAGAATGTTTTAATCAGAAACTGTTTCTGTTTTTTAAAAAAATTTTCTTCACATTTTCAATTTTTTCTTAAACGGATCGTTTTGAGTACTGCCATGTAATGCTGGCTTTACAGGTGTAAAGGTTTGTAATATGTCACTTTAGTCCTTTAGCAGTGCCATTATATATTCAGAAATCACTGCGTATCTGTAAAGAAAATGGTGATGTACTGTAGTGTAATATATATTTCTGAAACTTCTGTTTGCCTAGTTGTTACCTAAACTCCAGTTATAAATTATCCCCTTCCTCCAGATTTCAGAGTGACATGGACATACACAAAAAGGTATTGCAGCTCTAATGATGTCACATGCTTTTCTAAGGAAAGCACATGGTAGATGTACAAATCACTTATTTCCAAGGTGGAATTTCCCTTATTATTTTATTGTGCTGTTAATGAGTGTGAATTTTGTAATTTTGTTTTCTGGAATGAGACTGTAATGCGAGACAGATTCTATATGCCAAAAATAGGACTTAAATGGATTAGACTGTTTTGACTGTAATATTAGAAGGATGTAATAACATGTAATAACATTTTATTAGGCTGCCAGCTTATGTGTGTAAATGTTTCAAAAGGAATGAGACATGCATACACATAGCATACAATGTTTAATTTACTAGATTATATTTGCTTATAAAGTTGTACATCTTGGTTGAAAAATCTGGTTTTTTTATAGTTATCTTATGCCTATATGGCTAGCACTATAGGTCTAGAGATATATTGTTCTTGTAATTTTAAATTCATACTGCTCTCTAGTGGGGAATGCTTTCAATGCAATCGATTTTATATATATATATTTATGTATATATTCATATACAACATGTATATAAACTGGAATTACTGGACTGTTACTGGCATCTAGACCAATTCAGTAAAACTAGTTCTATTGTGACAGCATTTAAATCCTTATACTGCTTTGATTAAAGACTTAATTTACTAATTTAAAAATACTTTAGACAGATGAATCTTTGGAGTGAACAGTATCTCCAGCAAATTCCAGAAGGTCTGAGAGGTTGATAGAGTTATTCTTCTTCCTCAGGAGAAACCTCCTCCTTCCATTAGGAGAAATATCCTATAGGTCTGCTATTGAAAAATGTCAGTTTTTTTCCTAAGCTTCTACCGTCTTGCAATGTCTTTTGCTTTGGAATGAATTGTTTTGCCTGCTTTCTCATCTCTTGCTTTCAACAGCTACACTCCTAGAAAAGAGCTGACTGTACACAGAAGCTGAAATAATACTGACATATCTAGTTGAGTGAGGTATAAATTTACAGGAAGGGCAGAGGTCCTCTCAGACTGGAATCTGTACTTGCTTAAATGAAATGGAGTTTAGTTAGCATAGAAGAACACAATGGTAATTGCATAGCAAGCAAATCTGAAAACTGAGATTGAAACTGATTTGAATATTGATAGACTTTAGATTTGATTCTTTAGATAAATTTGTCTTTGTGATTTGATTATAGGGCAATAATTGTGTTTAAATCCTTGGGAAATCTGTCAAAAAAGTTAAGCTGATGAAATCTAAGTAATTTGAAGTTATCTGAAGAATGATTTGCAGCATTTTGTTGTAATCAGCCCCAAATCTGGAGGCTTGCTTAGACTTGTTTTAGACACTGAAACTTTTCTGGATCTGGCATTAAATGTGGGAGGATGGATTGTAAGAGAATAGAGGTAGTGCTGAAGGCAATCTCACCCCTGAGGATTTGCAGCTGTACTAATTACCAAAGAGTAGGAACAGCCCTGCCCTTAATAGGGCACAGCTATGGCCAATAAGGTTGGGTGTTATAAAAGAGTGCATTAGCTGGTCAAGAGGAGAGGAGAGTTGGAGTCAGTTGGCTGTGCTGTGAGGAGTAAGGGTCAGGTGTTTGTGCAAGGGACAGTAAGGGCTACTATGCGCCGCGAGGGACGGGAAGGGTTAGGTGGTCATGCTAGGGACAGGAAGAAGTCAGCTAGCTGTGAGGAAGAAAGAGAAAAGGAGTCAGTGTTGTGAGGAGCTGCCCGTGAGAACTCACAGAGAGACGGTATGAAAGTTTTACAGTAGGATGATAAACTGACGGTGACAGTTCCCATCCACCGTTGACTGGTGCCAAGCACTGATGCCGACAATTAAAGACCCATTTTCTTGTGTAGCTGCAATAATATTTTTTCTTTTCTAGGTTGATTGATTTGTCAATTAGAGACCAAATAGTATCATCGTATTTAAGGCTGCAGTAATTTTGTCACTCAAAGTGTAGATTAGATTCTTTGTCTAGACCTTCATTTATTCTCTAAGTCTGGGTGAACAAGCACTTTAAAGATTTATATGGTATATAAAGGTCTCATCAAAATGCTAAGTTGGTATAACATTTTGCATTCCTTGAATAATAAATTAGCTTTGCAGTGCTCAGAGCATGTCTTCACCTGTGCCATTTCTGCTCACTTTTAATCACGGAAGCTCACGGTTACATTGGTTTCACTTGAAGTTCTGCAAATGGAATTATCTTCTCATTTCTGTAGTTGTTGCTGTCTGGTATTAGCTGAAACTAAGCTAACTATCCTTCAATTGTAATCCTGAGCAGTTAAGATAAGAAACTAATAGCATGTTTATTTGTCTTTGAACTACTTTGCATGAGAAAGTTATGAAGTTATTAGACTTGGGCTTGAAAGCAATCACAGGAAGTGGAGAGAGGATGGCTGGGGCTGCTAAATATTTCATAAACTCAAGGGTGAGGTCTGTGCATTTAAGCTTATGGAACTAATATATAAGGGGGAGGAGGTTCTTCTGTTAATTATACCTTCTCCCCCTTTTCTTCCATTGACTGAAGGGTTGTTTTGTCTCACATTTTTTTCTCAGCTCCAGCAGTGTTTTTACCCTTTCTTACCTAAGTTATCACAGGAGGTGCCACATCCACATCTAATGGGCTCAGCTTTGGGCACTTGGCTGTGAAGTTAGTCAAGTTACATAGAAAAACTGAAAAAGTTGAACAAAAAGCAAAATATATGAGTGGAAATACAATGTTAAAATATAAAATGCAAAAAATTATTTTCTGCCTTTTAGTGGTTTGCAGATGTTGTTATGTTTTCTATATTGTGTTCTCATCAATTTTCTCTCATGTGTTTTTTTTTCTTGTCAGAAAATATGAAGAAGCCCTGGAGCCCTGAATTACCAGTTGATAACCAGTCATACAATTCAGATTTCACATCTCTCCCAGACCGAGAAGGTGAGAAAGAATTAGCACCTGATGGTGGTGAAGAAAAGAAGGAAAGAGAAAAGAAACACACCAATTTCACTTTGTGTAATGTCTGTAACATTCAGCTAAACTCTGCTGCTCAGGCACAGATCCACTACAACGGCAAATCCCATCAGAAGAGGTTGAAACAGCTCAGCAATGGAAATCTCAAAAGTGATAATGGTAAGCATTATAGTATATAGATCTTTGCCATGTTTTGATCTGAGATTGCAGCAATGTGCACTGTGTTGATATATATGAATATAAACTTTTTTTTTATTTAGACAAATACTTTGAAGTTAAAGCAAAGGCTTTTGGTGACTTCAGAGTGCTGGAGGTCATCCCTAGCATCTGGCAAATAGCTAAACATATACCATCTGTATTATTACAAGAGTTTTCATTTTATATTTTGTTTACATAATGATGTTTATTCAGATTCTTTCTCATTTCATTTACATTTTGATGGTTTTCAGCATAATCAGTGATATTCCATATTTCATAGTCTACTAGAAAGGTTATCCTTGTTAGGGATGTGCTTGCTTTTAATGAATGTGAGGTGGTTGTGAAATAAATTGAAACAAGTACATTACACAGAAATAATTCCCAAACTCCTTTCACTTTAACTTGCTTATTCTGGGTTCAACCCACAGCTAACGTAAGTTCGTTTAAAGACCATGGCTGAAGTGAAACAGAGATGGAACAAAACTTACTTTCACTTTAATAGATTTCATTGACACCTTTGGGCAAAGTATTTTGTAGTAGGTGACATACTCTTCAATCATCAGAGTGAATTGTGATCCCCAAAGAAAAACACATTTGTGGCTTTTTGTACTATGGCAGATTAGATAATAGAGGCAAATGATGGTGCCTGAGAAGAAAAAACAAATTACCATGTTACAATTTTCTCAATTTAATAACTGGTAGTACTCAACTTTGCTGTACAATGTATAGGGTTGTACTGCATTCTTCTATCTGCTTCTGTGTACCATGTCAGAGAAATAATTGTCTTAATATGTTGTACTTACAGTTTCAGACTTTCTTTCTCCATATCACACATGTTGCTTACTGTTTTGTGCCTTGAGTTGCTTCCTGTCCCACCTGCAGAAGGATATGCAAAACAGCAATCCTTAGATAGAACTTCCTATTATTATTTTAATAGTCTCTGTTTTGTTCCCACTCTAAGAGTGGGGAATAGCATTGATAATTGGCCTAAGTATGTTGGATGTGAGTACGAAATGTTTTTTATGTGTATGAAATGTTGCTCATTTCTGTAAAACACAACAGTAAAACAAATAACACCCCCATAACATTCAACAGTACAATTAAATTTGTCTTTAAGTGGCCGGCGGGACTGCAGCATTTGACAATGTTCGGAGTTCAGACCTAGAAAAAAATGCTACTACCATTAGTAGGAGCTGTGGAAATGCATAAAGAAAGATTGATTTCCTAATTGATTAAAGGTGCAATGTGGTTATCCACAAATGCATTCTCTATAAAACCAAATAAACACAGTGTAATTTATTGCTATCTTTGGTTAAGGAGGAATTGTTATTATTAGCGCAACAATTTTGCTAATGATAGAAAGATTTTTTCTGCAGTTCATTTTTCCACTTTAATCCATGATAATGAAAGAATTACTAATTAAGCAATGCTGAAATTAGTATCAAAGAGCTTCAATCATGGTTCAACATTTATATTCCGGAGAGGTTCAAACTAGCAGTATAGCAGCATATTTCTTTTTTCCTCCTTAAGGGTATCTTATGTTGTGTGTATCTCCATCCATTTGTAGTCAGAAAATAGCTGATTGACTATCTAGCTCTTTGTTTCAAAGTGCAATTATTTTGGGGGTTTATGTGGAAATTAAGGATTTTCAAATCTGTCAGATCTTTGCATATCGTCAAAAGTAGCACTCCAATGAGAAAATTATGTAGGGTAGAGTATAAGGAAGGTATTTTTCACATGTCACCAAGTTCAGCTCTCTTCAACTGAGTGTTATAAATTAGAGAGACGAGTATAAAATATTTCTTGCTAGAAGTTAGAACTGAATTAGAACTGAATATTTGAGTAACCATCCTCCCTGCACTTTGAATAGAGACACTGTTTGAGATGCCTTTTTTGAGACAAGTATAAATCAGAATATGAGAGTCCTTTTACCATTATAGGTTTTGTCATAACTTGTATTTCTGAAATATGGGCCGTATTTTTGTGACAAATTATTGTTTTGTTCATAAGACCCCAGCAAGCTCAAGTGACATATGACCATGACTAAACAAATTACGAGTCGAGCATTGCAATTTATCATGTACATGCAAATGGTGCTTTTTGAAGGTCATTGATGTAACTGTTAAACATGCACATTGTTTTCTCAATGTATGTCAGAAGGATACTTTATTTAAGAGAATGGTATTTCTTGTGTGGAAGTCAGATTGTCACAAAAGAGCTGTTATGCTTGATGTCCACATTAGCGATATAATAATTCTAGAGACTAAATTCTGCTGTAAATTAAAAGTATGTAAATGTTCTGCTTTATACGTTATGTTCTAAGGTTTTGTCATTATAGTTACTCATTATGTCTCGACGTATGAATGAAATATCTGTACTATGCACAAGGAAACTTCATTTCTAAATACAGTATTTCATGAACAGTACTCTGTTGTATATGCCTTTGCACTGCTGGATGCTCACTTGGAACTAACATACGTGGAAAGTTTGGGAAAAATATTGGAGTTGTGATTTCTCATTTTGTTTCATCTCCAAATTATTCCCATGAAGCAGGATAGGTTTTTGTGTTTTGTATTATGAGGGGATAATAGCAAGAGAGGATTGGTTAATATGAAACAAAAGCCCATGTCTTGTTCCAAAATAATTTGCAATGGACTGCTGAACAGAGGTAGGGTTCAGCTATATTAGCATTTGACTGTGTAATTAGAGTTGTCATGCTACAGCCATCAGCTTCCAGCTAAGTAGCTTTTGTCTGTTGGACGTGAATTTGCTACATTTACTATACTTGAATATCTCTGCCTAATTTCATAAGGTAAGTTGCTTATGCACAAAGTCTATTAACATCTGCAAATCTATAATCAGTAACTAATGTGCATTGCGGGGTTAAAAGCAGTGTTTCTTTGCTGCTCTGTTGGTATCTGGACTGTATTTGAATAATCAGATATACTCTGAAAAGTTTTATTAGTTGCTTCTGTGTGTTTGGCAGCTTTACTGTACGATACCCATGTGGTTCCTTCCTGGGGCAGAGCAACCTCAGAACAACACACTGTGCAGCCACAAAAGGGATATGAACCCAGTGTTTCTTGTGTCATTACCTGCTACAGTGGTTTGTGATGACTTAACAGGACATAGTGAGACATCAGCACTTCTGTTATTGAAAGGTGCTTGGGAGCAACACAATTTTCTGCGTACCTTCCTCCTAAAAATTGCCTTTTATGTCTCTTAAAAAGACTTCTTACACTTTCCTCATTACACCCTAGAAAATATTCTTCTTACTAGTGATTTTTTTGCCTTTCTGCTCTCATGCGTGCAGTGGAAAGGTGACAAGAAAGTCAGTGGAGATTTTGAGTATGTTTTGGGATTAAAAGGAGGGCAAGATGCAGTTCCTATTTGGTCTGCTGACATTGCACCACTTCTCATAAAACCTGCCTGGACACTGTGGAGAGAGGTGACCTCTTGTAGGAAATTGTTTATTCTAACCAGCAGGAGCAAAACTCACATTCCTACTGACAGAATGGAAAAATAACTCTGGATGCAAACATATAGCAGCACCAGTGAGAAAGCTGATGTTTCTAAAATTTTATGTAAACCAGAGTTTCTTCTGTGCATTCTTTTGTGTAAATAGCTGAATCATCGTGAGTGAATGAGGCATGGTTAGGACAAAACCTAAAACTGCTTTCCTCTGCAATACTTTTTACAATACATTAGAGAACAAGTCGGAAAATAATGAAGGAGGTGAGTAATGTCACAAAATTAAGAGAATTCCTTACACTTTAAAAACTGATTTCTGAACCATTACTCTTTTGAAACATAGAAGGCAGTGAGGAATTTGGTGGTGGTTTATCTAGCTCTCTGAATTCATAAGCCAGACCAAAGGCTATCCAATAAAGTATGTTTTATTTACTATCTTTTAAATTAAATCCAATTAGAACTTTTTTTTCATAAAATTTCATTAAAGAAAATTTTATTGTAAATAAATTTATTGTCTGACAAGGACATTGAGTACATGGAAAAAAGGAGCAAAAAGTATCAGAATTGAGTATATTTTTTCCCCCCTTGCTAATTTCAAAAAACAAATCCCTTAATTCAACACTTGATATTACCTTAGAATGAATAATGATTTGGTTGTTATGGTAATGAGTATTATGAAATATGCACTAAAAAGAAATGTTTATTTCCCACATTTTATTCTTTTTTCAACCTCATTCAGTAGTCGAATGTGGTTTCCTACCACAACTCTTGAGATGGCAGTTTCCTTAAATCTACGCAATAAATTTTTTGCACACTGGTCAGAGAAAATGTTTAATCTTTTGCAACTTTTCTTTTGCATCTAAATCCTTACTTTTTACTAATTTGTGGGTAGGAAATCCAGGTGAATTATCCAAACTGCTTGCAGAGTTTCTGTCCTTGCACTTTTATGTTGCTATTTTCTTTCAGTCTCCATGCTGCCATTGCATTTTACACCTCTGCTGTCATGTTTTGTGATCGTGAAAACTGATAGCTTTGGGTTAGACACATTCTTACTTTTAAGTGGCAAACCACCAAGTTAGGGCTTTCAGGGAAGTGGTGTCATCTTCTCTTTTCATTGTGTTAGCCCTCCTTTCAGAGGAATAGGATTGGATGGGACATTGGAGAAAAGAAGAACTCTTCAGGCAAAGTATATTTTCCTTCAGAACAAACAGGTGATTTTCCATTAATTTTCTGGCAAATAAGAATTGTCAGATCAGCTTGAGATGTCCCTGGAAGTCACATATCTAGCAAAATGCTTTAATGTCTTATTGTGATGCAGAGCTTCATGGCCAGTTAACACTAAATCCAATATGTATTTTCCTCTGGTTTTAAGCTTCTAGTTTGTCGATCATACATGCCAGTATCTTGTAAAGCATCAAAGCAGGTTCCTTCTGGGTATTTGTAATATCTCCCAAATGTCAAAGCTAGAGATTTCTGGACAAGTAGGACCTGGCTAAGGGCAGTGTGTTGTCACTTCCATTGCTTCCAAATGTAAATCTTCCTCCTTATTTCAAAACACTTGTCTGTTTTCATCATATTCCTATTTCAGTTAGTGAACTATTAACAGTTTCTGCTTTCAAGAGCACTTTTGCAAGCAATGCCCTTAAACCACTATTTGTATTTGCAGAATCTTTTTTATTTTATTCAGAAATGCAATATCACCATATAGGACAACATAGTTCACCACAAAGTTTTATCACAAGGTGAATGAAAGAATCTTAAGAGCCAGCTCACACTAGTCTCATGCATAGTGTTGATATTTCCTCTAATAAGCATGATGGGATCTACTTGGCTTTGTGAGTATACAAAAAGGATGAATGGACGGTAAATGTGGACAAACTCTTTATGTGTGTGCAAACATCCATGTGGACTTGCTGCAGTTAGCTGTCTGCTATTACAAATAAATGCAAATGGATATTGCTAAATTTTAATACAAATCAGTCACAGGTAAAGTTGGCACTGTAACAAGTTGTGGGAAGGCTGTGGAGAAAGTTTATTGAGTGGACCTGGAATAAGTTCAATAACAGCATGCAGTCACATAGATAAAATATATTTTAGCAACTCTCAAAACATTCTTTTGGATTTGAGGGGAAAAATCCATAGGAGTTAAATAATTTTTCGTGTGGCATATCTGGCAATTGGCCCACAGAATAGCACAACAAAATTTTAAAATAAAGTATAGAAGTTTGTATAACTGTGATTTTTAATTATGGATAATATTTCAGAAGTTGGGGGATAAGTAGAAATTTATGTCTAAATATACTTAAAGTATTCTTGAAGTTCCTTATTGTTCATCAAGTGCACTTTAGGATGTGCTTATGTTTTTTTTTGAAGTATAGTTCTGGTCTCAGCTAGCAAATGCCTTTCTTTTCTACTGTCTTAAGTGACAAATGAATAAAATGTGCTGTAGCCGTTTATTATCAATCAAACTGTTTAAAGTGTGTGGAGAATCTCAACCATAAAGAACATCTGCCCAAAGTCTAAATGAGCCTCCAAATGCAGACTCAAAAAATTACAAAGAATTCTTACCTGAGTGTAAGACAGCACAGATTCTCTTTGAATACTCCCCACTGTATAGAGTGCCCTCCTTTTTACCATCTTGATTAAAGATGCTTAGTAAATTACCTTCGTCCAAAGGACGTGAATGTTTGTCCAAGAGAAGTTCAACAGTGGCAGCTGAAACAAGTTTAGAAGTGGGTCCTTCTTTGCTGCCTTTTAGCACATCTGGAGAGGGTTTTTGAGAGCTATGTGAAGACATGGAGGATGGAGCACTTAGACATGTCCTCAACAGCACACAAACGCTGTTGTTACGCGCAGATTAGAGGGTGAAAATCTTCATCCACCGTGTGCCTGCTTGCTACATTTAATCTTCCATACTCATAGATCTTCCTATGTATATTTCAAATATTCTTTGTCACAGTTTGCTTGTCCTTTTTAGACATTTATAACCTCATGTTTTCAGGCCTTTATGTTGCTCCTAGATGTGCAACTCTTTCTTCCATATTGAAAAATAACTGCCCTTTATGTCCTAAACTTTATGTTTAAAATACACTTGAAAAAAATGGGACATCTTTCTCTTTGAACTTCTACTTAGGATCTTTCTAATTACCTTTTTTTCCCCCTGTTTTTTGGTTTTTTTTGAGGCTAGGACCTACCATACAACCTATTTATCTGAACCAGTTTTTCTCTCCACTTAAAAGATAATACTGTTTTAGGCAAGTGATAGCTTCATGTTTTGACTGTAGCAGGAATATTGATAATCACTGCTAAATTAGCTGGATAAAGCTCAGTTACTCTGAGAGCAGTGTATGTCCATCTGTGTTGTTTTGAACTGTGTGAGGTGTTGGTTATATAGCCTTTGCTTCTCCCTGAGTGTGGCACCATTCTCATTTCTGAGAAACGCTGGCATTTGATCTTGCACGTACAGATAAGAAACTGTTGAACCCTGTTTTGCAGGCTCTCCATTTAGTTCTGCTTATATCACTAGGTCCAATATAGATTATGATGACCATGGCTTCCATCCAGACCTTCTCAGTAACTTGTCTTCTTTAAATATGATGGGGTTTTTTTTCCCCTGCACTGGCATCTGGTAGGCAACAGATCTCCTATGTGTCATGACAACACACAAAGTTTATCAACATTTCCTGGTATTAATTTCCTAAGAACTAGCTTTTCCCATATTCACTTGTTTTCTGACTTCAAATATAGATCTGTACTCTTCAATGAAGCTATAAAATAATAATTTTTTATGTCTCATGTAGCATTAATTTAAAAATTTTTTTAGGATGTCACAGAATTCATGCAGAATTTTTGAGCTATATCTGAGTAGAAGAAAAAAAAATAGCAGTTATCCTATGTGAGACAAATTTCACTGCTGCTGACTTTTATTTATTCATGGCTTTTTTTCCCCCTCTGCTTCAAAATTCACTGTCTTCCTGATAGTCATGCCACTGAAATCTTTAGTTGACTTCTTATCCTCTGACATATTTCTCAGTAGGGGAAATATATCTCAAGGTCAGAGATTTAAGACCAGTGCCAGTGAAATTACCTCCAAAACCTGTTGATTTCAAGAGAAGGAGGGAAGTTCCTTGCTCTGTTTGGGAAATTAATTAATGATAGCTATGGTGGCTCAGTACAAGTCATCGAGGAAGCACTAATTCTAATCTACAGTTCTGCTCCTGTGGGAGTGAGTTAATCTGTATGATGTCTTTCCTTTGTTTCTCACATTAATGCTTATAAATTAGCCTGGCTGGAGGCCCTATGCAGACAGCATTATACCTATACAGATATAATCAAGATTCCCCCCAGTTTTTGCATAAATATGAAATTAGAGAGCTGGAAAGATACACTAATTGTAAGCAAAGCAGCTCACTTAATGTTTGGTAATACTTTGTTAGTATTGCTGTTTAGTAATACTTTGCTCTGTAATAAAAATTCAGATTTTTAAAATACTCATCTAGAAACTTTCTCAGGATAGCATGTGTTTAAATCCCCCTCTCTGGTGGGGATGATGTATAATTTATTATACAGAATATAACAACTTTTTGTTTATAAAAGCAATATTGACTGTTTCTTTTTTATAGGCTTTAACAGCAAAATGACTATTAAATTAGAACCAAAACCCAGACAGAGTCTCTCTCTGTGCTGAATTCTAAAATGTTGTAGAAGAAAAGAGAAAGTTAATGAAGAATAATATTGTGATCATATAAATTTTGTGATCTTTAAGCAATTTCATTCCTAGTAAAATACAGTGAAAGGAAAACTGGAAATGTAAAAAATATTCGCTTTGACTCCTATTGGTTAGTAATTTTGTTAAAGATTATTCCGAAATGGAGTTTTCTTCTGTTGAACCTGTCCCATTTGGGAACACTTAACAACTCATCTATGCCTTTTTGGCCAGGAGAGCTCCATTCCTACCTTTGATTAATTCTCATTCTATCTCAAAAGAAGTAACAAAATTGTTTAAAAGTGAGTAAAAATTTCCTCCTTCCACTTTCATTCCTGTTCTCAAACTCAACAGAGATTTGAACCTTGACAAGTTGCATTGTGAATGGGTCTTTTTTCCACCTGGCAAACACAATAGAATTTTGGATTTTTTTTGGTCCACAGTCTTACCTATGCTGATAATATCCTAAGTTTTTTTGTAAGATATTGTTTTGATTTGCACCTTATTTTAAAGTTATTATTATGGCATGTCTTAAAAGTAAAAAACAATTTTAAAAATTTATTTTATTTCTTAATTTGTTCATCAAACTGATGAAAACCAATGATTACATGACTATAGTTCTGACTCAGCTCTATTTTCCACTACGTTTGCTACAGCAGCTTTGTGAAAAAAAGACTTGTGTATCCTTGTGGGCAAAATGTTGAATGGGGTTAATGGACTACATGCTGGGACAGTACCATGCCCAGTTTTGGGCCCCCAGTGCAAGAGAGACATCGTTGTGAGGGAGTGGGTGTGGAAGAGCATCACCAGGATGGTCAGGTTACCTGAGCACGTGACTCACAAAGAGAGGTTGACAAGGCTGGTTTTATTTCCTACGATGAAGGGCTCCTGGAGGATCCTTTTGCAGTCTTCAGCTTCCTTGAGGGGGTTTTAGGTAGAAGATGGATGTGTATGAAAGGGCAAGAGGGGAGTATCACAAATTGTAGCAAGGAAAGTTCTGGTTAGATATATGGATACAAACTTTCAGTGTAAAAGCGGGTAAGCACAGGAATAAGTTGACCAAAGAGGATGTGGAAATTATTCTCTGGAGACTTCAAGAACTCAACCACATCTAACCATGAAATTATTTCTGCTTTGGGTAAGAGGTTAAGTAAATTCCAGAGATACCTTTCTGCCTGAATTTTTCTAAGATTCTGTAAAAAATACTGGGAAAAATTCAGTTTTAAAGGTTCAGAGGCCTACTTGCCTGATTTACATCAGGCAGGACGTAGATATATATATATAGCCAAAGGCTTAGATTTTTTTTCATAGCTGTGTGTTTAAAAAGGAAAAAATTTTCAAGAAAATTCCACTCAGAATGTCAGGGTGCTGATGGTATTTGGCAGAAGCAAAACAAATACAGTAAATTCTGTATTCTGTGAAAGGCTCTGAGATGTAAAATGAGCTGTTGAAGCCTTTTTTACTACACTTATTTTTTCATCAAATTGCCTGTAGCATATACTCAGAACTGCTGTTGATCCATGTCACAGTCTGTCTAGTTAGAGATTATAAAAGTAAAATTCTTGTCCTCTAAAAGAGGAAATCTAGGAACAAAGGTGCTAGCATACATGGATCCTGTTTTTAGACCTTTATTTCTGTCATTAGTGGTGTCAAAGCGAATAATAGATGATGCAGTAAAGAACATAAGATAGCATCTTGTTCAATGATGTTTTAAGATAGATGTGATCTTCATAGCAGGCCAAAATAAATAACCTTTCAAACTTTCTTTTTCTTAAAATAAATTAGCTTTTAACCTAAACCATTGAGGATTTCAACAGTGGACTCTGTCATGTGAACAGTGGAGTTATCAAACGGCTCCTTAAAAAAATTATACAGTAATTGATATTGAATTTGTTTATTGGTTTTATTTTTTGGTTTTGTGTGGTGTTTTATTTTCTGACCAATCATCTCATCATGAAATTAAATTATTCTTAATTGAAAACTAATTTTTGTAGGTTAGGGTTTGTATGGTTTTCTATTTGCACATCAGTAAAAGAGTATTCCTAATGTTTTAAAGTCTTGAAATTTTAAAGAAAAAAGCACTGCCACAGTAATTCACTGTATTGTATTTGATTTTATCACTGACTCTTTTTACGCCAACGACCCTTGTCAAAACCAGAAGAAATATGCTTGAGAAAGCCAAAGAAAAGATCCTGGAGCTGTCAGTTTTTAAGAAATATATATTATTCAGAATTGCAGTGTTGTCATTTAAAGACTTTTTACTGTGAAATAAATTCTTTCAACAACAGTGGCAAGCCTCTCTGTTCTTAGGAGCACTCCAAATTAAAAGATTGTGGGAACAAATAATGTTACAGATAGAGAAAGAACAATTAAATTAGCTTATAGCTGGCATAGAAGTTTCAGCACTATTCAAGGAAGAAACATTTTAGTTTTACCAACGCTTTAATTTCTTTGCAAGCCAGAAGAGTTTATTTCAACGGATTGACTCTTAATTGTATTTCTGTGTGGCTGTATGTATGTTACAAATTTCTTTTTCTCTTGGTACAGGCTAAATTTTGTAGTGTAGGTTAGTTTAATCTTAGTTTAATCTGTTATATACCTGCAAAATTTGTTGTAAGGGAAATAATCTGCTTTTTTTGTTTTTCCTTTGATATTGCGTACAGCCCATCCTATAGAACCCACTGAGCACGTTAATGAGAGTACCAGAGGGTCTGACTAATTTTGAATAGGTGTTCTTCTGCGTACAATGATTATATATTCATAGACACACATGTACATCCACAAAGCCCTCTTTATTCTTAGTCTGCATAGGAATTTTTTACCTCTTGGTTACTTTAGCAGAAAATTCCAGTGCTGTGCTTTTATAGGCAGTGCATTTGTGCACCATCTGCTGATTAGCCCAGAGTCCTGTATGGTTGTCAGCTGTTAGTTTTTAGTCTTTGAAAAGTGTAGTCACTGGTGATTTTTTTGTTTAGTTGTTTTGTGTGGGGTTTTTTTTTTTTTTAATTATTGATTTTTTTTTTCTGAAGTGTTGCAGTAGTTTATTACGTAAAAGAATTTTCCAAATAATATGTGGTTTTTTTTGTCAAATCAGAAATCATATTCATGATGATTTCAAGTGGACCTCAGCAGGGATAGAATTTTTCAAATGGTCCAGAAAGATGAGTTGCATTTCTTCTCAGTTTTTATTATTTTTATTCACATGAAAATTTTATAGTCCAGAAAACCTGCTCTTTCACAGTGTGATGTAAGGTTTTTCCTTTCTTAAATGTTTATATTCTTCTATTCAGTAAAATCAAGAAAGCTCCTCATACATTAGTATTATGATACAGCTGATATAAATCAACACTTAGTAAGAATAGACATTATTACTTCTGACAGATCTCTAGAATTATGTTGTTGATAGGGTAAATGAAACATCATATCTATATGCAAGACTTTTTTTTCCTCGTGGAATATGGAGTGGTATAGTTGCTCTGCAGAGCTATTAAAATATCCCTGTTATATTGTAGTCAAAACTTTTATTCCTTTCTGTAGTCACTCTTTTTTAATTTCTTTGGAGAATGATGTTCATAACATTGCTTTCTTCTTTTGCTAACTATCTGTGGATATTTTATGAAGCGTCGTCGCAGAAAGCTTGAGTATTCAACCTGATCTGATCCCCAAAGTTACCGAGAAAGAGACTTGTCACCCTGACTTACTGTTTGTGGATATCCAGAGGATTTCTGGTTAATGTGTTCTGACAGACCTCTCCATGCTCCACAGTTCAACTGCTACAGATGTTATGTTCAAATGTGCTGGCTGAAGCAGCATGTGCAAACACAAAATGGCAGAGCTGGTGAGTTAATAAAACAGTTTCTTCAGAGAGACAAGGAGAGGATGAAAATAAATGATATCTGCTTCATCCTTTGTATTCCTTTGATAATAAGGCATTTCACAACATTCTTGAAATCAATGCAGACAGAAATATATACACAAAGCACAGCAGGATTTTGAAATGTGCTCAGTTTGTTTATTTTGTATAAAAATGAGCCTAAGTCTCCTTTTCTCTTGATATTGTGCAAGGCTGAAAAACACCTACTGTGACCCAAAGAAGCCCTATGGGAAAGACAGCATATTACCCATACTGAGGGCACTAATCTGGCCAACAGCAGCTTCCTGCTAGACCATTTTGCTGTAACAATGTGTGAGGTTAAGCTCTTGCTGTTTAATCTCACAGAAGACTTCAGAAGGCCTTGGCTCCTGTGCAGAACTACTCTCTTTGGTAGTAAAATGCCCTTCACAACGCCCTGTGAACACTGGCATGAGCCCCTGAACAAACTTAAATTTATGTAGAATGAAATGGAATCAATGCTGCAACATGAGGAACTGGCTAATGAAGGGATAGTAGGATTTGAATGGGGTTGGTCAGTGCTTTTTTCTTGATTTGATCAGAAAATTAGTAATGAAAATTTGTTTTTATAGGAGAGGATTAACTAGCAGAGGTAAAAACAAATATAGGAAATTATTACAATGAGTAAATAAACAACTGTGGGGATAAGTACAGAATAAGGGAGGGAATGTTTGTCTTGCACGTTGAAGTAATTGAAAACCTGACAAAACATAGAATATATTTTGTTTCTTGACCATCTTGAAGCCATTAGGGAAATTAGCATAAATTTCCGTAGAATTCATATGTCATATTAATTTGAGTGCCTGGTGCATACATTTCCTACTCAGATGGTGGGCTCCTTCTGCCAGACGCTGGCAGGTTGGTGCAAATTACCCAGCAGAAGTTGGAATGTTCTTTCATTGCAAGCTGACAAAGCAAAAGATATATGCACAAACCCAATACTCTCCCCAGATCTGCCACTCTCCCATTTCTTACTCCTTCTCCTTCAAGGAACCCTGGGAAAAGAATTCATAGTCCTTATCTGAGGAAAGCTTCAGTGAAATGCTTATCTGAGGACTGCTTGATTTTGAGCAGATTAAAGACTTCAAAGTTCAACTGTGGAATTTCTGAACTTTCTGGATTCAATGATACTTTAATTTTCTGCTTTGTTTTTTTAACTCCAGACTTTGAAAATAATGCTTCCATGCTATACAAGTTAAAAAAAATTCTTAGTAACTGGAACTATGTTTTAAGAAAAGACACTTCTGCATTGTATTTTTTACCCCATAAATATAGAAGCAAGACAACACAATGCAAAACCAACCTTCACACCTGACTCAGCACAAGAAAGATTTATCCCAATTTATTTAATATATTTTGTAACACTTAAGTGTTGAGCAATGAATCACATATTTCCTCTGAGGAATCCAGGTCTGCTTGCACAGAAAGCCTTGGGTGAGCCTTGGAATTTTTCTTACAGAAACATACCTCACTCTTTGTACTTTACCAGAAGAAAAAAATGTCTTAGAGCATAAAAAGACCCATAGCATATTTTTTGTGTTGCAGTATCATCAGTTGTTCTTCTGTCACTAGTTTAATTAGATCCTGATGTGTATGGAATTTTTTAATACCATATGGTAATATTATATTTGCTATGTTGCAAGACCTTGGGATGGGGATTCTGTTACCCTTATCACTGTGTAAGGCAGAAGGAATGTGAAGACCCTAGAATAGTACTATGAATAGCACAAAATAACTGTAGTATCAAAAATTAAAATTAAGGTTTATTGCTTTGGGATTTTTTTTTCTTTTTCTAAATTCACCTGGTAATATGCAGCCATTTTTCCTCTTTGCTTTTCTTTGTTGATGAACCTTGGCATTCAGATATAACTTTCTATCAAATTAAATTACAAAGAAGTAATTCCCTCAGAAGCTCCCTTTCAGCTTCATTACAAACTCCTTGTATGAATACTGAAAGTGTTGGCAGCTATATTTTCATGATGTTTATAGAATTGCTCAGAAGTTAACAGCATTTTTTTTATTCCTTTTCTTCTTTGTGGAGATCAAAGTAACAAGTTTTTATTGTTCAGCGGTTGTTAACATACAAGACCTAATATTCCCACAGGTATGGTAGATTTTAACATCCTTGGCTTTTTGCAATTAGTGCAAAAAGCCCTGGTGGGTATTTAACTTACCTGGCAGTGCATTGGTGTTTGAAGCTGCTGTTGGCAAATTCTGGAAGGGCTTTTTCTGAGTAAATGCTTGGGGCCTTGATCTCTGATTTTTTAAATGCCTTTGGGAGGTGAGATCAGATGCATAAGAATGTGATTGTGTTTATTTTTTACATGAATCTCACTGCTAGAATCCTTAGGGATTTGCTGTATCAAAGATATTTATGAGAATATTGCCCTTGGCTACAGTTTGAAAGGGAATAATGTAGGACAGGGACAGATGGAGGGAAGGCAAGCTGGTGACTCTGGTCATAGAGAATGTTGAGAGTCTCCTAGATGTGGATACCCTTTCTGGTGCATAGCACTCAAGCAAAATAGGAGAGTGAGCAATATTCAGCAGTCACATTTCAACTTCAGGGGTTTGTTTGTGTATTACAGTTCCTGAATGTTCATAATTTCAGAAACAGCAAAGCATGACCAGGATTAATCATTCAGTGTATGTTGTTGTGCGTGTGTGCATGGCCTCATCTTATTTGGAGAGCAGGATTTTCAGGCATGTGACTTATTATATTTAACCTTTGGTGTGAAGCAAATCTTTGTTATTTGGGCACTTGAACTTCTGTGTTCTTTCAATTTTCCTGCTTTAAAGGGAAGAATAGGGCAAGAAAATGGTAATAACATGTGGGAGGTTTGTCATAGCAGCTCCTCAGCATGTCTACACTTAGGTTTCCCTTGAGTAATAGGTAATAAAAATGATCAAGCAAGCATAAAGAGGGGAGAATTGTAAAACCAGGTTGTAGCTGATTTATTTTTACTGAGGATGTATTGTTCTAGTAATAAGAAGAAATTATTTGCCTTCAATTCAGCCAGAGGTCTTGATCAATTACAGAGAATTGTTGGACTCAATGATCTTAAAGGTCTTTACCAACTGAAATGATTTTATGAACTACCCAAAGTGCCATTTAAACAAATTAAGAAAGCTAACATTTATATTATTGTTGCTGACCAGAATAGTCCCATAATCTGTTAGTAATATACATCTGCTGATTTATAAAAGCATGTATACACATGCACATGTGCACACAGACACAGGGGTTTAATTAGTTGCTGAGATAATTTATAAATCTCTGCCCCTTTAAATTTGCTGATTGAAAAATGAAGAATTCCTGCCCTTTAAATGTTCAGCTTTCACAGAGGTTACAGTAAATCTCTTAATCTCCCAAGCACTTATTCTCCTCTGTGTTTTTCACAGACATTTATCCACAGGACATTCATTTCCAATCTGTATTTAAATCCAGGAATAACTATGTGGGCTTTGAGCTATCTGCTTTCATGCACTGCTAATGGGCTCTACCACAGGCACTCTAGATGAGCTAGGGGGGAGAAAAAAAGAGATTCAAGCCATGTTCAGCTTCTATTTCATCTTAAGCTTTGTCTCTATTTATTTTTGGTGAAGAGAGCATTAAAGAAAGCAATTATTTGGGGGTGAAGGAAGGGCAGAAAAGATCCACAATAAAGGATTTATTTATTCTGGCTTTATGGAGAAGGCCAGTGTATCAGATTTTCAGGCTTATAATGGAACATGGTTGAATTTATCTGCTGAATGGGGTGGGAGGATTTGAAACATACTCTGGATTTTTGTCAAATACTCTCAGCACATTTGTTCATGTTTCTTACAGAATTTGTGGTCCAGAATGTTGGATGTAAATGGTCACAGATTCACACTGTTTTGTAAATACACAGGAACTTGGAGTAGCATGTGTTCCCATTACTCAGTAGATACTTTGCAGTCACTGTGCTGAATGGCCCATTTCTGAAAGAGAAGTGTAGTATTAAATTAATATTATGTTGTAAAAGAAAACACAGAAACATAGTGTTCTTTGAAGTAGTTACAATGAAGCTGCCTCTTGACCTTTTGGCATTTTCTCTCCTGCACATCAAAGAATTCATTTCAGTTTTATTCATAGTATACTTAGGGAGGGAGATTGAAAGAAAATGTGCTGAGGAGACCTTTAATTCTGCATTTCCAGCCTATGCAAATTAGCCCAAATTTGAAAACTATGCTAAGATATATCCAGAAAAATGTGTGGTATTAGCCTTGAACATAAATCCTTTCAACAACTTTTTTTTTCCTTCTTCTGTTGTTTTCTCCCATTCTATTTTCCTCTCCAGCATCATTCTCTTCATTGTTTCTCTTCTCTGTCTTCATTCTGTGAACCTTTCTCCAGAGTACAAATCTTCCCCCTTTCTGTGCAATGTATTTTTTGACTGTTCTTTGCTAAACCAGCTTTGTTTTGGTGTTTTTGTATTATAATAAGCATATATATATATATATATATATGCTGTTTTATCAAAGAAAACTTTTTGTCAATATGCTATCAAAGACATCTTTTTGTCAATAACAGCTAGATGCATTTCTCCTTTCCTGTTATATTAGATATAATTCCCGTATTATTAGTATAAAGATTTGGAGGAATTGTCATTATTTTCTGGTAAATGTGCTTAACTTTTGAAAAGTTACCTTTGAAAATATTCTCATTAGAGAGTGATGATGAATCATTTGGTAGAAGATTTTTGTATATCTTTCTTAATTGTGTGTTTTGGTCTCATGTGGAGCGATAAGTGAAAATAAACAGGCTAATTAAACTATAATGCTTATTAAAATTCTTGCCAAATTTCATTAGACCCTCTTTCCTGGTGCTGGAAAAGTCTAACTCAAATCATCATTCATATCACGAGTAAACTCCTGGATAGATGGAGATTAGGAAAACATTTAGGGTCAGATCTTGTGAGGTGCTGCTTACCTCTTTCAGTTCAGATTAAAGAGCTCAGATCAAAGAGTACAGTGAAAGGAAACAATGGACTTGCACCAGTACTGTGGCCTCTGACAAGAGCACAGAAAAGCATTTGAAAGAACTACTGATTTGTACCAGTTTGAGGTTGGACTTCTTAATTTACTGGTATGCATAACCTAAAAAACAGGTAATAATATGGTCTAATTAAGTGATATCCAGCTACTTAGTAAACGCTTGAGCAAATTTATTTAAAAAACACTCTGGTGCCAGGAAAAGGATAGCAATGAGTCTGAAACTTGCTTTTTATTTATGTATTTATTTACCCCTTCTTAAGGGACCAAATCTCTGTCCAACAATTCTAAGTATGTCTCTGCCTCAGTAAATTTATAGATTGTGGACTCATACTGAGTTAAGAGAATAAGAAGTGGTTTTTGTAACCAGGAAAGTATTGCTTAAGATCACTATGCTTTTTAGGTTATTTAAGCATGAAGCTGACATATCAACCTGCAAAATGACCTGTCCTCTCACTGCAGCTAAAAATAAACAATTAAAAAATGTTCAAGGTAGAATAAAGATAAAACCTGAAAAAAGGTGATTTAAAATTTGGGTAACTTTGAAGTAGGAGTTTTCTAAATCTGGAAATCTGCTCTTTCTTAAAATGTTCAATGGCTTCATTTCAAACACAATCACAATGTGAGTTTTTGATAACTTCAAGTTCTTGTTTGCTGTAGAATGCTGCATGTTGCTGACGAATGTCTGCTTCTTAGCAATAACATTTCTTAATAGAATTGATCATAGCAGTAAATAGAAATTGTCTGTGAAAGAAACTTGTTTAAACTAGCATTTAACTTTGAATTCATAGAGGTTTATACTGATGAATGGCCCATTTAAAAATCAGGTGGACTAGAGCCCAGATAATTCTCCTTCACAACTTATTGAATGTAGTCTTAATATCTTAGGACTCTGGATGTTACAGCCATTCCTTTATTTATTTTTTCCTTCAAAGTAAATTCAAGGAAGCGAGATAGAGCCATGCTCTTCAGGAATTGAAACCTTCACAAAACCTGGTTTCTGTATCTCTTATTGCAAAGCTTACAGACTGAACCCCAAATTTCTGTTTCTAGATTAGAGACCTAGGTTTTAATATTTAGCATTTAAGCTTAATTAATTTTCCCAATATTTAATAACTGCATTTAAATTAGCCTGGTTTTCATGGCTAATTATCATGAATTTATGGCTGCCTTGACATTTCTAATACACCAATGATTACAGTGAAACCACTTAAAAAGTTTAGTACATTTTAAGTTGTTTGACTTATGAACTGTTTTTTCATCTGCTTTATGGGAGAGCACTGTGGCAGTAGGGACTGCAGGTACTCAATGTTCTGCTGTAAGAAATAGTTTATATCAGCCTCTCATCTGGCAAATTATCCAGTAGTCCAGCAGACATTTTCACCTACTTGTAATACCAATGGGGAAATTAGTAACTAAATAAAATTTCTCAGCCAGCCCAAATGCAGGTGTGGAATATGAGACATTCATGTGTCCTGACTCGCTCAAAATCTTGCAATGAGTTTCTGGCAACCAGAACTTGAGTGAAGGATATATGACTCAGGTTTCCTGTGTCGTGGCTTACCTCGCTGACATTTACACTCCAAATCTGACAGGTAATTCACTTTTTCGTTTTCAGCAGTCTAAGTATTTTAATCAAAAACTGTGGTACTTCTCTTCCTTTATCCACAGCTCCCTAATGAGAATCAATTATATATTCAATTAAGACTTTTGAAAAGCAGTGGCGTAAAACTTGGTTTTGTTCGGGGACTTTTGTCCTTTAATAAGTTTCATCTGGTAATAATTTCTGATAGTTTGGCTTGTAATATATATTAAACTTTGTCTTCTTAGCAGATCTTCTGTCATAAAATTCTGAAGAGAACTATGGTTATATTGATATGTTTCTAGGACTGCAAATGGAATAGTCATCTATGTTGCTTTCCCCCAACCTTGACACAAGAATATTTTGTTAGAATACCTGCATGTCTACTTAAGCTAATTTTTCTGTGAATTCTGAGGATTTTCTTATTCTTAAAACAATGACAAAACCAACAACAATAACAGCAACACAAACAAAGAAAACCAAATCACAACCAACAAAACAAACACATGTACCTCTTCCAATCCCAAACTATAGTTAAGGAAATTTTTTTAATGTGGTAAAATTTAAACATTTTACTCCTCTTAGGGCACCAGAATAATGTACAGCATAAATGTTGTTTTATGCTATGTGCCTTATGATAAGGATAATAACATAAAATTACAAATAATTCCACAGAGAACAAGAATGGAAATTTGTAGCTACATAATTTCTTATAATGCTCAATTTATGAGATGTAAAGACAGGGTTATGAACTGGAAGCTGCACAAGTTTTCAATACCAGCCATATTCATAAATTATTTTACTCCTCTGAAATGTAGCTGAACTCATCTGAGTCTGAAGTGTACGTGCCAAAGAGTCATGGTCAAATACTCAGGCTCATGCCAACGAGCTGTGGTTCCACTCACTTCCATCAGCCCTTCAGAGCTTTGTTCTCTGAGGAGCTGCTGCTGCTGCATGGAGGCTTCTGTCACTGTAGTGACTTTTTGCTGTTTGTTGTTACCGTCAGTTTTACATAGCCCATTTAACTGTAATGGATGGATGGGTTTTAAAACCATCTGCAGCTGCTATTAATATAATTTTTCAGTGTGTGTATTTCCACAAGCTTTTGGTAACAGCTGTTTGAGCAGAAGTCTTTTTGATTTACTTCCTTTCTATTTATTTTACAGTAACATTTCCTTTTTTCTTCTTTTAGGTAGTATTTGACTATCAGAAAATGTCAGTCATAAATTTAAAGAAAGTCCTTTGTAAATGTCCAGTGAAGTATTTACATTTTAAGAGAAAGTACTTAGTGTACATTCTATGTCAGCAATTTAAAATCAACACAGCTTGTTTTAGTGGTATTTTTGTCAAGAGCTTACCAGAAGTTTGAGTGTTACTGTAAAAACTCCCTATTTTTACTTTAATTATAAATGTGTGTTTTTCTGGCAAATAAAAGAAATTATTTACTGTAAAAGTTATACTCAGCCTATATTTATTGGGAGATTTAAAAATACTCTTGCATTTTAGCAGCTTCCTCAACAGTCATATAGTGTGCTTTCTCCTTGATTACTGTTGGATGTGTGATGTGTATATCTAGGTAATAGAAATACTTTCTAATTAATTAAAAGATTAAACAAACTTTAGAGGTATATAGGTTTTAATGATTAGAGATTATTGCTACATTTGCCCATCCATAGAGAAATATTTTACCTGATGTGCATTTCTCTTCTGTTCTGCAGGAAATACCTTCAGTTAATGTTAAAATTTAGGCTATGCAGGAAAAATCAATGACCACTTTAAAAACAGTTGACTGAAAATAAAGGTGCTATGTATGTTTGGAACAACAGAATATATTTGCCCATTTTTGCATTCTAGAATGACTTTTGGTAGTCCTCTTTGAAATGATTGCTTTTCTAGACATTTGTGGTGCAGTGATTTCAATTTTAACTCTTTTAATTAGAGGTAGGAGTCCCCAGGAGAAAAAATAGGTTTTGTTGTAGTCTTCATAATGACATTAAATAAGAAAAGGAGAAGTCTGGAAGTTTGAATCTTTTCAGCAGCAACTTTTCTTCCACAGGAGTCATTGCTCTTGGACCGAAACATGCTCTAGTAGATGTACAAGTTCTTAGTTAAGATTACGAGCAAGTGACAAAGATGTTTTTAATTCTTTTTTTCATCTAATATCATTAGGTAGTTTAATCAATCTATTTCCCGTTTATACTGTGGTGAGGAATAATATAACATTTTCAATTAAAAACCTTCATCATTTAGTGATGATTGTGCCAGTTAAATTAGTTCTTGATGTTACAAGCTAAATTGATTGTAATTAAAGCACTTAGTAATAGGAAATAAATTGAAATCCATCATTTTTTGTCTCTGTAAGGAGGTTTTGCATTTCTGCCAATAGGGTTATACTAATCCTTCTTCCTTTGTGTCTCACTACTTTGTCAGGCTATTGATAACATATTATTTGATGTTCTAGTATTTTTCTTTTGGCATTAGGAATTTCTAAATAGTTCACTGTTTTGTAAAGTCTTCTTCTGGAAAGGCAAGAAATATGGGAAGATCACTTCACCAAGAGGCTTTACATCTTATGTGTTTGAGCAGGACTGTGTGTCTCCTAGACTGATCTAAGGAAAAAATCATGTTTGGAGACAAACTCTCTTTAGAGCATATGATGGTGTACATGGAGATTCTGTTTTGATACTAGAATATAGTTTTTTCTTCCACTACCTTCAGTGTGCTGACTGGGTAAAATTAATTATAAGTCAGTCTTAGGGATGTGGCTTTACAAATGCAAAAATCCAGGATATTTCTGTGCTATTTCTGAGTTCCAAAATTAATCCTCTGACTGCATTCTGGTTAAGTAGCTGGTTTAAATGGCAGCACTACAGACAGAGTATGGGGAAGAAGAGAATGCTGTTTTATAGCGCAGCTTTTTAGGTTACAGCCATGATTCTGATAGGCATCGTACTGCTTCAGCTGAGGAAACGCCCCTGGTTCCTTTCTCAATATTATTGGTAATAAAGCTTCTGGATTTAGTACTTTTTATTTTATTTTTATCGCTAGCCAAAAGACAAAAGAATGCAAATTGTTTCTTTCAAGTCATATTGTCTGTTTTTGCCACAGGAGATCTTGTATCTCTCTGAAAGCCAAACAAGTATTGTGGCAGGATACCTTGTTGAATATACCATCAAATGTTGCCACTTTTCTTACCATAATATTCCCAGCTATTGCTAGTGAACATCAACACTGAAGCAAGTGTTGATTGTTTTTCTAAATATGACTTTGCAGCATTGCTTGTATTAGATGCTAACTTGTAGTGCTTCTTCTAGCCTGACCTGAATTTCTTGGGGATTTACAGATACATTATATTAAGGTACCAGCCAGACTACATTAAAATGAAATACAAGTCTAGCTTCTTTTGACAGGTGGAGTGCTTAACAGTTGGACTTTCTAGTCCTATTGTTTGGAAGGATCAAAAGAAGCTTGATAGTCTAAAACTTAGCACTATGTTGCTTTGAGGAGAAAGCTGTCTGTTTTCACATCATCTAAAGCCAAATAATCCATGACAAAACCAGAGAGAATAAGTCTTTCTTGCTGAAACATTATTTGAAAGCCTAATAGTAGAAGAAGAGATCCATTTCTGGAGTAGAAGATAACAGCTTGAAAATGCTGTCTTGGCTGGCTTTGGCTTGTGTAGCAAAAAATGTTAAGTCCTTCCAAAGACAACCTTTGATGACCCATATGCTAATACTATCTGGCCAGCATTACTTCTGATTACAGAGGAATCTAATAACCTTCCCTGGCAGAGATTGCCATCTTCTCCTGCCACCAGTGATCTCTAACAGCAGCACTGAGTGGGTGGGTTCATGGAATCCTGCCCATTTTTGCACTGTTCCACAAAGATCTGCCCTGTGTGGTTCCATTCAAAGAGTGATTTTTTTTTGGGAATATGGCATTAATATTTGCCTCCCCAGGTTTCAGAGATGATGTAAGAATAAATATTGCAGTTTAAGAGCTTTATTTTGGTCACTAAGAGAGACCTCTGCTCTAGGGGTTGTAGAAATAGATGCATGGATACATAAGATGATTTCTGTCCTGAGCCATACTTTAATCTTGTAACAGGATCCATTCACCCTTTTTTCCTGCTGAATTCCTATGCCCTCTTGTTAATATTCTTTTATTGTTGCTGTTTTAAGAAAAGGCTTTTCTGAAATAAAGGCGATACTTGTGTTTTTGCTAAGCTGTGTTTTCCTCATTTAGTACATTTGGAAACTACCTTCTCAAAAGTATGCATTTAAGAACTACTTTTTTGTGTGTAGCTAACAGAATTTTGAATGTCAGCACTTAGCCTAAAAAATAAACACCCAAAACCCCCCCGTCACCCAAACAACAAAAAAGCCCCAACACTCAAACCCTCTTATTTGGGGATTTTAAACTAGTTACCTGCAACATTTCCAGAATATTTCTTCATCTATTGCAGTGATTCTTATAAGATACACTACAGAAATAGGATCAGGCTAAAGAATTGATCTCTGTGTCAGATTTTGAAAAGTAAGAGGAACTCCATGCTGAACTGCCTTGCCTGGTTTGTTTTTCAGAACATCTTCAATATGAGGAGCATGTGAAGGCTAGGTCATGGTTTATGAGAAGTCACTTGATACAGTCTTTCCATGGAATGCTTGAAAGGTTTTGCTGGAGTATCACTTGCTCTGTATACTTGAAGGTGTTTTCAAAGTTATTTTTTATGCCACAGCATAACATTTACCTTGATTGCTTCCAGTGGGGGATGGAAATGTTAATCTAGTGAGAATATGTTATTCTGAGAAATACAGTTTTAAGTAATATCATGGGGGCATTAGGGGAGCCTGCTAAATCTGAAGAGTCTTACAAATTGTTTGCAGTCTCCTGATGAGTCTACTAGATATAATTTTTTCATGACCTAAAATCCAAGTCCATTTCTCTTTCTCAACTAAGTTTCAGGCTTAACAAGTTCAGACTGACCAGCATTTGACATAAATGTTGCTGTTCTCTTTAACTTCAAATCCAAATTTAATTAGATGCAGATGCTAGAGTGAGTAATATCTTTAGTGCTCTGTTCCCACACAATGAACCCCCATGTCACTTATAAGACATTTGATGTCTGATATGGTTTCCTGTCTGCTTGTGGGAAATGTTTTCCTTAGGAATTAATGTCTTATGGAGAACCAGATGAGCTCCAATATGTGCCTCAGGTTTCCATCTGTTGTCCTGTGCCAGAAATTGGATCTTTTTTAAGTTCCACCTCTGAGTAAATGCTGTAAGTGGAGGATACTTAAAGAGCAGAATTAATACCTCCTTGGACTGTAAAACATTCTTTACTCTTTCTCTTTCATAATTTTCTAGCTGTTTCCCCATATTTTGTAATCTTTCAAATCTAATAAGGTTCCCATTGCAATTCATTGAGACTTCCTTAAAGTGGTTTGAAGAATCTCAGATCACAAGAATGGAAACTCACATAGGTACTGCATGTTTAGGTTTTATGCATGTGTAAATTAGTTAAACCTACAGAGCTTTCCATAATTTTATATGAACATCTTATATTTTTGATAGATGAAAAGGAAAACTGTGTAGTGTTTTGTCTTTCAAGTGTGTGTATGGCAGAGAATTGTCTTAATATTTTTTCCAATTAATTAGATATATTTCTACTCAGCTTCGCTACTCTAAGTATACTGTTCTTATCTGAACTTTTGCCACCTTCTCTGAGTCTGTTACCAAGAATGGTTCATTTCCATGCAAAGGAGAGAGAGATCTTTTAATTGCAATTAGTGAATCTGGTTTTGGCTCCTGAATATAGAATTAAATGAAAATATTAATTTTAACTTCTTTACTACATTTTACTTTTTTTTATAATTAACACCTGCTGTAGACATTTTGCATTTTAATATAGGAAACAGAATCAGTGCATTAAAAAAATAATAATGCCTGAGCATTAATTGTAATTTTCCCACACTGAGACAGTAAATTTTTTAATAGAATTAAAGTTCTTTTCCTTAGAATAGTAGTGCTTCAAATTGTTACACTTTTTAATATGAACTTTTTATTAGAAAGTCATAGTTAAGTTTCCCTATGTCTGATTAGTTTGCAAAATATATGTTGAAAGGAAACATAAAATCAATGTCCATAAATAAATAAGTTTGAAGGTGATGTTTTACTTGCCTTGTTTTTGATTGAGTCTGGAAGTGAAGACAATTGACTTTCTGATTCAAACTGCGAGTACTGTGCTCCTTGTTCTGAAAAATCTTGCTAAATGTTACCATATTTCACACATTATATCAATGTGCACACACAGACGCACACCCACATAGGTATAAATGGAATACTTCTGTATATATGTGTTGCTCTATGCCAAAACACGAAATGGAAATTAGCACATTGAATAACTGTACCTGAATTTGCATGTGCTACTCCCTAAGAGCAGCCTATGCTGTGATCAAAATATCCTGTACCTTTGCAGCTGTTCGTTCTTTTACAGGCTGCTCAAATGGCTTAAATTTAGTCAGCCAAGTCCCAGATGCTCTCTTTAACCAGCAGAGTAATTAGATGTATTTCCCTTATCATGTCAGAAACTTTCAGTTTCCAAAAAAATTCTTAAAAATATTTCCAGTTCTGAGTATAATGAGAGGTGCCTTAAATGTACTGCATTGAAAATATGATCCAAATAATTGACTTGCTATCGAACAGCAGATCACCTTTTTTGTACATGCAGGGCTGCCCAGTTGTTCATGTTTTTATAATACTGCAGATCACAGGAAAAATTATAAATTATAAAAACCTGTTTTATCATTTGCACTTCTATTGAGGGTTCATTACTTATCTGAAGAACTGTAATAATTGGTTCATAAAGCTTTTTGTTTGATTTTCAGTGTACAATTATATTGGTGCTCTCCCTTTGTTTTGTTAAGTGCTTTGATATCTTTAAACTTTTTGTAACTAACTTTAGTTTTTTGTGGAAAATGATTACTTTCAAATTCTGAACTCCTAAACAACTGTTATTTCATTATTGCCAAACTGGAATGGAAAACTTTAATGTTTATAAAAGGTGAGCCTGTTCTGTTGATATCCTGGTGGTTTGTGACAGGTGCAACATACGCAGTTTAGGGAAGGGGCCAAACCAATGCTTATCTTCTACTTTAAGTTTGCAAGTTTTTATTAAACTATAACTTTTTTATGTTCTAGGCTTACTATTAAACTTTAAATTTTCTTTAGAGACATTAGCCTAACTGACTTTTCTGAGAGGAAGCTTTGGCCATCAGTCACTACCCCAGAACAATTTTGGAACACTGCCTTTATCTATAATTCTGTGGTTCACTAATGGCTGTGGATAGGAAGTTGAACATGTACACTAATGAGTGATGTCAGGTAGCAGTCAGCTGAGTTTCTGAGATCTTCCCTTGTCATGGTTTTCTATCTGACCTGATGGGTCCTGGGTGCAATTATGTGCTCGCCCACGTTTGGGTGGTTTCACTCCTTCCCCTGTTAGGTGTTTTGTGTCCATATGAGGGCACTGCAGCTTGTGGCACAGATGTGGAGAAGGCTGAGAGAAGCATGGCTTTACAGACATAGCTGAAGATAAATCTACTAAGTATCCTATGTTATTAAACTCCAAAACCAAGGGAAGTGACTTATTTCTTGAGAAATATGAAAAACCGAAAGTATGCAGAGACTTCACAGTAATTTTATGCTAAGACATACTTTGCAAAAATTAAAACCAGAAGATTATGCAGATTTTTATGGCCTTTTTTGTATTGCTGGACACCGAAAATATTTAGGAACGTACATATAAATAGTTTATCTTACCATGTCAAATTTGAAGTGGTGTACCTGTATGGGAGTGAAGGTGAAATGAATACATTTAATGCTTCCCATCCACCCCACTTTTTTTTTCCTTAACTCATTGACAGGCAGAATAAAATAGTGATTTCCACTCTTCCTTATTCTTTCTGAATCAAAGCAGTCTTAAAATCAAAATCTAAAATTCAGACACTGTGAGTTTAAATTATAGCAGCACTTGTAGAACGACATGGGCAAATTAATCATAATATCATGTCCCCAACCCCCAAGGGGCTGCCAGAGCAGTACCAAACAAAATCAGTTTCCATACTGTTGGGCTTTAAAAAGTTCTGTTGGGGTGCAATTGAAGCCAGTATCCAGATTTTTTTTTCCTGGTGATTTCCTATATTAGCTCTCCAGAGAATATGTTAAAGTGCTGAAGCTTAAAGGATTTCCGTGTTTTCAAGAGCAGGGAGGATAGCTAACATCAGAGTGTTATTTACACACCAATCCAACTGTTTCAATAACCAGTTTATCACTGGGGAGCAGAAATGGCTTTTTAAAATTTTAAGATAGATCAGCGCTCTTACTGTCAGAAAGAAAATTCATGATTCTGTTAGGAAGGTGGTGCAGACACTGAATGGTTACAGGATTTAACCACACTGTTTTGGGTAACATTTATTAATATGATTTTATGAATCCTGTTAGAGCTGTAATGCTGCCTGTTCTGCTGTACTCTGTAGTATGAAACAGAGATCTGTGTAAAAACACTGGAAATTGTCTTATTACTCCTATTAGCCTAATGTAATAAAATTGTCTGATCCCTACCCTCAGACTCACAGTCCTTTGGCAGACATAGTAAACTGCCACAAAAGCCCAATAATCACATTATTGTCTCTCAAGAGGTGAAACAATGTCTCTGTTCGTTGTGCATAGTGCCACTCTTGCTCTGTTCCGGCCAGTTAATTTTCTTCATGTGTTTATATTAATTTGGGCAGAGCAGGAAGTATTTAAGGTAATTGTCTGAAATAACTGAAATATTATGTTACTGCCTATCATTGTAATGGGATATTATTTTGGTATTTCTTTTGGTAAAATAGCTAATTTTTATTAACTGTAAGAAGGAAATGTATTCTTTTAAAGCTATTTTTCTTACCCCAAGAACTAGGAATTCACAGCCTCTTTCAAAGGCATCCAAAATATGCCAATCAGAGGAGTTTCATGCATTGTTTTGAAACTGAAATTTTATAATCCCATATGGAGTGATCAGGGCAAGATAGCTGCATTTAAAAGCAGCACTGTGTGTGTCTCACAGCTGTCACCACCCACACCAGAAGGGTATGAGGCTACTTCCGCTACTTCCAGGTTTCTTTTTTTCAGCTTCCGGCACCTTCTTGTAGATTTGAACTTCTTTCTATTTCTTCTTTCTTAGTTCTAGGTATTGATTGGTGAGGGTTAGAGAGGTAGGTTTTCTCTTATTTTGTGTTTTGTTTTTTTTTTTTTTTTTCTGGTTTTGTTCCCTCCAAATAGATTCCACATGTCCATTTTTCTTTTGATTTCTGTGGACTGTTATTACATTGGGAATATGGAGTAACAGCTGACCGTGAGTGTCTTGCTGTGAGAGCTGGATTTCTGTATAACCTGTCATATAGCTCAATTGCAGAGGGATACATACCCTAGAGGTGTTTTGTTTAGTGCTGCTGCAGGGCTTTTTAAATTATAATACTGTGTTCTCTAGAATGCTGATGAGTTTCAGTGACAACTTCAGTAAATCAGACAAGACATTTTCAGCTGTTCTTCTAAATTTCATGCCTTATTCTTTGTGGGATTTGGGCATACAAAGGGCTCTCTTAAAAGGAAGGAAGTGGCTGCAGTTCCACAATTCATAACATTAAAAAAAAATTTAAAAATGAAGGTTTTGTATCACTGCTTAACACATTTTAAGAAAATAGCTTAGAATGATATAAGAAGCTGTCAGTTCCAGCATGGCAGTAATTATGGGAAGGGAAGTGAAGTAGGGTGAGTTCTTCAATGTTCTTCAAATACTTATCATGGATCACTCTGCTGAGTGTGCCATCCCGAATGTCATCTTCGGAGCAGCCTGTTGATAGTGGTTCATATGCAGAGCCATGTGGCTAAGGAGTAGTTGCCAGAGAGGAAAAAATAAAAGGGGAGGGCTATTTCGTGTTTACTTTAATTTTAAATGTGAAATCATTTAATGTCATAACTGCTTCATTCTGGTTAAAAGAGGATGGAGTGAGTGTCCCTAATGGGACATGGGGAATTTATGGCATGGTGTTGAAACCAAGATCGTGACAAGCACCACTTCACACTATGTCTGTGGAAGCAGTTGTGTTTTCAAAAAGGATGTTATGCGGAAGGTCATGTCTTTGCCTCCCATCAAGATCCTTCTACAATCCAGAATGCAATTTGTATTTTTAAAATTAGTATCAAATGCTGACTGTCCTTAGAGTGGGATAGCTGCTATGAAAATTAGTACTTCAGTTCCTGTTTTAGAAACAATTTTTTCCCTAGTTGCAAAGTCCCTGAATGATGCTGCCCAGATATCAAGGAGTTTATGCTTATACTTCCAGCTGTCTAAACTGGAAATATTTCCTATTACTCTACAACAGTTTTATCTCACACAAATGATTTTGTTTACCCGTCATGGTCTACTTTGTACACCCTCATTTCAACCTACCTAAAGTTACAAGTTTGTCGTAGAATAATTTCTGGATTCAGTTATCATATCCAATCAGTTACTCTACGTAATGAAATCACTAATTTCCTCCAGCTAAATGATGGTTTAACCCTAGCCAGCAACCAAATAGCATGCAGCAGCTCACTCTCTCCTCCACCAGTGAGATCTGGGAGAGAATTGAAAAGGTGAAAGCTGGGAAACTCATGGGTTGAGATAAAGACATTTTAATAGAGAAAACAAAATCTGTACATTAAGCAAAGCAAGGAATTAATTAACCAATTCCCATGGGAAAGCAGGTGTTCAGCCACCTCCAGGAGAGCAGGGTCCCACCACATATAATGGTGGCCTTCGGAGACAAACGTCATCACTCCAAATGTCCCCCCTCTTCTGCCTTCTTGCCCCCACTTTACAGACTGAGCATGATGCCTTATTGGAAATATCCCTTTGGTCAGTTGGGATCACCTGTCCCAGGTGTTTCCCCTTATAAGTTCACTCCCAGTCTCCTTCCCAGCATGGCAGTACAAAAAGCAGAAAAGGCCTTGGCTCTGCATGAGCCTTGCTCAACAATAAGGAAAACATCTCTGCCTCATCAACCCTGTATTCAGCACAAATCCAAAACACAGCCACCTGCTATTCACCATGAAGAAAATTGACCCTATCCCAGCCAAAACCAGCACAATGGAGTCATAACAGTTTTGATGAAAGTGAAAACAAGACAAACAATACCCTAGGGATGCAATCATGTCTCCATTAAGCAAAATTTCAGTTTAGTTATTCACGTTTGAGTTCCTACACTCATGTCTGGACTGGATAAGTGTGCTATTTTGCATATTCCAATCCCTTTGCTCTCATTGGGTTTTGAGGTAGATATATAAATTCTTTGCATCTTTGAAAAATAGTCTAATTTGATTTCTTGACTTTCAATATTAACACCAGATTCTGACCACTTTTGAGTGTCTGACAAAGAGACTTGGATTAAGTGGGTAAGTTTCTTCCTGTCACAAGACAGTTGAAATCTTTCAGTTCCCCATCTGAATTCAGAAGATACTTTCCTAGTGTAATATAATTTAGACCTTATACCACTGATAGTGACTATATAATGGACTCTATATTACTGGAAAATTAAATTAACGTGCGATAATTCTTCAACTTATTTGCTTTTTCCTGTCCTATAAGACAATCTTAATTTCTGTTTTAATATTCTGAAGTATATTTCTGTGCAGTAACAGCTCCATTTCTATGTTAAACATGTAGATTCTATATTTAGAGGAGTCTTTAAGGGTGCTTTCTGCACATCTACAGTTGGCATGCAGTATTAGAGCTTATCTGAGTTAACCATTTAATTAAGCTTAGGGATTTCTTAGTACAACTGACAGATACGTGGAACTTTCCCTTCCTTAGTATTCTTGTAAAATAATTGAGAAAATATTTTCCCACAAAAATGGTATAAAACAGTTTGGTATGGGATGTTCCATTCTCCCCCTGTTAAATTCAAGGAATCATTACATGTTTATGCTAAGCATAAAAGGCCCTTTGTATTCAGGTGAAATAACTTTGCATTTCACTTCTGCTAGAAAGTGAAAGGAAGTCGTCAGTGGTCACAAAGTACTCTGAGTTTACCTGTAATCCTATATTGTGATTTATGCTGTTACCATCTTGATTCAGCATGATTATGGAATACTGTAGGTCCCTCTTGAATTTGTCTATTCCTGTATGTGCCATGAATTTAATGTATTGCTTGATCCAGTTCTAGTTTATTTGGCATCGTTAAATCTCTAGTTCAATAATTTGTTAGTTGTATCTGTGGTCTGCTTTTTGCTCTGCCACCTGATTTCAGTCTGCAGTGGTACTGTTGTGCTCCTGCTCCTGTTCTTCTGTGGTGTTTGAAGTGCTGGGATGCTTATCTGAGATCAATGTTGGGTATTAGCTTTGGGACAACACCATTTTTTTCTGTAAAAAAAACCTTCACAAACCAAGGAACAAATTTGGGAGAATTTTTATTAAGTGTTCCCAGGTTCCTCATTAGTGTAGATGGTCCTGCAGAGCCCTGGGATTTCATGGCAACAGCAAGTGTAAACTGCACTATTGGGCTGGCAGAAATAAAGCCATGAGACTGCCGGTGAAGTGCCAGTGAATTCAGAGCTCCTGCCATCACCCAGTGGTGAGTCCAACAGCTAAAATGATAAAGAGGACAAAAGCATTGCATCTTGCTATGAGAGGATAGTTGAATTGATTTAGGTATGTCCCCAGCAGTTCACTCTTTCAAGAACACTCCAGAGAATGAACATAACAACCCCCAAATCTCAAGCTAACCTGGACACAGGAGAAGAGTTTGTTGTTTATTGAAAGCTTTTTCTTTTTTTCTTAAAGGATGAAACCAAAATATTACTTGACTGTTTTTAATGTATATAGTTGCTGGTGCATTTTTTATTATACTTTATTCTCTCTGATTTATTTGAATCTGTTTCATGGTCCTTGCATTAACTTATGCCAAGTAAACTACATCTAGAAAGAACAGTTGTAACCAAATATTTCATATATGAAAATCGTTTAGAGTGGAACAAATCCCTCTGTTTTTGTCAGTAGACAGAAACTGTTCTTCTTTAATCTTGTGATAAGGTAATCTACTCTTAAATGGATAGCTTAATACCCTAAAAGAAGGTGTCTCAGTGTTTGCTTCTCATACTGACTTGAATGAATTGTGAATTTATATGTTTTTTTTCTATTTGACTCATATACAGATTTTAGATTTGAAGATTTTTAGTTTGAAGCTGCTTTCATTGCTTATAATAACATGTCAGAGTGTAACTGGCTCTCCACTTAACTTTAATACCAGAAAAAATGATCAGTTTAAGTCAGAATTAAAAGTAATAAAATCTGCAAGTCTAATTTTTCATTTGATTTTTGGCTTTTTAACTCAATGCATTCCTGTCCATAAACACTAATTTCAGTTTACTAATGGTATAAAAACTTTGTAGTCAATCATTAAACACAGAGTTAATCAATACAAAATAATGGCAATTGATCTCTTCTAAAAATATCTTCAAAAATTTCACTTATATATACCTTAATTTGCATGAGTTTTTGGGTTTTTTTAGAAGGGGAGGCCGTTCGTAATAAAGCAGGGAAAATGGTAACTTAGAACCAGTGCTGTGACAATAGTAATAGCTCACTTTCACAACAATTTTGGGTATAAAAAATTACACAGATTTAGTAAAAGAACCCAAATGCAAATGTATGCATGACATGCAGGAAGCAAGTTAATGCAGCCATTTGAGGTGCAGTAAAAATGTAGATTTGTAATAAGTATGAGCTCCTGGGTCAACCTTAAAAGTTCATAAAACCCAGCTGTTGACAGCTTGTAACTTGTGCCTCATTGAAATGAATTGTATGACACTAACTCGTAATTTCATGAGCCTGTATTTTGTTCTGTATTTCCACAGGGCCTTTGCCTCCTTCCGAGTAGCAGGATAACCAGTGCTTATATTTAAAAAANAGACTGCTTTTCTGTATGGTTAAGTACCAAAACCAATAGTCAGAGTCAATCTAATAAAAGAGTAGCAGGATAACCAGTGCTTACCTTTAAAAAAGAATTAAACTCTCTTTGTTTTTCCCATTTGACATGATAGTATTTTAAATCAACATGCTTAGCAATATAGTTCAGACATTTTTAAATTCCAAACTTGATGACAATACCAAGATCAAATCACATCTAGTTCTTACCTTTAACTGATATGAACATGTATCATAGTATATTTTGTTGTGTCTGTGAGCTTACAGTAGAAATGGAATTTATTATTTATGAGCTTAATTCATTGTGTTGGCTTCTGAGGAACAAATTACATTTCACTGTGGTCAATTTGTGGTGTAAATATATTAAGTAGGTTGTTGATGCCAAGGGTTTCCAGCTGTTATGACAACAAAAGAAATTAAAGATGTAATGAGGAAGACATAATGGGCTTCACTGGGCACCAGATACCCTTCTGCTGACCTCTGTAATTTTTGTTGCAATTCCTGATTGCAGCTGATAAGGTGGGGGGTGATTTATGGCCGATTTTAGTTGAGGAGCAAGTGGAAGGTACCAGTAGTAATCAGAACAGGTTGAGCAGAGAACATTTCCATGTTTATAGCACCTTGTGCTTCATTTCTGTGTGTCTATAGCAGTGGTCAAAAGTCTTGGAAGCTTCAATATTCCTTCCCACACGTTAATGGTGAAGAAACCACAGGAAGCTGTGAGCTGGGAGCTGCTGCTCTTCCCTGGGGAGATGGGTACAGCTGATGAGGCTCCAGGCACAGTTGGGTTCATTACTGGTCTCAACTGATCTCCAAGTTTGGATGCTACTTTTGGTCTCTGTTCCTAGCTTCTATTACCCATGCTATTAATAGGATGTCAGCCTCTATTAGTAAACTTCAAAAATCTTAAAAAAAAGGGGGGCATAATATTTTGGAGTTGTTAACCTCTTTCGTTTTTGTTTCTCAATGTCCTTCTCTGTCTTGCATCCCTGTGTTTTCTTTAAAGCATGACACTTCTGCTTTTTGATGTAGAAATAAGAGAAACAGGCAGGAAGGGGATCAAAAATGTTAAGGTACAATGCAAAATAGTTGAGGGGTATTAAAAAATATATAAAGAATTTTGAAAGGAAGTTAATGTTTAAGTTATTTCCCAGGGGTAACATTTTCCACTTGGCAAGAAACATGAAAAATAAATGTAATTTGTAGAATTAGACTGGCAGCATAGCAGAAGACACTGTACTTCAGGCCTGATTATTCATGCATCTATTTTGTTGGTCTCATTTGGAGTTTAAGGGTTAAAATTGTAGTTATATAACCAGCTATCTTATAACAGCTTAGCATGTGAACAACAGGAGCCAAAAATATAAATGATTGATTTAGTACCTTATTACATTACATTTGTTACAACTGTCCTAAAAAATAAACTCCATGCTGGCAAGAGGTGCCAGATTGACTCTGGAATCTTATTTATCCATCAAAAGAGAATGTTTCTGACAGCAGGAGTTTGAAATCTCTCTTACTTCCTCACAACTCAGCCTAGCAGGACTCAGTGCAGAATATAAGGAAGCAATTTTGTCCTCAAACCGTTTAAGCCTTGTTTCTCTGCAGAGGCTGAAAAGTATTTGCACTGCATAGGGAAGACACAGCTGCATGAAAGGTGCTCAGGTTGTGAGATGGAAGAGCACAGGATTATTACTTTGCACGTGATTGCTGGCTGTAGAGCAGAGTAAGAGGGTTTCCAGAGCTACATCCCAACCCATGGTGCCTTCCGCAGTCCATGCAGAGAGTGGATTGTTTGCTTGCCAAGGAACTCCCCATACAATACCATAAGGCTTTGGGAAGGGTGAGGGAGAACAGTAGGGGAATAAAATAAAGGTGAGGGGTCTCCTACTATTTTCCTGTATATGTTGATGCTCTTGTGCTCTTAGTACTGTGGAGAAGAGGGCAAAACCCTTCTGCATATGGCTCATTGCAACCAACCTGGACTTGTGTTGATTTTAAGAATAAACATTTGTATTCTTATGTGTAAGACAGTGTATGTAACCCCTTCCTTAAGCTAGTATATTTCTAACATCATAGTTTCTTTAATGGCAGAAAAATGTCACCAGTTTTGGCCTAGAATCTTTGGCCTGTTTTTATGTCTTCTAGTGGTTTCCTTCAGGGTTGCCTTTTCTGTTCAGACTCTTCTACTTCAGTTTTGTCTGCACCTTTTTAACAGGTCTTTCATCCTGCACAACACAACAGTGTGGTATACTGTGAATATGAATTGCAGCACTGCAGTCTTTGACATAGGTGCCTCCTGATCCATCAGCATTCTTGTAGAATGAAAACTGTTTCCAAAAAGTGTTGAGAGATTGTCTTGACTTAGTCAGTGTTTATGGAGCACGCAGGAGTTGTGTCTCTGCATAGCCTGCTGCTGTACTTGTGGAATTGACTATTGGCTTTGAGTTTTGTATCCTGTCCAAGCAGAATAATGCAAAACAGTGAAGGAAGAAAATAAAACTCTATCAATGATTTTATCTGAGCAGCTAAAGTTTGAGAAAAGTTTAGAAGAGCCTTTAAGATAAAATTTTCAGACATGAATGTTTGAGATGTGCAGATAACGTGGACTTCAGATAAAGCTTAGATGGACTGAAATATATTTAGGTCTGTGATAGTACTAGAGGAAATTGATGGAAAATATTTAGATTAAATAAGGATTAGACAAAACTGCAAAATATATTAAAGCACAAATCTTAAATTGGAAGAATGGAATAGATGACTGCTGCCGATAAGTTATTATTTATTGTATATACATTTCAAAAATGTGCAAAGAGTTTTATAAAATTTAATTTTGCATTTTTCCAACAGGATTTTAAGTGAGTGCTCATTTCTACTGGAGTAGAGTCTCATCCAGTACATCCCAGAATCCTTGAAATTTCAACCTGAGCTTTACTAGCACTGCAGTAGTGCCCAGGGTTGTCCGTAATAAAAACTTGGTGTTTGAGGTACTGGAGAATAACCAGCAGATTTAAATCAGGAGTTTGTTTTGTAATTTGGCTCCAATCAAGGGAAAAAAAATCTCCTTCTTTTTTTTTTTTTCCAGAAATGCTGGCATTTCCATAAAGACCGTTTGTCTCTCCCAGAGCTATAGTAACTTCAAAGGGTTTGTCATCATTAGCAAAGCTTGGATAGAAACAGCCAACAGGATGTAGAATGTTTGTTCAGCCTCTCCAATTCCACAAGGGACTAAACACATTTGCTATTTTGTATTGAAATACAAGAGATGATGATATAAGATGAAAAGAGAGGATAACACAAAATATATTCCTCACATGTTTTGCACTGAATATGTCAAAGCATTGCTAGCCATAATTGAGCGTAAGACTGAATTCAAGGTTATTGGTTAAATTCAAAGTTGAATTGAAGCCAATTAGCCTGGGTTTTTTTCAACGTTTATTCATAGCTTTTTTGCTTTCTTTGCATTAAAATGCATCATGCTCTATTGTTGTAATATAATACAGAGATTGTTAAAGATGAGTATTACTTGTAACACGTTAGAATGATATATACATAAATTTCAGGTTGAAATTTCTTTTGTTCACTCTCCTCCTGAGGAAGACACGTACAATTTTAGGAACAAGCCAGTAGAAAAAAATGACTGTTGAGACTTTATTTGCTCAGATATATACATAAATTTCAGGTTGAAATTTCTTTTGTTCACTGTCCTCCTGAGGAAGAATTTTTGAACAATTTTAGGAACAAACCAGTAGAAAAAAAAAGACTGTTGAGAGTTTAATTGCTCAGTGGCAAGAGTGTCTGTGAGAACAAAAGTAAATTTTCTCAGAGAAAATTCCCTTGCTGAGAAGTAGCAATCTGAAGGGGCTCAATAAATAGTTTTTTCATCATATTCCACTGTTTGATTGAGACAATTATCCCTCAGAGTTAAAATGGTGCAGTTCTCAGTGCAGCACCAGCTTTTGCAGTTTCACTTTGTTACTTGTAAGCATAATGGCAATGGAAAGTACCTTCAACTACCAGTGTAATCTTTAGTTATTTTGGAGTGGTACTTATTTGCCTGCTCACTTTTCTACGTTTGTGCCAAGGGGTTATCTGCTAGTTTGAGTCTATTTGAAGAGGAACTCACTGTTCCAGGTAAATGGAAATAAAACTCTGGACATGTCTAGATACTCAGGCTGTTAATGTCTAAGAAGGCTGGTGGACTGGAGAAGCCATACATTGCTCTTTCACTTGGAGAAGAAAATCCAAGCTCCACAGGAACCTGGAATAGTAATAAGCAAAATAGTTTTCAGAAAACTTATTTTTCTCTCTCTCAGAAAAAGTTGAAGAAAATTTAGTTTGTCAATTTAGTTTGTCATGGGGTCAAGAGTAGGATTATTCAGTGTGTTAAAAAAAACCTCGAGTAGCCTTAGAAATTACTTAGGTTTTTGAAAGGAGGAATACCATAACAAGGGTTTGTATATATTTTTTACTCTATTCTGCTAAAGGTCATTATTTCTGGCTTCTTCTTCAAATTTACAAAGGGGGAAAAAGAAAGAATCACTTTTTCAAATCAAAGGAAACATAAGGATTTTATACTGTCACTGTTTCTCTGTGTTCCAATCTCGCTCTTCCTCCAAGTCTTTGGCTCCTACCCCCTCCGTGTCCATCCACCTTGCTGGTCTTCATCTACTTTGTTCTCCAAAAGATCGACAATTTCCAGCTCCTGCTGTATCTCACAGTGTCCATTCACCTGGTTAAATGGATCTTCGTTCCCTTTGTTGTTCCAAAGACCTGGCAGTTCATGGCCTCCTGTCTCAGGCTCCCACCGAGAGCTCAATCTTCATTTCAATCTGCATCCCAATCTGCAGTTTGTGAGCCCAGCTACCTGCACCAGGTGTATCCTCAACATAGCTCCTGAAAGGGATCCTCCTATCTGAATCCTGTCCATTTCACAGGGAGATAGGCACTTAAATATCCTTTTGAAAATGGCTGTCTGATGTATTGTGAGGAGCTCACAAGAGGTCCATGGTAGACTACTGAGTTAGTCTACCTCAGTCTTCTAAACCTTGCCCTATTCTCCTGACTGCTGCCTTGCCTTTCTTCTAGGGATGTTTTAATGTTTTTTCTTTTGTCTCATATTTCTCAAAGATAAAGACAAAAGAAAGGCTTTAGTGGTGTCTCTGGCAGAAATAGGTGGGGGTAGGGAGAGATATGAAGGAAGCAGGGAGAAAGAAATTCTTTCATATTCCCCTTTTAAATTTATTTTAATTCTGACACACTAATCAAACTGGTAGTCTTCTGCAGAAGTGTATGCCTGAGTACTTCCGTCTTTGTCAGAGTTCATTTGGCTTAAGTGTCAGGGCAATGCTTTGCCAATGGTTAGTATACTTAGTATTTCTGTGACCATGAAGCAACCTTCTATAAATATGTTACAGCAGTTGTATGTGGCTGTCTGAAGAAGTCTGTCTATGAAGATTTATTTGCAAATGTCCTTTCACCCTTTTCTTAACAAGCAGCTTTCAAAGTCTTTTTATATTTTTGGCAGAGCTGTGAGCTTTCTCTCGGGGCTGCTCACATTTCAGAGAACAGGTGACTTGCATATTTTTCTTCATAAATTATGAGTAAATTACATTGTGAGTCCAATATAGAGCAATCATAGTTGATCATGCTATTAAACATGCTTTGAATTTCTTGTTGTTTATGGGCTTTTTTTGGGTTTTTTGTTTGATGGTTGGGGTTTTGTGATTTGGGTTTTTTTTAATTTGTTTTGTTGCTTGGGTTTGTATTTTTTTCACTTGGAGACCTCAAGAGTAATTTTAGCGTGTTTAAAATGATGTTTTCAAACACAGCTTCTTGCTTCATGTCTTTTGTTGTATTTCATATCTATTTTCTAAAGGGGATAATTCTCCTTTTTTTACTTAAAATAGTGTTCAGTAATTATTCCTTGTTACTAAAGGAGAACACACAATGTTTGCTAACAAATGATACATGCAGTAACACACAGGAAATCGCAGAGCATCTTATCAGTCCAAGAAAATGAACTGCTCATTCCTCAACTGATTAAATGCTGTAGAACTGATTATTTTAGGATAGTTTTTAGTTTGCATTCAGTCTTGAAGTATTTGGACAGAACTTTGGGGAAGCAGTGTTAACAATCCGCCCTGTTTTGTGGCTGAGTGATGGAAAGAATTTGCCTTGTGGTGCCCATGGCTTAATTCCCTGCTTGACTTTGTTGAAATCATGCCAGTGGATAATTTGGCCCCCTGATATTCCAGGAAAAAGAAAAATGGCTGCTGAAACCCACTAGTATCACTGGACTTTAACCAAATGTCTCTTAATGTGGGAGTGGGGAATGATAATATTTTTTAAAGGAGTGATGTGTCTAACTCCAAGGTCAAACAGTGTCATTTTATATTTGTGTACCAGTCAAAACTTTTCTCATAAAAGAATTAAGGCACTGTGTCATTTCTATAACAGTAAGTATTAGAAATCAGAAGGCTGAATAACACAATTAAGTAGAAATAAAAGAACAGGTGATAACACTGGAGCAAACTTGAAAAATGACACTTTGTCAGTGTCACCTGAGAATTCAGATGCCTGCTGCGGGGTCCTCCAGCTCCAGAACTTTCGCATTTCCTTTTCATTGTCCAGACATAATTTTTTTCTTCCTTGCTCAGCATCTCAAAAGGTATTGTCTCCTTTCCATACTGTGATTTACTGCACTGCTTCTGATTGTGCCCAAGTCACGTTCTACCCAGGAAATGTGGCAATGTCTGTAGGGAAAATGGCATCTCTATGCAGGGCATGAGTGTCCAGGAGAAAGCCTTCAACAGTCCCTTCTTTCCAGTTTTCAGGATCCTTGGTCCTGGCGTGATGGATTCTTTGTCTCCCTTACCCTTTATTTTGATAGTAGCAACAGAAGCCAAAACAGGCAGGAGCTAGTCCAGTCAAGGCAGTTTGCTCTCTAGATGGCAGTCGTCCTTCTCAGCAGATTCCTCTGCCTGAGAGGTTTCAGTCAACTTTCAAGCCTATTTTAGAGCTCTTCTCTCTTTCTACAGTTTCAGAGGATGAGAGGCTGTGAGAACACAAACTGCATCTGAAAGTGCCAGAAGGGCATAGGGTGCTCAGGCCATGTAACAGCATTGAAGAATATCATCTTAAAGCAGGAACACACATTGGTTCTGTGTATGCTGATACAAGCTGTGGTATAGTTGTGAGAGATCAGTATCACAGAGATCCTCAGACTAGGAGTTTGTACAGAATTGCTTTTGTTTCCTGTTCAGAGCTAGACTTCCTTATAACATGAAGATAATAGCTGTTATCCTGCTATTTATACTGTAGCTCAGATACCAATGCTTAATGAAAAACAGTCAGCATACTGGCAACACTTAGATTTTAAAAATGACTGTAATGGAAGTTATCAGTGTCTTCAGAAACTTGGAAGGGAAAACCCAAAATTATTTCTACAAAGAAAACTTTTCATTTGTAGGCTATCAAAATGATCAGAATAACACCAACATTTTCAGTATTCAAGTTGTTATGTGTAGCAAAAGTATTGATGAGTCAGTTAGTAATACATAAGAAGTCCCTAAGCAGCCACTGACAGCATATGTCAAACAGTTTGAGCATTTAATAATGACTTATCTTGATGGCACACGAACACATATCACAGAAAGGAATGGCTCTCGAGGTCTTCATGCCCAGAATAAGTTGAGTTTTTAAAAGTGTGCAAATAGCATATGGCTTGAAAATAAAATTTAAAAAAAAAAAAGTAATTTTCAAATATCTCTGGGGATAGTCTGCTCACAATAATTAAATAAATGCATTAAACTGTTAATAGGTACCAAATCCTAGTGCTGGAAGGCAAATCCAGGTGTCACCGAATTCTGCTTCAGACTTTGTTTTTACGTCTGTATGTTGGAGACTTGTTCATTAACAGCTGCATGAAGAGGTTTAGAGCAAATCAGTAAGGTTAATGTTGTGTTCTGTCTCCCCAGGCTCAAATGTGCCTGGTTCCTTCTGTAAATTAACCTTGGAATATGCTGTCCAAGACCATGTGCAAATGCTTTGCCTTTGACTCACAGAGATTGAATCCAATTCTTGATTGGTGAGCAAGAGCAAAACATCTCTTCCTGACATCATAAGCAAACCTTGTATTTCTTTCATCCATGTATAGTGACAAAACTGTGAGGCCTCTCATATTATCTTGAACCTTTAACATATTTCATGATTTTTTCCTGATGTTTGTCACATGTTTACCTGTATTTTAGGTCAGTCATTTAGACTGTCAGTTCCTTGAAGTGTCCACCACCATATTTTGTTGTATGTATATATATTTTTCATTCAAAGGCACCTTGATCCAGCTGGATCTATAGTCTAAGTAGCTATTATGCAAATTTTAGCCTTTAATATCCTTGAGTAATTGCTTTTTAGTAATATTGATTGACAGCAGTTTTCTGTGGCATACTAGGTTTATATCCCATGAAAAGGAGGGAACTAATATTTGAGATAAATCTTTGAAAGCACCCTTTTCTTTTCTGGAATACATACAAGCAGCAAATCCAATATATTTTTGCTGAAATGCAGCAAAAACCATACACAGATTCTCTGAAAAATTTCAAGTCCCTGCCCTGCTGTTTTTCTTGGCCTGGGCAGGCACTCTGAAATGCTCCCAAATTTGTATGATTAATATTGTAGTCCTTATTTTCACCTGAAGTGTACTTATAACTTAAATGGAAGTAAAATTTTGTTAAAGTTTTGACAGAGATTTTAAAATCTAGAGGAAAGGGTCTGAATGTAACTGGAGCTTAAATATCTCCTAATTTACTCCATGCACATCAAATCCTATAAAAGTATGCTTTCGCCTGGTACCTGTCTGGGTCATCTTGCCCTGGCCTGTGCTGAGCTCTGTTACACTGCTGCATAGCTTTATGGTTCAATTTTTATTTCAAAGCTTACGTGCTATGTGACTGAGCTGTCGAAAAGAACAGAAGTGTTCTGAAACTGTTCAGGAGATGAGTCCAGACTGTGCCTCTTTCTGGTGGCTGCTTAATTCAGCACAGTGTTTAACACAGCCTCCAAGAGTTCCCCTGAGCCTCAAATCAGCATCAAACTGAAAGGCAGCATGGTCAGGGTAGCATGCTATATTTCCCACAGCTTCTGAACACTTATTTTCTTTTCAACTTGTCCTCCAAGCAATTGAGTCTCTAAATTGGCATCATGCTAGGTGACATGCTTAGAAGGGTACATGACTAATAGCATTAAATTGCTGATTTCTCTTAAAAGATACACAAAATAAAAAGGGACTAGACAAAAATTCAAAAGCTGTCTGGCATAAATGGAGCCTACAGATGAGAAAAGTGGAAATAACAGCTTGTACTGTCATCATTAGCTTTGACTCTCTTTCACCTACCACCATTCTTTGGAACAGTTGGAGCTTGTGGTTTCTTGAGAAGTTTTTTATATATTGTGCAAGAAAAAGGATAGAAATGGTCTGGGTGAAGATCCTTGAATGCATTAATTGCATGGATCCAATTTGATTCTCCTTGTCCAGTAGTTTAAGGTTAGGATGTGATACTTTCTTATTCCCTGACCTGAAACCCATATGTTTACCTCAAGGTCTCATTTCCCAGTTCTCTTTGCCCTTCTTGTCTTCCCATAGGAAATAAATGGAGGGTTGATTTCAGCTCCATTAGGTATAACAAGGATAATCTGGCTGAAATGAAGTCTCCTTCTATGAGAATTTTGCAGTCAAAGTGTTGGAAGAGGAATTGTACCCCACTGGAGATGGATTAAACTTGCTTGAGATAGTGCTCTTTAAAAAGAATTTTTGTCTGAAAGACAGACTACAATAAAATTTTGTTTAAGTAACTTAGAAAAAATGGTGATTTAGCAATGATTAAAAAAATCTTTCTGAAACAATTTTTCCCTGTGAGTTTTAGTGAGCTGTGGAAAAGTACCCATATGAATTAGGACCTCAGAAATTCTGGGTTCTCCTACACATTTGCATCTCATACCTCTGAATCTTAACTCTTGAGAATACTCCCACTAAACCAGATATAAGATATATTTTTATGTTGTCATTGTGTACTTCTATATTATTTTTTGTCATTTTGTTCATACTTGCCCATATCTTTCTGAGGATTAGAGAACTCAAGACCTGTTTAGCCTCCCATTGTGCTCCTCTATTATATCAATGCATTTTTCAATTCAGTAAAATATTTCCCGGTTATATTTTGCTATTTTACCAATGTGACTATTTCCACTAGTCACAACACTCATACAACAGTTTTGGTTCATGTCCCTAGAGTTTAGATATACTAAGAAGCATTAATGGGGAAGTAGCAAAATATGAGTATCAGTTTCATGGGGAAGCCCCTCCAAAAGGACTAAATTCTATCTGACGTTTGCAAGCTGAAAATCTACAACTTTTATGCTAATGTACGTGTATCTGAATCATTAAATTCAAACTAAAGCCATCAAAATGAATAATCTAAATTATGTTTTAGTATCCTTTCCTTGATTTCATTAGGGTTTTTTTTCAGTTTTGTCTTTCATGACTTTGACAAATGGTGGTACAAAGGGTTTTGTAATGATATAGGTAGATATAATTCTGCAGCATTTTTCTAATATTCCCTTTTATTTTCCCTCTAATATTCCTATTTTTGTCTGTTGCTTTACTTTTTTTTTTGTGCTGCCACAATAAAGGTACTCTAATCCTTGTAGTTTGAGACACAACAGAAGATGCTCTGCATGTGGACAGCTGCTTGTACTTTTGTGAACTCAATTGCAAGCATTTCACACTGTTTTTTCCTGCTGTGTCCATTGCTGGCAATGAATTCAGTGCTGAGATAATCCAACTTCAATTGCCAAAGTGGTTAATTTTATCTCGTATCCTAATTTTAGTGTGCTTATTGAAACCAAGAAATGGATGTGGCAGCACTTGGGTTTGTCCAAATAATAAAAAGAGCTCATAAGTGTTTTTATTTGACACATTCAAGTAGAACTTTAAAATGGACGTTGAATTAGTTCAAGCAGAAAAGATTCTTAATTCATGTTATTTTGTTAATGATTCTCTGCAGATATATGGGAGTTAGTACTGTACATGGGGCTGAAGTATTGTTTGATTGAATGAAAACAAATGCATTGGAAACCACAGCAAGCACGCATACCTTTCATCCTCTGACACTTTGCAACTCAGGGACTGTCAGAGCCAGAGTTGTTTTCTGGGTGTATAGCACCTTTCAGAGGATTTTTTTTTTCTTCTTCCCTGTTGGTCTGTTCAGTCCCTCTTTGAACGTATGAAATCCTTAAGCATCCACAACACTTCTAGGCCAGGAATTCGGACTGCTGAGCTCTGTGATGTATGAGGAGCTGTTTTCTTTCATTCAGTTTTGCTGCTTCCTTCCTTTGAAAGGTCTTAATATTTGTGTTGGAAGATGCAGTTAAACTTCTACCACAGATTTTAGGAAGGAAAAGCTTTCCTTATTGTGTTCATAAGTTGTACCTTGGATACCTGGGATAGGAAGAGGGATAAATACTCTAATCCTATATAAATACAGATGTCCTTGCAACATCTCTATGAATTAGGTTTTTACTAAGTAGAAGCAGAGAAAGGCTGTTTCACAGCTTTTAAGATGCCTAGAGACCCAGATAATAATAATTATAATTATTATGATAATGATAATGATGCAATTCACTTTCCAAAAGCACACAATTGTCTAATTCTCTCATATTCTCATTTTGGTTTTCTAAATACTGATGTCTTATTTGGCCATTGACTATCTTGCTGAAAGTTAAGAGGTATTCTGTACTGTAGAAGAAAGTTAACACTCAGCTCTAGGATGTCAGAGCAGCATCTGCAATAGTGGATCATCCTTTGTCTTGGGACAGAAGCAGGCTTTTTGACTTCTATAAGATACATATCCATTTGGAAGCAGAGTCCTGCACTGGTCCTCAAGGCGTTGTTTTCTCAGGGTGCCCCTTCCATAACTGAAGCAACATCTGTATCCTGCAATCGATAAGGGAGCACTCAGAAGCAATAACCTCTTCTTTTAGAGAAAAAAAAAATCTGATATTCTTTTAATAAAAAACTTATTCTGTAGCTCATCTCTTCCACCGGTCTAATTTTTTAAAATACTTTTAAAATGTCCAGGTATCTGGCCAGTCTCTGAGGTAATCTGATCATTAAACATTATATGCTTGAAGACCTTTTTTTCTAAGTTCATAAGGACTTAGATTCCTAAATTACTTGGGGCATAGATGATTTAATCCTATATTCAGCTTTTGTTATTCAAAATCATGTTTTAGTAGAAGTGACATCAACTGCTGTAGTTAACATCATAAGATAGTTTTAACTGGTTTACAGATGTAGTTATTTGTTCATCTTTCAGAATGTACAGCTCTGAGATTTGTTTCTGAAGAAACATAAATAGGTGGTTTTAAAAAGTCCTTGCACAGCTATAGAAGTCCTAGAAGAAGCTGTATATTTTTGACATATAAAGTTGCTATGAAATTAAAATAGAGCTTATTGAGAACATTGTGTTATAGTGGCCTTGCCTGGATATTGACCGTTGTACAGATATTTGGAAAATAGTGTTATACTAAAGAAGTTGCACATGTAGGAGTCACAAAAAAAAAGTTTTTTGCAATTATGTAAGTAAATGGCTGCTCAAGTTAGAATGAATGCAGGCTTAACTTACTCATGTATGCAAGGACACTCGTGACATAAAACGGAGGAGGTACATTAAGCATTCACAAGGAAATAATAATTAGGAGATTATTAAGTAGGGACAGTGAGTTATATAGCAGGCCTAAATTTCTTATATATTTAATTTTTCTACTTTAGTAAAATGCTAAATTATATCTTTTGGTTAGGTGCTAGCTGCAAATGGGTTGATTCAGACTGTCCTATCCAATAGAGCAGAAACTGAGAGAGATTTCATGAGCTAGTATGGAGAGAAGTGCTTACAAAGTTCACAGTGTTCCTAAGCAGCGCAGGCCAGAGAAAGACAGTGAACTTGTACCCAAGATTAGGAAAAGAGCTTTCCTTTTCTGTTCTAGTCAACATTCTGCAGAAGTTGTCAAATGGCAAAATGAGGGTTGTACTGGATTAAAGAGCAGTTCCAAAAGGGATATCTGGAAGAAAGAATAATGACAGACTTAAAAAAGGAATAATATTTGGGCCTGTTAGCTAGAGTAGGTTCATCTAAAAGTTTAATTAATAAAAACATACAGTTTTCTGTAGAGCTACCATTATTTTATCAATATCATTTTAAAATGATACAGAAGTAGCACTGTGGCACTGCTGGCCATGGATGCTTTACAAAAAACTGCAAATACATTTCCATTTCAGTCCGTCATGAAAGGACACTGCAGTCTACTTACTGGAAGCTGAAGTCTCAAAGTAAAGGAATTTGATTATTTATCTCCCAAAGGCTGACACTGTAGTTTTGAGGATTGGTGAAGAACATGAATTTTCTAAGATTAGAAAAAAACATCTCTGAGAGATTAGAGGAAGAATATAGTAACCAGCCCTGCAGCTACAGACCACAGCAATTTAAATTTGTAGAACAAGGACTTCCTCATGCATGCAAGGATACTCTTGACATAGAAATGAAAATGTTCATTAAATAATCCAGAGAGGGAATAAATAGAAAGTGGTCTGAGTCAATTTTTACTACGTATTTTTTGTGAGGAGAACAGTCACAGTTTCTAATTAATGCTAAACTAAACAGATACTATTTAACAAGATTTCATTTTTTTAAATTTTCTTTGTGTGTGGGTATTTGATCATGTCCTTGATCTTGGGCAGTCTAAAGCCTTAAAAATCAGAAGATATTTTCCTCTAACAATTTTACCATGAGTGCTTTTCTCCTCTCCCTCCAAGGCATTTCAGCCTCAGTGGCTGGTCCTTCAAACTCAGTTTATGTAATTTTTCAGAGTATGCTGCTGAAAGGAAATGTCAACCACATTCTCTGTTGAAGTTCATGACTGTCATATAATATTAATTTTTCAGCAGTACATAAGGACACTACAGTTGAATTTAAAGGATAATCATTTTGATATAACATCCTTCTGTCATAGCCAAGAGACCTTAACATATAGAAGGTCTTTTATCTTTTTATGAGAAGAAGAAAGACTTGGGCTTTCTCCAGTGAGCCACCACATTAATGCAGTATTGCCATGGGGCACTATATTGTCTTTTAAAAGCAAGTTTTGCTTTTCGTAGAATCATGTAAGTTGGAAAAGACCTTTGAGATAATTGAGGCTGATCAGACATCCAATACTGTGAAGTCCACCACTAGACCACGTTCCTAAGGGCCACATTCTATTAGGTTTGCGTGACAAGGTAGTAGGGGGCTACAGGGGTGGCTTCCAGGAGGATTTGCTAGAAGTTTCCCCATATCTGACAGAACCATTTGTTATATTTTCTCTGCCCCGTCCAGCTCAGTAGGGGAATGATAGAGAAGCTTTGGTGAGTGCCTGGCATCCAACAAGGTTAACCCGCCATGCACACCTACATTATTTCAAAATTCATTTGTAACATTTACAGTGCATTCTATACTGGTTTTTAGAAAATATTTACAAAGTCAAGCTTCAAACTTCATTCACCTATTTGAAGAGTTTCCCATCAAAAATATTGACCAAGCTGTATTTGAATATTTAATTTCATTCCAGCTGCTTATGTGAAAGATTGTAAAAATCTTGTATTTAGTTCAAAAGAGAATCTTAAAAATAATTTGAAACTTTGTGGGTTTTTTAAATCTTACGTTAATATTTTCCTTGAACAGAGAAAAATTCTGTAGCCTAATGGTGACGTTGCTCACTCCTATCTTTCAGTCACTAAATGTCAAAACCATTTTAACCAGCTCATTGTAGTGGTCTGTGCTGAAAGGAGTGCCTGTCTCACAATGGACTGTAGGTAGTCCAGTGGTTGTAGAACTCTTCCGCCAGTCTTGACAACCCAACATCATGATTTCTCTGAACTAATGTTTCTGACATCCCCAATTACTGCCCGAAGTGTTTTGGAGATGTGTCTAAGCACCAGCTATCAGGTATGGGCATTATTTCTGTTGCCCTATTTTGTGGTCATTGCCAGCTAAGCCTATGAAGCCATTGCCAAAACATGGGAATGCCATCTTTCTGATAAAGTGTAAGGAATCTTACACTTCAGATATTAATTTTTACCTTTGTATCCATCTGAATTATTTAACAAATATTATTTTGATGTAAAATTGTTCATTAAAGAAAAATCTTGTGGCTGTGAAATTGTGTGCCACAACTTTTCTAAAACCTATTTTCTTTCTATCTGACTTAATTAAGGCACTCAAATCACTAATAGGTCTTGAAAATTATTTCTTTCATGCTTAGTATATCTTGGAATTCTTCATGGCATTGGTAGTGTATTAACAGTTCTTTATCTGTGCAGAAATATGTGACACATTACTTTGAGTTTAAATCCTTCAGTTCAACCCTTAGTTCATTCCTTGAACAAATCGTGAATGAGAGCTTTCAGAAGATTTGCTGAAGTTCTATTCACCTGATTTTTTTTTTTCCCCTTTTCTAAGATTCAGCAAGTTTCCAGAGAGGACTACAGAATGTAGTGCAGTGTTGGCTCTTCGGGGAAAATATTTCTCCTGTGAAACCTGTAACATATTTTTTCCACTTTCAAATTCCCTAGAAAACATCTGATTGTACCTAAATCATGATTATTGTTTTCTGTGGAAGGCACTGTAAAGGCTCAGGCAATTTGTGATATCCACTAAGCAGCTTTTCAGCCTATCAAAGCAAGTTTTGAAGGATATTTTTCCTTGCCCATGTAATACAACCTACTACATGCTTGTGTATTCAATCAAATCATCATGAATCTTAGAGATGTTTTTGATGGCAAGCATGTCAATTATTTATCATTTCACAGTCTTTGCTAGTAAGTCTTCTGGCTATGGGATATGTGCAGTTCAGGCAAAATGAGTTGGAGATGCTTGAGCCCCGTGATTTTTCTCATTTTCCTATGCATAGCAAAAGCGTGCAATGCTATAGAATTATAGAATCATTTAGGTTGAAAAGACCTATAAGATCCTTGAGTCCAACTGTCAGCCCACCACTAAATCATGTCCCTAAGTACCACATCTACATACCTTTTAAATGCCTGCAGGGACAGGGACTCCATCACTTCCCTGGGCAGCCTGCTCCAATGCTTGGCAACACCTTCTCTGAAGAAATTTTTCTTAATATCCAATCTAAACCCTCCCTGGTGCAACATGAGGTTGTTTCCTATTGTTTATTGATTATTATCTGGGAGAAGAGACCGACTCCCACCTCACTCCAGCCTTCCTTCAGGCAGTTGTAGAGAGCAATCAAGTCCTCCTCAGCCTCCTTTTTCTCCAGGCTAAACAGTCCCAGCTCCCACAGCCACTCCTCATATAATCTGTGCTCCAGAGCCTTTGCCAGCCTAATTGCCCTTCTTTGGCAATTCTTCCAGTGCCTCAAAATCTTTCTTGTAGCGAGGGGCCAAAAACTGAACACAGGATTTGAGTTCAACAGTGCTGAGTACAGGGGAATGATCACTGCCCTGGTCCTGCTGGCCACACTGTTTCTGATAAAAGCCAGGATGCCACTGGCTTTCTTGGTCACCTGGGCACACTGCTGGCTCATGTTCAGCTGTTGACCAACACCCCCAGAGAGAAAGAGAGAGAGTTTATAAAGGCTTTTGAAAAAATGAAATACATATTTATGGTGAAGTCTGATTTTTAATTTAAAACAAATTTCTAAACCTATAATGCTTGCTTGTGCTTTATATATGCTTAAAAGGAGAAGGAAAAGGCAAATTGCTCTTGTGAACCCTTAGAGGAAGATACTAAAACCAACTCTGATAGTGTTACAAATTCTAAAACTATGACTAAGGAGACAGAGAATTATATCAGCTGTGCCATGTCATTGCTTAGATGATCTAAAATAAACTGTCGTCTCGTGTGACCTATAAGTGATATTAGGTATTTTATTATCTCCTTGCTATCCACTTGAGTTCTAGACCTTTATTAAAGATTGTTTACAGATGTTATTGAGTGCCACTAGGTTTATTTGTAAAGCACTGACAGGATGGCATTAATGTCCCTAAACATAAAAGAAAGGAAAGAGATAAATTTTAAAATCATGATCTAAATGCAGGATGAAGAATATATAGAATAGATATAAAACAAGCTCGTACATTCTTCCTTGCCAAGAATCTTTCTATGTGCCAACACATTTGCCATTACTTTAACAGCTTCTATCAGAGTAAATTGGAAAGGAAAAACATAAAAAGAGTAATTCAATGCACAAAATGCTTCCTAAGAGTCACATTAGGCACTGCCTCTGAATATGATCTTTGCATTCATAATATGTTTAGTGCTTTGATGTATGTTAAGGTTATAAGGATGCTAAATGGGAATGGAACATTTTTGATCATGGGCATCATTGCTCTTGATGAAACACTGTAGGTATGTATGACTTAGGCATAGTGGTGCAGCCAATGTTTGTGATTTCCTTGCGTTTATAGCTCCTTTGTTTTCATGTCTTCTTCTTTTCCACCAGTCTGCTCTTAATATGAATGTGATAACTTCCCATGAGCTTGTTCTTGCTCTGAAATCTTTTTAATTACAGATTTTGAAAAGTATGTGTAAATCAGAAATAGCCTTAGTGAGCAGGAAAGGTCAGAAGCACCGAAATATGTTTCCTCTTTTTAATAATCATTGAAAATTCATGCACCTTGAAAGAAGTACTTGTATTCATGGCCAGCGTGTAATTTGAGATCAGGAATCTCTATTTTGATCAGGCAAATTCAAATTAAGATTATATCCTGGTTACTGGCTGTTTGTGGCGCAAAAGAATTTGAGATTACCCATTTGACCATAGCTTGCAATAGATCGGTCAGTTTGTGACATCATTCCTTGGTCAATATTTGTAAATACTGATTTTGGAACACATTTTTAGAGGAGCTGGTTTTGAAAGTTTTTTTTATCCATTTCAAAAAGATCCAGCTAAAAACTACATGGTCCAAATGAAAAATGGTCCATACTCTGTTTCACCTCAGATAAATTACTGACTATAAATACAGTGATAGAATAATAGTTTTTCTTAAATATGAATTCTCGTACAATTATTTTTATCAACAAATTTTAGACTTTATCTAAACTGGAAGGTTTGTTGTTTTTGCAGGTCTTTTTGTCCATAACAGATTCCTTGAAATTTAGTTCACTACTCCGTCATTGAGTTCCTCTAAACCATGACAAATTAAGATACTTTTGTGTGACTCGGTGAAGACTCTTCTAGTCTGCCTGCTGCACAGCTGCTATGAAAATACTTGCTTAATCAAAAGATTTCTGTGCCCTTGGGTACAATATGTCCTGAGTTGTGTTTCATTACTAATTCACGCAGTTTCTGGTGCTGGAACATCTGCTCCATATTTGGAGAGGTGTAGAAAAATTCACTATCCAGTAATTGGATAATAAAGCTTCTGAGCTTGAGATAATTGCTTGTGCTAAATTCTAAATTTCTTTTGCTGCAGGCCAAATCCTCATTCAAATCCTTGACCCATCTTTCTGATTAATTAAATCACTTTGATTTTTACCAGTACTGTATTGCATGTTAGTAACTCTTGCTTTTATTTTAATAATTTAACAATAGCTGATGATTTGTGTTACCCTATTTATTGCTATTGTTTGCTACTTAAATGTAAATCTAACCACACTTAGGTTTGTTACAAATAGCCAGCACTCTTGTACTCTCTCAGTGCATAGAGTAGTTCTGTTCTTTAGCAATTTCTCCCCATGAATTTTAAACAGATAGATGCCAATTCTCCCAAGTTATATTTACTTTTCATTAAAATTTCAGGACAAAGAATATAAGATTAGCTTTTTTTTTTTGCAAGCTACGTGTAAGTCAAAAATTATTTTATTGGTCTAATGGCAGCTGAAATGCTTTTGGAATAACAAACTATTTAGAATCAGTGATAAAATCAGTGGTAATTAGTGGACTTCCTAGATATTTTCAGAAATACCGAACAGCCTTCTTGTGACTGAAGAATATAATAAAACCGTGTAGAGCAAATTCAGTTCAACAGATTGATCTTGGAGGAGGATTTGTTATTTTTTCACTAAATGGTCTGTGCTAGCAGTGAATATTGTAGTAATATAAAGTTTGCAGTATCAAAGTTTGTTTTAAATAGACTTCAGTGTTGTTCCCTGCAGGGCTTCTGTGAAAAGAAGAAAATGAGAGCAGAGAAATCCTGTGGGGAAGAATAAATGTTCATTAGAAAAAAGTAGACTTGGTTAGAAAGGACTCTTTGTTGTAGTCCACAGCAATATTATAAAAATTACTTTGTTCACTGGAATATTGAGCTGTTCTGAGCATTTTTGTCTCCAGTTCTTCCTTGGAGTGTCTAACTGATGTTTCTGATTTCATCAAGATTGCCCATCCTTATATACTGCAAGACTTTCTTTTGTCAGTGGTAACTCACTGACCCTCTCACTGATTTCCCTGCTTTCTCTACCAAGGCTGATAATTATTTTAGTAACAGATGCTAACTCAATAATATTTAGTCACTGAAGTGTCCTCCGTCACTGTTTTTCTTCCCGGGGGGCAACTGTTCTAAAAACTGTCTCTGTTTTCATCTGGGGTTTAAGGGTATGAAAATTCATTCAGATCACAGTTATCTTTCCTGCTATCTTCCTTGATTAAAAGTATGATAAGTTGAACTGAAATTTACAGAAGCAGTTGGCAAAAATGGCTGGCGGTCTACTTCGAAGCTGTCTTGCTGTCCCACTTGCAAGAGGCAAGCAGGAAAATGGAGTGAGAGTTTTAATTACATGTACACTTCAATAACATGTTCTAAATATTAGTAAGTGTCATTGCTTTCCTTATAGTAAGGAACATGCTGCCAGAACTTCTCACTTCTCTTTTTTCATCTCTCAGTGGGAGACTTTCAAACCAAGCCCAGGAGCTCTGGCGTGTAGAGGATATCCCCAGGGGATGGTTATTACTGCCACAGCCACCAGGGAACATAGCTGTGGACTACATTAGTCTTTGCCTCAAGAAATTTATGCAGAAGCAATGAAGTTACCTTAGAGAGACTCATTGTTAATTAAAATCTCAAAAGAAAGGGAAAACTTTAGGCTTCTCAAGGTCTGCAGAGTCACTGCTTGAGAAAACCAAGTGGGCTGTCTTTCAGCCATCATTCAGGGTCATGCATTCTGCTCAGCTAAACCTTGCAGAGACCCATGGTACACAACATAGCTAATTGCAGTGGCTTATGAGGGGGACTTTGGCTGATATATTTTATTAGTTAGTATGCTTACATTTGAATAGAAAAAAAAATTTGAAAATGGAGAGCTTCATTCTCTGGTGTGTAGCAGATCTCCTGAAGTATTAGTGTCAGTAGCAGCAGTATTGATTCTGGATTTTGATAATTGTTGTAATGAAGTGTAGTAGATCCCCCCCAAAAAAGTACATTGGACTGCAGGCAATAAACTGTTCTGACTCTCTCTGAAATGACAAACTCCCAGACAATTTTGGTAGTACCAGATCATTGCAGGGGAGTTGGACTAGAGGACCTTTACAGGTCCCTTCCAGACCAAATATTCTGGGACTCTAAGAAGAAAGTATTGGAAGATGAATGGGAATATTATCATTATCAATCTGTAGTCTGCATGTCTGAAACAGCTTATTTTTTCTATAGTAATTTTAGGATTTTGATAACATTTCCTAGGATTCTTTTAGTGTGAGAAAAATGGACACTTGCGAAAGAAATATCTAAAAGTCTACCTCAGGGAAAAACATTAAACCTATGCCTACTAAAAAGGGGCTCACTGCTGGAAACTGTTCTTTTAATAAGCTATGCAATTAATAATATTAAGCTGTTGATTAAAAAGCTGTGTGAACCATCCTTGGAAATGGAAGGGACCCGTGGTAACAGCAGAGTACATATATTTTAGGTGTCTAAAGTTAGTGAAACCTGTCCCAAAATAATAAAGAAAGTTATATTCTATATTGCCATTTATAAAGACAACCTTAAGTGGCAAGTAGGAAGATACAGAGATCCACGTTGCCTATTTTGCCTCAGACTTTTTTTAAAATTTTTATTTTTGTGGTAGCAGCATAAAATCTTTTACTCGAGAGCATTTGAAAAAAACCCAAAAAGTAAGTAACCCAGAAGTAATGAGTGACAGAAGAATTGTGTGTCAGACTCCAGCTTGCCATGGTAGTTGAGTTTTAGCTGACTGGGCTTCCTATAAATAAAGGCATGAAACTTCATCCAGTGGGGTTGAAAGAACAAAACTACTTCCTCCAGGCTTGACATGGAGCTTATGTGAGTGCCTGTTCTATATGAACAAGTTTAGCTCCCTAGGTTTGTATTTGTAAGATGTGAAAAAAGCTTCTCTGGAAACGTATATATTAATATTTTTTTCTTATTGTTATAGTACTGAAAAGCATGAACTTGACACTGCTTGATTAGCTCTTTATAATAATGAAACTGCTTTATTGTGAGCAAAATTGACTTGTATCTATATGATTTTGCCATTGCAGAGAACCTTCATGTTCCTGATTTTCTTCGACTACAGTTCTCAGTCTCGCTGTAATCTACTTTTACTCTGCTGTTATAACAATATGTTTCTCAGGTTGAGCTCTCTCAAATTTTTGCCTTTTTATGCACAGCTTTATCAGTGTCTCTGGTTTTTTTAAAGGTCTCTAAAGATATGACTGTGTTGTCCTATTATCTTTTCCTGAGCAAAATTATCTTTAGATTTTAAATCTCGGTAGGCATTAAACTTGTACATCCTTAGAAAAGTCTCTTGGGTTATTTTTGGCCACAAAGTGACCAGGAAGGAAATATTTTTCCTGTTACAATGGAATATATAATAACACATTATTTATATTTCTAGCAGTGCGAGCCAGAAACCACAACTTTAAACTTTTTTTAAAAAAATGATGCATTAGTCTTTTCCCCAGAGGTGTCCCTCCTGCTAGGTGGTGAAAAACGTTTTACTTTCATTATTTGATCTGCCTCTCTACACCTCTACTTAAGGGAAGGGACCTATGTTGTCCTTCTATCAGTGTACTTCACATATGTTGTTTTATGAAATATAGAGAAATTAACATAACTCCTCTAGGATCTTCTTAGCAGGAGGCTGTTCTATAGGAATAAAGGGAACAACACTTGAAAGTAATGCTCCTTGTAAGATACATTCAAGGATCAGTTTGTGGCTCAGCAGATGAGTTGATCAAGTAACTTCTTGTTTTAGGTATTAAAGCAGAGTTCAAGAAGTAATTTGAAAGTTGAGCGTATTAGGGTGACAAAGGTTCATGTTTCTAGTTTAAAGCAGTGGATGAAGGAAAAAAACATCACTTGATGATGTGAAACAGGTATTTCTCCTTCATCATTAAACAGGAAATGACAATATATGAAGAGCCTTAAATGTAAAAAAGAAAGAAAAAAGAAGAAAAAGTTAGCATTTAATTTGATAGCAGAAAGAAAAAGGGATTGAAAATAGGTAGAAAATGTCTCTAATGATCAGAAACCAGACTCTGATCTGGGTTTTATCATTTTAAGGGGTAAAAACCCCAGGCTGCTGGAGGAAACATTGATGCACCAATCAAGACTAGGGCTTACTATATAATTCCTTAAATGAATGATTAAGTTGTCCAAAGATATTATTTCAGGTTCACTAAATATGTTTATGAATTTGTGTAGAATTTACCATATACCTCTGGCTGAAAACTAGTGAACTGTTCTATCTTGTGATTTTAAATAGGGCTATGAAAGCTGTAAGGGGGGGGAATATATAACCAGGAGAAGAAAGCTTTCTCCCACCATCTGCATTTAGTTACCTGAACGAAACAAACAAACAAAGAAAAAGTTGGAATGTTTTGATTTTGAGTCGGATGAGGTACTTAACATAACCTGAAACCATTTTATATTAGCTCGTAATTTCATCCAAAAAAATTGCCTACTGTACACTGACTTAAAGGAAGTTTTTTTTCTCCTTGGTTTTCAGCTCATTTAACAGTGATAGGGGACTTTGAAGAGAGGATTTTTGCTATAGGACTGAAAAGTATGTCTTACAGTCCTATTTGATAGTCCTTGTTTGGGATGATTGTGACAGAAGTTAATGCTCAAGCTGGTGACTAGTTTTCAGTCCTAAATTAAGAAAGTAATCCCAACATTGTCGAGAAGCTCATGAGAGCAAAAAGGTTGTTCTCATCTCTCTGAAAATGTGTTTATTACCTTCCTAGATCCGAACCTTAAATTCTTACTCTTTCCCTGGAACAATGCTAGAATGCGTTTGAGTTTGATATGTTTCACCATGTCCCAGTGAAGCAGTGCTTGAGTTTGGTTTTTGTGTAAATGCACACATATGCTTTTTCTTCTGTCTACCACACAATGAACATATTAAATTGTAAATCTTTTGTAAGGAGTCTTCAAATACTGCTTTTCTTGCTAACAGATTGTTACTAAGTTGAAGCAGATTCAGAGTAAATTAAAAAAGTAAATTTAATTTCTGGTTGAAGTCTCAAGCATAAATTTCAGATGCGTTATTAAAAATTAAGGTTATTAATTATGGTTATAAAATAATTAGTTCAGATAATTAATAATTAATATAATTATTTAAGGCTATTAAAAATTAAGATCGAAACGTAGAAAAATATGTTATTGGATATCAGCCAGTGAAATTGCACAAGGTCATGAACTGAGTATCTCCACCTTACTCCAGAGTCTGCACAGCCTTTTTCTGCATAGAACTTTGTCTTTCAGGAATAGTTTTATGTCAGAATGGGGTATAGGAGACAAGTCATATTTTGAACAGTCCATGCAGTTTTCAACTGAATTCTAACCAGGAAAACACTTATATTGCTCAATCTTTAGGCTGAATTTGACAGACATTAGAAAGAATAAAAACAAATACTCTTAGCTTCTGTATAATGATAGGAGCTTTATGTGTGAAAATCACTGACCAGGATGTAATCATTAGAATATAAACTTAATTGATATCTGCATTATATTCATCTATTGGAAAATTAATATATTAATTCAATTTCATATATTTGATATCATATTACATATTCATATAAATGAACATATGAATTCATATTCACATGAAATGTATGTATTTCCCAGGGTTGAATTCTAGGGTCAGTTCTGTTTAATACATTTATCAAATCTGGATGCAAGAGTTGAAAGCACCATTAGCAATTTGCTGATGACACCAGATCATGAGGTTCTATTTACTCTCTCAAGGGACAAAATGCCTTACAGAGGAATACGGTTAGATTGGAGCACTGGACAGTGATTAATAAAATGAAATTATTATGTCCAAATGCTGGATTGCGCACCTGGAGCAGAGTTACATGGGGTGAGAAATTGTGAGATGAGTGGCTGGAGAGCAGCCCTGCAGGAAAAGGTCTGGGGTTGTTGGTCAGCAGTGAGCCCTGTCAGCCCAGCAGGCAAACTCTGTCCTGGGGTGCACCAGACACAGCATCACCAGCCAGTCAGAGGTGACCATCCCACTGCATTCAGCGTTGGTGTGGCCTCACCATGGACACTGTGTGCAGTCCTGGGCCCCATAACTAAAGAAAGATGTAAAAGTCCTTGGGTGCATCCAGAGGAGGGCAGCATAGCTGGTGTAGGACCTGGAGGGATTGTCCTGTGAGGAGCAGCTGAGTACTTTGGGATTTTCTTGTTTGGAGAGTCAGAGGCTGAGGCATGACCTCACTGGTCTCTCTCTAAATTCCTGTGGAGGGGAATGTGCTGATTCCCCCTCCTTGGGATTGAGGGAGAGGAAACATGGGAACGGTGAGGTTCAGAATGGACATGAGGTAGGATTCCTTTACTAATAGAGTGGTCAAACACTGGGACAGTCTTTCTGGAGAGGTGGTCAATGCCCCAAGCTGGTACAGTCCTGTGCTATTCATGCTGTTTTTCATGCCTTTTTATTTATTTTTCATTAAATAGTAAGTCCAGAAGCACAGTGTTCCACAGCTGATATCTCTACAAGTTAGACCTTCAAGATTGAAATGTGTGGTTGTCAGGATTTTAGTTTCTTGGCTGAGTGATGTGTTAGATGTCAAGTTGTATGTCACTTTATTGAATTTCCCAGCAGAGAAATATATCAGCAAGGTTTTTATAGCATTTGCAATGATTGAACTTGAGTGGCTTTCAGCAGAAGAAAATAGCAAGCAGATTGTAGAAGTATTAGGATAACCTGAAATATTTTGATTGGACTGTTTGTAATACGGTACCGTTGGGATCTCAACAATCTACAATGCAGAAAACATGTTGGATTTAAACTTTGGATGTAGTTGGATCAACTAAATAAATGTTTTCTCAGTATACAAACTTTAACCATTCTATATATACTGTGAAATTACACAGACTCCCATTTGTTTCACTGTGGATTTTATAGAAGACTATATGAAAGATGCATATAATATAAGGATAATGTGTTCCTCTAAGTCTAGAGCCATGAGGAAGTTACTGCTCTGAAGCACTCTGCCTGGTGATGGAATTCAAAGCTTTTTGTGATCATGAGAGTCCATTGGTTTGTTTTGTGAAACACTTGAAGGTTCATATATTTGGAAAGATGAATCATGCCAGCAGTGTGAATAAATAAATTTTCATTTTGTCAGCTCTTTGGAAATATGGTTGCCATAGTGCATTGATTTTATTTCAGTTCTTCTAGAGTATTGAATATAATGTCTTTGGAAGTATAATCTATGTATTGCTTTTGCATTACAGTTTGTGCTATCTTCATCATGCGATTTAACAGTGACTTGATTGAAAAATGATTCAAAGTTGAGTCACAAACATGCACATACATAATTACTTGCAATTCTCTTTCCTAGCAAGTTTTTGTTAATCATTCTACTTGAAAAGGAATTAGAATAAAAGTTCCTATTGTCCTTCTCTCCCAAGCTAGGAGCCAATGAAAAATACTGATTAAACTGTATGCAAGCTAGTTTTCAAAGAATCTGTCACAAATCCTCTGAGCCACTTAAAAATCAGTAAGTTTTTTTGTTGCAGCATGAGAAAAAGCTAACTAAAATAAGAGTGTGTGATTCCATCATGGCTCTGCATTGAGGAAGGATAAAAAGTGATATACAATGATGTTCTGTTTTTCTTCTCTTGTTCCATAGATCACACTTCCAATCAAGGCAGAACAGCTTTCAGTTAAAGCTGAAAGTTAAGAAATTGAGAGCAACCTGCCTTATATCTTTTGATAGAGGGAGAGGAGATGGTCTCTCATTCCTCTTGCAGTAATGTGAATTTATTTCTCTATTTTCTTTGCTCTTAGTACAGGTGTCTAGTATGAAATGTTACATTTCAGGTCAAATAAGTAATCTGATCTGAAATGCTTTTTTCTTGCTGAAATAAAAGTTAGAAGGGCTTTTGTTTTAGATTGATGTGAACTGAAGCTTTCTTATTTTTTGTCAGAAAACTTAAAAAGCCTCATGTATTCTGGTCAAGTCTTTATATACCAACAAACACAATTAAGGGTGTGTTTTTTCCTTATTTAGATAAATCCTTAGACTAAGATAGTATTATCATATTGCTGAATAAATACATAGCAGTCCACTTGATTCTAAATGGCCAGTCCTTCCTCTCTTGTTCTGGTATTTTCTTCTTCCTGGAGCACCATATCCATTTGGAGGGTTATTGAATGAGTCTTCTCACCCATCCTTCACTTTTTTGATTTTCTTTTCTCTTGTTATTAGTGTTGTGCTTGACTTCCTCCTATTTTTTATGCCACAGACTTCTGTCATAAGATAGAAAAGAAAACCAAAAAGGCTTTGATTGGAGAAATCACTCAGGGCTATCCAGCCATGATATTTCTTGGTCTGAGTTCAAAGTCATTGTTGTAAAATTATAATTAATGTTTCTGAAATGTTTGTTCCAAATAGGTTTTACAAATAAAAGGAATACAATGAATCTTACTTTTCTGTTGTCCCACTGCCACCCTCCCCCTTCCCCAAAGACTTATTTGTTTCTAAAGTAGAAATACTGATGGGTTCTAGACAACTTTTCTGTGTAGGACTTTTGAACATACTCTTTGTAAAATTCCTACTAATACCTCGCTTATTATAACTTCTTGGCTGAGAACAGGAGAAAGTTGACAATGCAAGTCCTTTTGCCAGAGATACTCTTTTATTTTCAGTGTAATAAAGCATAGCTTAAGAGTGTAATTAAAATTCTAAAAGGAAATTGAAAAAAAAATCACCAATGTGGTCACAATAAAAATAATTATGATTATTTAAATGAAGGTTAATTAATTTGAAAGACACACATAGGTGTGAGTTTGCGTCTTTCACTGACAACGCTGTCAGTGATCAACTGATACAATGAAAGTAATAAAGTCTAACTACTGTGAAACAGATGGAAATACAAAGTTCAACTTCTCATCTAAATGCACTTTTGAAAAATAGTTCTTTAGGTTCTAATGTCTTTATTTATAATCAGTATCTGTGTCTTTGTTGACAAGGTACTTTCTAACAACTGAGAAAAGATAAACAAGAAAGAAAGAGGCAGCAGTTAAGAACTGTGTATTCCATAAAGGCTAATAGTTTCTTGCAGCAGGAAGAAAGAAACTATTATATATAAATATATAATAATATATAAATATATAATAATATATAAGTAAGAAACTATTATATTTTATAACACCAGGCTTCATTATCACTGCTTGATCATACACTGCTTGTTGTAGTCTGCCAGGTGCTCTCGCAAAGTTCGTGTCAGGATGAATGACTGACTGTTAAAAGCATTTTCCTCTCTCATCTCTCCGACAAACGTTTTAAAATATTATTTATTTTTTTAGTAAGAACCATCCTCTGTATATGTACAAAGCAGATATCTATATTTAACGTGTATGTGCATATCTAAATGCTTATATCCATAGATGTCCAAATGAGAGCCATCCCTTATTGACAAAAACTAGGAAAGTCTCACCCAATTTTTATGTGCTTTTACAAATAGAAAGCCATGCAACGAATTTGCTGTTCTCCTAATGTTTTTATCTTAGGGACATTAAGATAGTTTTTTGTTTCTTTTCTGCAGCATCCCAGGAAATCTTGTTTTAAGACCCAATGATTCTTTCCTGAATGCTTTTTTCACACCAATTAGTCAAGTGTATGTTGTTGTCAGAAAATATTTTCATTTATTCCTGTGAAATTGAGGAAAGAGGCAAAAAATTTGCGATCTCCGTATATGAACTGGAGCCGAGATCTATACCTGCATGCCAGCTGGAGATTCTGATCTCATCCTTGTCCCCTTGAAAATTGAAGAGCATTTACTTGCCTCAAAGCATAAAAAAAATTGACCTCATAAGACTAATTGTTTTCCTTGCAGGACTTGATCTGTACACGATCACTGATCCACAAGAAAACAATGAAAAACCAGTTCTCAAGCTACTGAAGACAGAGTAGATCTCCCTCTGTCTGCTGAAATCTGAATTTTACACAAGAAATGATGGCAGAAAGAGGCTAAATCAAGTGCAAAATGTTTCAAACATTAAATCATAGACTTGTATCCCAGATGATTTCCCTTTTCTGAGTGTCCTTTTTCTTTCTTGTCTGTGTTTTGAGATCATAATTTCATAATGATTCAGGACACAAAGAAGTGCCAAAGCTTGGTCATAACTTTTCTTGATTTCTTGCTTTCTGGATGGCTGAGAAGTGTAACTGATACTCATCAAAGAAAGTGTGGAAAAAATTCTTTCATCCATTAGATTTTCTTTTCCTACACTGGGGGAAGGTGTCTGGAGTTTTTTTGTGTAAGGGACTACATCTTCTCTTCCTGCTCCTTTGGCACTGGAGAAATAGCCAGCTGCTTTTAGCTACTTAGTGTCAGACATTGTGCTCACTGCAGTTTTGGATGGGGAGATTCTTCCTGCATAGACAGATCAAATGGTGCACTTGGATTTGTTACTCACCTTTTCTCTGCAGCCCAGGGACCTGGTGGACAGATTATGTTCCTCTGCCAATTTTCTTCCATTTTTGAAGCTCCTTTCAAGGCCTTGTTCAGTTGGCTGTTTAATACCCTGGTAAGTCAGAAACAAAAGTGAACTGACAGGTGGCATTTCCTGGAGGGTATCAGAAAGAATCTTGTATGTAAGTAGATAACTCTCTATCCTTTGGCCATTAGCCAGGAAAAGCACTGTGCTCACAGGTGTGGAACAGGTGTTTGTCTAAACTCTGTGTTAACTCCAGGTTAACCTTGTTGGACTCAATGATTTAGAGGTCTTTTCCAAAATAAGCAATGCCATGATTCTGATTATTAGCACTGTGCTAATATGCATGTGACATGCAAGGAATAGAGACGGATGTTGGTGGCAACCTGTGGTGTAGTGTAGTATGCCAAGTACACTGCCAAGTACTGTGGATTGCAAGAGAAGGGTGAGCTGTATGGGGTGAATTGCTGTCAGAAAGCTCCCATTTCAGTCACTGATGGAGGTGTGCTCCCCTATGTGCAAGTCAAACAAATCACATGAAGATCTGACACACACCTCAACACGGTGTTGAGGTAGAGGCTTAATGCACTTAGGCATTGGTAGAATCATGACAATCCATATGGAGCTTAATTATGGTTATTGTGAAGCTTTGTCTTACTTTCTGGATTTCCCATCTCCCTGTGGATCTGCCTGATTTAAAGAGAATCCTTTACTTCTATTTTTCTTTTGGTAACTACTGCATTAAAGAGCTCTTGTCCTAGCTTGTGTTGATTGACAAATTCAGTATGTATACTGTGAAGGTGTTTTACTGATGCCTCATTTGAAGAAATTTGGGCTTTCAAGTTGAAGAACATTTCCACTATCTGATGTCACTAGACCGAGTGATAATAAGACAAAAATGAGGACTTGAATAGTAACTGCAATACCTGTATTTTTTCTCTTTCTTCTTGTAATATTCTTTCATCCTTCACAAAGTTTAGCCATTATAAAGTAACTGTCTTTTCAAAATCATTTTCCCACTGTGATGTTCTGTCTTGTTGGATGTTTTTTGCTTACATGAGCTTGTTTTATAGCATGGCTAGACAAAATGGAATCTATCATAAATTATAGCAGTTACCAGTGAGAATAAATCAAAACTTGAAAAATATTCAGTGTGCTCCTGGGAGCAATTAGGATGTGATTCACTGTCAAAACCAGTGGAAAACAAAGTATCATGACTGCACTGGTGACTAAACCTTTTTTAGTACAATTTTGAAACAGAAATATTCTATTTAATATTTCTATACCCTTTTACCTTTTATAAAGGGACAAATATTTTCCTCTTAAAAAGAAAGACAAACAAAAAACCAATGTTTTGACTCTGACTCATTGGAAACAGATGTCATATGTTAAAATCCAAGTTATTCATCTATAGATGGCTACCTTATTTGTATTGTGTCCAGGGAACACATTTTTAACTTGGTCTCTTCCCTCCTGTGCTTGGCTGTTACTCCCATTTAGACTAGAAAGTCTTATAGTCTTAAAGTCTTAATATGTTTTCTAACCCCAAAAGGCAAAAGGTCAGATCTGGGCTGGTGCTTATCAATCTACTTCTCTTGGAATCAGTGGAATTAAAACAGTTTGCAGTTATGCAGGATTTGGTATAAAGGATATGACACATGCAGTACTGAGGTTTTAAAAGAAAACATTCTCAGAACTAGGATATGACTGAACTAAAAGGCTTTGATGCTACTGAAATTATATTGGAATTCATGCTGTATAAGGGATGTGCTTAAGTATGGTCCTAAATACAAAAACTTTTATTGAATTGTGAGGCTCGTGTTTTTGGTTTTTTGGGTTTTTTTTGTTTGTTTGTTTGTTTTGTTTTGTTGTTTGTTTTTTTTTTTTGGGGTGGAGCTTTCTTTTCCTTTTTTTTTTTTTGAGTTAGACATGAGGAGAACATCACAAGTTGCAATTTAGAATGGTGCATATGCATGTTCTTAGTGCTGGAGCAGCCATTCTTAGGAAACAAATGAAACAAGCTAGAATACAGAGTGATATGCCACTGACATATAAAAAACAGGAAGAAAAAAGAGATTTTTCCTTCACACTATTAATTAGCATTCATAATGGTACTTTGGGATTCATATTTTCACCATTGTGTCTACCTCAGTCAGGGCTTCCACTGAATTATCCTTAGATACTAATTTATTTCAGCTGGGTTTTTAATATAGCTCCATGATTTTCCTATAAAAGTCTAAAACAAAACTAAACAAGTATTCCAATCTTAAAAAAATATTAATGCTTTAGAACAATTGCTATATTCTAGAAGTTTAATTTCCTCTTTTGCTGATAGAGCCTCAGAGAAACTTTCACAACTAGTGGTGTGGAAATGATTGTAGATGTCCAATTTAAATATGAAATGTCAAAAGAGTAGTTCTTTCTATAGGAGTCCCAGTGTTTTCCTAGCTCATATGGCTAAATTCATTTTAGATGTTGTCATAATAACTACTATATTTAAATCTGTATATTTGCTATAATCTTATGATGTACTGGTGGTGTGAATGTACAAATGGTGTGAATGTCAACACTTTGTTTACCATCTACGTGGTATGATGCATTTATCATACCATATTTGGGGTATATGCATGTGTCCTAACCTTTACAGACGTGTACACATCCCATATTTTTTGTACACATACAGTAACAAAAAACATGAAACTTTTTTCGTGTAACATGTAATAAGGACAATCGTGATTGTATTTCCAAGTTAAAGAAAAATCCACCACCTATGTGCACTGGTTACTGTGACAACCTCTTAGAAATACCTGTATAGTTTTAAAAAAGGACAAAGCACAAAAAAAATTCGTAGGATAAGATTGAAATTTTAACAAAAATATAATGCTTTAAATAAGGAATGCGTTGCATTATAATGACATGCCAATATTATACGTAGTTTTTGTGGAGGAAGGATGAGAGACTGATAAGCATAACGTGGAGTCTTGATTTCAAGACGTCAGGCAGGGTCACGAGGAAAAAGTCAACAGGTTGTTTGGTGAAGATGAATGGGCACCACAGCGGCCCAGTGTTCTGGGGTCTAGTGCAGTTTGTGGGAGAACAGAGACAAAAAGTTCAACTGGTCCTGTCTGAAATCCTCCTGCTCTTTAACTGAACTCAGTTTTCTGTGCAAATCTTGGAAAGAATTGACAATGACGGTTTTGAAATATGTTTATTGAAAAAAGAGTCATGAAATGTCTCTTAATTAAGGTATTTGGTCTGAAAGCTATGACTGATCCATGTTTAAGCAAAGGGCAGAGCCTTGCTCTGGAAGTCAGTGTATTTTTGCATTAAGTTGAGAGTGGGACAGCTTTGGAATGCTTTTCAGCCATTAGAAACATTAGAATAATTTTGAAAAGGTATGGAGCAGTGGGTGGAGTTAGATGAATGACCCAATAATTCAGGATGGCTCACATTAATCAATCTGATTTGCTGTTTGTTAAAATTGCTGTTGTGTAACAATGTGGGAAAATAATTACCTCTGTAGCTGCTGGTGTCAGTGTTGGGTTTCTTGTAAGTTCTATCTCACCCACAAAAATACATGAGGTGAAAATACAAAATGCATTAGAAACACTTTCAGGAGAAATCATTGAATATGTATGTGAAGGTGCACTCCTTGGAGCCCATTAGGAAGTGACAAAAAATGAGTTCTCACAGCCTGTAGACTGTAATTTTATCCATAGTGAGAAGTGATCTGAGCAGCCATGTTAGCATGTTGCAAAAGTCTTGGCCATACCTTTAGCTTGGTTTTTGAGGTGTGTGCAATGGCAGATCTTTTGATATCAGCTGCACTAAAGGGCTGGACTACTGCTTATTGCTAGAGAATGACATTTAAGATGAGGTGGTTTCCTAGAAGAACTGGGTGTTCTGTTTGCCAAAATTATTTTCTAATTTTAATATCTATTACTATTGATATTCAGGAGTACTACATTTCCACCATAAGTTAGAGTTAATTTATTTTATTTCTTTTATGATTGAAAATACTTTAAATTAGATTATTTTCAGTGTAACCCACAGCACATAAATTATCTTTTCTTGTCAGATTGTGGTGCAATTACTGTTACTGTAGCGATTGGGAAGTGGGACACATGCCATTTGCTTTTTAAGGTGGGTAACTGGAAAAACCCAACCCCTCAACTAGCTGATAGAAGAAGGAAAGGAATTGTTAGAGTGAACTAAATGCCTTATTTATTTTTAGAAAGGGTTTGAAATTTCTAATTTCTCATCATGGTGTGCTAAAACTCTGATAAATGTTTAATATTTCTTTAAGCTAATGTGCTTTTTGGCTGCTTTATGGAGAATATCATATGCCTTTTTTTGCTGGGATTCTTAATTTAAAAAGTGGTGTTAAAATCTTACTAAAATTTATGGCCTACATTTAGAAAATAAGGAGGAAGTGTTGAAGGAAAATAGAACAAGAAGAAAACTACAAATGAGAAATCTTTGACTATTTCTTGTTCAGAGAAGGCTTTAGACATGACATGATTATCCGGTAAGGCTGAGATAGTTTATTTAACTTTGAAATATTCCAGCTACTCATATACAAAAAGTAAGACTTTCTTGTAATCATTTCACCTTTAATATCTCAGAATTGCAAATTATTTTGCATGCAGTTCTTTTGAGAGGAAAATTAATAGCACAAATGTGTTTCTGGTAAACAGGCCAGATCAGGAGGCACAATCAGCATAGTTAGGAAAACATACCATGAGAAAAAGAAAAAAAAAAAAAAAAGCTCACAGGGATATGGAAAATCTGCAGATTAAATTGTGTCAAAAAATAAGGTGCTAAAAGCCACTTAGTGACAGGGCCTAATGTTTCACTTGTGAATGCTGACAACTTCAGAATTTATGGCAGTATAGTATTACGATGGTCATGTTGACAGTTGTATTATGAAGGCAAACCGAAGTATTTTCACTGAAAATATTGCAGTCCTTTTTAGTGTCATTTTGTAGTGGGTGAAAAATGATATTTATTGTAACTAAAATGACAGATTCAATAATGTACAAAAATCAATAGTTAATATATGTAGCGGTTTATGTCTTTCAAATGGTGTGAAATAATTTCCTTCAAATATTGGGTTGATTTACAGTCTTCTTTGAAATATTTTTAAAGATTATGTTGACGTTGAAGCTTGCACAACCTCAAATCATACCGTCCATTTGAGTAATGAAAGGCAAAGGAGGTCCCCTTGTGCAATCATAAGAAAGAAATGCATGGTGTCATTCCTTAAAAAAAAAAGTGTACAAAGATGCTGATAATTTAAACCCTTAACAAGCTCATACTCGGAAATGAAGTTGAATATCTGTCACTTTGGAAAAAGAGGAGGATTTTCATTTTGTCAGATGGACTGCATCTTAATGCAAAAAGAAGAATCAGGTGATGAATGTTCTCAGAATAACTTCACAATTTTTCCTGTTTAAACTACCTGCTTTCTTTAGGGCTTCTGGTGTAATTTACTTGGCCTTTCTCTTTAATATTATTCTAGATATTATTCTTTTATTCTTACTCTTTGTGGGGAGTAACAAAAAAAATTGGTATTTTGAAACAAGAAGACAATTTGTTTTGCTGGTGTAAAGAATTAGTCTTTTCAAATGGACCATAAAGTTTTTAAAATTTTTCTTCCAATGAAAATTTATCATAATTTAAGCATTAGCTAAATTAAAATATTTCAGCTGCAGAACTAAGTGTTCCATGAACTTCTCTGTTCTGCTGTCTGCCACCTTCAATGAATGAGGAAGCAGTGCAAAACAGCCCATTAGGATGATATTATTTATAGCCCAGTAATTGTGAATCTATGTATAACTGCTCTTTTGCAAATAATTGAGTCATCCTTACAGCTGCAAGTAAGTACAACTGTGCCAATAGCCCACTCGAACTCAAGAAAGTATTTTTCAAAAATTTAGCCTCCTCTTTTAAATAGTTTGTGCAAAGATTGATAATTTAAACTGTAAAGGAGACGCTTGACACTTACATACCAATAAATGTTTTTAAAATAGTCAAAGGTTAGAGACATAAATATCTCCATGCAACATAAATGACACTTGAGAATTTAATTGTTACCACAGTGGTAAAAATTAGGGGTGGTTAAGTCTGACTTGTGCAACAAACCACATGGAGCAATTTATAGTTGTATTTACTGTGTTTTTGATATACTTAGAAGTACTTGCCATAGTCCTTTACTTAAACTCAGTGCTGTCACTCACAGAAATTTAGAATCCTACGTTCTAAAATGTTTAATGATTTTTTACAACAGCATGAACTCTAATAAATGGGTCACTATTCCTTTCTAAACTTTGATTTGATATTTGTCCATATCTACCCTGGACATCTGTTCATAAGGCACTAAAGAAGAAAAAAGTGAATCTTTGTAAAATAAATTATAATATTTACATTTCCTATGCAAGCTTGTTTGGCACTGAATGTTTTACATTTTTAATTGAATGTTGTAATAATATGACAATATTTGTGTTTTAATAATTTTTATCTATATCATAATTTGTGATCATCAAAAAAGATTCCACACTTTATGTACTGGCCTAGATAGAGTAATTAATATACTAAATTCAGTCTACCCAATTAAGCTGTTTGTTAGTTGATTTCTTGTTATTTGGTGTGACACACTGTTCTGGAAAGGAGGCTCAGGGGTTTATCTTTTATTTCTTTAAGTAAGTAGGTTATTTTTTCATGGTAGAAGTTGATAAATCTTTGCTTGCTTCCTATGCTTAAGTAATAAATACTTGTTAAATATAAACATGCACCACACACACATAGACAGATTCAATTTAATATTAAAAAAAATAGGGCTGCAGTGTGATAGAGATAATAATTGGGCTAAAAGTTATGAAATTCCTGTTGAAAGGAAAAATCAGAAAAAATCAGCAAATGCATGGAATATTATTTTTTGCAAATGGAAGCATCCACAGTGGTCTAGCATGGCACAGTGTAAAAGTGTATTCACCTTATTACAAAGACATTGCACATCAGAAGTGGGATACAGAAGATAAAGACTTTAAATTTGGTGGCCTACGTGTCCTCAGCTCTAGGGCTTTTTTTGTCTCCTGAGAAATTGCAGTAATGCTTGATCTATCAAGTGGGATCAGGAGGAAGGGAGTTTGGAGAGGTGTGGGAGACAAACACTTTCGCAATAAGTATCCTGGGACAAATTAAGAGCCCTGCACCAAATACATTGCATCTTAGGCTTGCTAAAATAAAGAAAACACTGGCACATTTCAAGCACAAGTTAAATAGGAAATTATGACATAAATTCACTAAAGATGTATTGAAATTATGTCCTTCTATACTCCTCTATAATGATTTGAGCCTAAATCATCTCTCCAACAGATCTGCACAGTGAGAATCTACATGCTGCTTGGAATTTTTTTTCTCCTTCCTAAATATTCACTGTACTTACTTGCATGCTTACTATGTATACTTTGAGATTATTCAACTATGGTTTCTGACTCGAAAGATTCTAAATTCTGGCCTTTATTTCTGTCCCTCCATGCATTCCTTATTATCTTTTAATTTAGTTTTGTAACCCTTTCATTTCCAGCTACAAAAATCAATGCCCCTTCCTTCAGCTGCTGCATGTCTTCCTCTATTTTAATCAACAACCTGATTTCCTGGTCTTATTCCTGTTCATGCTCTTCATCTTCATTATGGAGGTTTTTTAACAATTAGATATGCTTATTGTGTATCTGTTCTTGTCTGTTATTTGCCAACTCATTTGCATAAGTTCTACTCACCTTGGATGCCTCTATCCATTTTAGACTTACATCTGCATCTAATTGCAAAAGGTGCTTCATCTCAAAGCATAATCTGAGTTAAAGCATTTACTGTGATCCTTCTCCACCTTTTTCCTTAATACCATCTGGAGTTCTGAAATAAGTTGACTACCAGGGAGATGTCTAAATTTAACAGCCTATTGGAGATAGGCAGGCTTGTTTATAAGAAGTTTTTTTCAAAGAATAACAGTTGAACATTCAAACAGTTGTAAGCCATCAAAATGAACATGTATCTATGTTCCTATTCTATACAGTCACAGTTAGTTTGGTTCTTCCCACTCCTGTGCTGTCATTGTCTCCATCCCTCTCTTGTTGATGCTTTGTCTCATATAATTTGTTCAGGACTGACTTTTTTTACAGACTCACTCCCAAGAGACTCACAGCCTTGATTAAAGACACTGGAGGGTACAGCAATATAAACAGTAATTGCATTTAAAGTGAAGAGCCTGAAACAGCTTCCTTGGGGAAAGAATCTACTCTATACCCATTCTCTTGTACTTTTTCTTTCTGCCACAATACAGATTCAATCCTGCAAGGATTTGAGCTTTCTGCAGCCTGTTGAACTTCTGACTGGACCTGGCAGAAATCTTCATGACATCAGAGAAGGGGGGGCACCTTGTTTTTATTTTTGTTTTCAGATAAACTTGAAAGGCCTGAAAAATCATATTCTAGTAGACTTGTCATATTGCAATGGGGGTGATTTTTACACAGGAGGTGCTAGAATATTTGTAAAACTGATGCAGGAGAGAAGGAGAATAATGGTCACATTTAAAAAAAAAAAATCCAAGGGAGTAATTTTAAGATGGCATATTGGCGGAGAAAATTGCAGCATAGTGCAGGGTGATAGATTACCCTGCCTCTTGTTAGTGCTTCAGTACTTAACCTCTGCGAATCATTTTGAATTTGAAAGGGAAATGAAAAGATAAAAATATGAAGATAATTTCATCAGATACCTGAAAGGTCTTTTGTGATGTTCTTACTAAACCAGCAAATGCTTTTTCTGGTATCAGTGGCAGCAAAACCACGCTCCTGTTTGAGGAGTTTGACAGATTTCATTGCGAGAAGTGACGAGAGCTGAGCCAGAAAAGGGAGAGACATTCATTATTATTTAAGCAATAATAGTGAAGGCAATATAGTGAAGCTAAAAGAAAGAAAGCACTTTAATTTACAATAAATTTGCAACGCTGACTTCATGTCATGTTTTTGCCAACTTGGCAGAGAATATTAGACTCATATATGAAGGAAAAAATCATAAAGATGGTTGTTTCTTAAATTTTCTTTGGGATAGTTTTAAAATCTAGTAATGTTGTTTTGACACAGTTGCAGGATTTGCAATTTTTCTAAATAGGATTTGCATAATCATAGCAACATAAAGAGAGAGAAAATATAAAATTACACCTTTTATAAATTAGCACATCTGGTGGAGGAGATAAAGATACAAGATGGCCTGATGTTTACATTAGTTTATCAAGTACTAGAATGCTGCCAGTGTTGCTGGCAAAATTTGTAGTTTGTGTTTGTTGATCAAGTCCTAAGAGTAACTTTTGTCCAGAGTACGCAGACTTTTCCATTTACATTAAAAACATAAAAGTGAATTTTACATGCTGGGAACTCACGTTCAGACTGAATCTGGCTGGAGGATGCAATGGGATGAATTAGACAGGCTGCCATTAACCTTGTGGTCCAGATGAGGTTATGAAACAGTACACATGACTACAGATAATATAGTAGAAAAGACCTCTGATGTTATTGCATGTACTGCCATTGCCAGAACATGAGGTCACCTCCTCTACCATATCCCTCTGCCTTAAAATAAATTTATTTCAGCTGTTTACTAAGGGAAAAGAATAATTTTCCTTATGCTGTTTCGTGGGTTTTTTTTGCATTTGGTCTAAATGGTACTTATGTTCTTGTATTATGTGCTGTCATATTTTCTGCCTTTTGTATTGGGAACGTGCTTACCTGCCATAATTAAAAGAAAAAGTCTTTCATGCTCTTAGAGATGTAAATGAAGGTATCACCGGTGAAGCCTCTGTTCACTAACTACATTAACTGTATAGTTAGGGTATGCATTACAAAGAGCTTTGCTTTGTTTTGCAAACATCACAAAGATGAGTATCAGAAAAGCTCATGTAAAAGTAATTGACCAGTCTAAATGTTTTTTGCTATAAGTGCAGTATAAGCACAGCAGTTCAATTCCCATGCTAGTGCTGCCTTACTTTCATATATTCAGAATCCTTGAAGTTCTAAAAGACCTCTACCATCAAGTCCAGCCATTAACCCAGCACTGCCAAGTCCAGCTAGTGGTGGTCTGAACCATGGTCCCTAAGTGCCACATGGTGTTTTTTGAACTTCCAGGGATGGTGACTCAACCGCTTCACTGGGCAGCCTGTTCCAATGCTTGACAACCTGTTCAGTGAAGAAATTTTTCGTAATATCCAATCTAAACCTAGCACAACTTGAGGGCATTCCCTCTTGTCCTACTGCTTGTTACTTTGGGGTGTAGCATCTTGCTACACCCTCCTTTCAGGTGGTTGTACAGAGCAATGAGGTTCCCACNGTACTTTGGGGTGTAGCATCTTGCATCCAGGCAGTTGTACAGAGCAATGAGATTCCCACTGAGCCTCCCTGAGCCACTCCTTATAAAACTTGTGCCCCACACTCTTCACCAGCTCCATTGCCCTTCTTTGGACACACTTCAGCACCTCAAACTCTCTCTTGTACTGAGGAGCCCAGAACTGAACACAAATTTTCTCTCCTTTTGTGTGGTTACCACGGTAAGTAATTAAGATTTTGTTGCAAAAGGTTCCAAGACTGTGAATTTTTCTCCATTCTCCTTCTAAGAGTTAATAAGTATAATCCTGGCAAACAGGTTTATCTTGTCTAAGGGTTTTTGACTGTACCAGCAGGGCTCTTTAATATCTGATACTATTTTAACTATGATATTAGTCAGCCTCTGGCTCTGTATGCCAAATGGAGGCTAAGCAAGCAAACAAATTCATCTTTTCCTTACTAATAAAGCTCACAATTATTACTGAGAGTCTATTCCTTATTTAACATGATGTGGAAGATGTCTGCAAAAACTTGTTTGAGAGATTTGAAACAAGTTTTCTTCTATTTCTGTGCAATGTCAGACAGTCTTACTAAATCACATTTTCACTAGAAAACTTGATGAAGCTGAAGACATAGACAAAAGTGTGTAAGGGCTGCATTGTATCTTGCAGACACTCTGCAAAAGTGGTGTTTTAAGCATATATAGCATATATAGCCAGCATGATGAGTAGTTCTTTTTTTGAGAAACTTAAAATATGACAAATTATAACCACAGCTGGTGCAAGCAAAGATGATAAATTGATTTCCTGTAAAAAAAAAAAATTGTAAAAACAACTTTTTTTTTTCATTTTAAACCTCAGTAAGTACTTGACTATTTCAGTCAGTTAAAAATGTAAGTATTTAAATGACATAACTTACAGTTTAACTTGACTTTAAGACACTTGACTCTTCCGTAATGAACAGCATTACTCTGGACAGTCCCTAAGGCAAGCAGAACCATGTGAGACCTGGATGAAAAACACAAATTCTATTTCATAGAAAAAAATCACAATATAAATGTTGGACTCCAGATTAGAATGAAATTAGAGTCCAAAACAAATTCCATAGAAAATTAATGCGTATTCCAACTCTGCTTTAGCCATAATATTTCAGCTGGAGAAGAAATTAACAGAAATAACTTTGAATTTTTCTGGCATTTGATTCTTCTCTACATGTAGGTCAAAACGTTCTGTCTTTATTTTCAGTCCTGGTAACATATGGGATGGCTGTTAAATATTATCAATGAATTCCCTTCAGACCTGCTAAAGCTTTCAAATTAAGACATCTGTATCAACCTCTCTATGTACTGATCTGTTGTAATGATCTGCTGGGTCCATCTTTCTTTTTTTCTGAGATGACATGTATTTAGGTTGAGCTGCAATTTCTAACTGTGCATTAATAATCAGAAAACTTTGAATTTAATCTCAGACCTTTTCTACTCATCTTATGAGGCTACTTGTTGGTCTTACCTCTGGACTAAGTGCTCACCATGAAAGTAAGCAGACATATTTTTTGCTGCTAGGATGGATGTATCTGGGTGTTGTGATATTAAATACCACAGTTTTTGCACATTTGTTAGTGTTTGTGGCTCTGAGGTATAATAGATTGTGCTTATTCTTAGTTATGAAAGCAGAATATCTCATAAAACCAGTAATATTCTTGTCATTATTTTTATCTTAAAAGTAGTGTGATTTATAACACTCTTCCAGTTTGAATGTTCTCCCCATGAAATGGCATTGTTACCATGCATTTAGAAACAGTTACTACAGTAGCCTAGGTTGCCACAGTGTTTCCTGCAAACAGTGCTCAAAATGCTTATGGCTTGCTATGAAAATGCTCATGTTCACATATTTCCAAGTGTTAATGTTGTTTGGCACTGTATTTACCAGGAACCAGCTGTAAAATCCCCAGGAGATCTGGAATTATCTCTGTTTTTTTTTATTTTTTATCAGCTTGTTCCCTTGTAGGTATCAACACTGGCATTAATAATCAGGGTTTCCTCTCTATTTCTTCCATCTTTTTGTTAAACCACCTGTCTAATAGTTTTAATGTAAGTTTAGGATAATGTCAAATTAATCATGCTATATAAATATGTGTATGCTTCAGTAAAATATTTGCACCCAAGAGAGTTTGAGATTTTTGTCAAATTTATGCAACTGCCCAATATCAAAATAATATTGTTTTTAAGTTCTGGTCAGTATCCATGATCATGACAAAAACTGGTAACAGCTGATGGCATTAGAGATATTCTCACTACTAGATAGAAGTAACAAGTGAATTGGTACCACATATTCTCATATATTCTGCTGAAAATTCTGGAAGTCAACATAGTTGGACAGTTGTTTTGGGTCAGCTAGGTAGCTGATTTGTAGGGTAAAGAAAATGTAGGAAAAGCCATAACAATCTAACAGTCTGTTTAAGTTATTGGCAAAGTCTACATACACTTTGGATCTGACAGAGACCTCAGATTTTTCAAAAATATGTTTCTCTATAGACTGTTTTAATTTTTCTTTTGTTTTTGTTCTTAAGCATTAGGAGGGGCTGTGTTCTGTCCTTTCATGTGCACTGCACAGATTATTGTGCAGGCACCATGGTGGTTATCCAGTGGTTATCCTTTGTAACTGAAAACCTGAACCTAGAATTCTTCTAATGGAGTCTTCTAATATTTGAGCATGGGAGTCCTCTTTTTATGTTTTGTTTTATTTTTTTCCCAGTTATTTTTCTATTTTTTCATATTCTAAAACATTTAGAATTTTGAGGAATAAGAAAGTTTGTACAGAACCATGGATAAGAACTTTAAAAATTCTGAACCACAGGTCCTTAGGAAGATGTTTGTGAAATTTGCGTAGTGGAGGAAAATTACATATTCACAGAGCAGTTACTGAAAAATATCCCAGAGTGATTGTGCAGATCCTTGCTCTTTGATTGGCTAATGATAGGTTTTTAGGCAATCACAGTGAAGGGAATAGCACGTTATGCAGTTATTTAAAAATTAACTTGTGCAAATCAGACATGTATAGTCAATCAGAATGCAAGGAAGTAGATACAGTTTGAGGAAAGAAATAGTCAAAGTATTTTAGCAAACTAACAACCCTTGTGATTGGAAGTGATTGATGTGTCTTTTCTGAAACTTTTTAAAAAAATTCATCTTCCAAGAATGAGAGAGCATCAAGAATATCAGTGTAAATGTTAAGCCAAAATATGCACAAGAATTTCTGGGATTTAGTAAAAGCTATGCCATCTTTACCAGCTCCATCTACATGGCCACTTTACCGGAAGAACAAGTTTTAGTTTTGCTGTTAATTGAGAGTATAATAAGTAATGTGAAAGGCCTGGAAACTTCATTTTGTGATGATGTTTTCACGGTGAAGAAACCACTTTCCTTTGTCTCTCTGTTTCTTAGCCCTTGAATTTATTTTTCCTAAAATTGTAACTGGGACAAAAAAGTCCAAATAGCAGCTGGGCAATATACACATATTTTAAAGATTAATTTGATATTGCTTCTTTTGTTCACTGGTCTTTTGTGTGTGTGTGGGTAAGAGCAAAGAAATGGTGTGTCCTGACAGCTGCTCTACAATAGTTTCCAGTTGCTAGTAACTGTGGGGACTTGATTCATTATCTAGTTTATTGCTACAAAGCAGCTTAGTTTTCTCAAAAGTCTTATAGATGAAAAAGCATTGATTAGTAAGTGCATTCCAAGAAATTTATAGCAAATATGTAATCTGAAGGTTAACACTTACATAGGAATTGACTCAAAACTGTTTTTATTCATATTGTGTTTTTCCCATGAAAGGTGATTTAAAATTGCAAAAGAATGTAATTTATTTATTTACATCTTCATTAGAGAACTAGCATTGATTTTTAGCCAGATCTTTCTCTCTCATTTTATTATTAAAACTCTTCCTCATTTTGATAAGTACATACTGAATATAAAATGCTGACTGTTCAATGCAGACAAAAGCATTTATTTAATTCATCCCCTATGAAATCCATCTTGGAAAAACAGTCTTCCACCTCTAAGTGCTGGTAAATTATTTGCCTTTTTAAAACAGGAGAGGCTTGCTTTTTAAGTCCCATTAACTTCCTATTTATTGGTGCTGGCTGTCAAGGGATATTTTTGTTACTGTGGATAAATATGTTCAAAAAGAATTGCACCTTTGCTGATTTAATACTCCCCACCTATTTTAATCACTTGAACATCTGGCCGTCTATGACTTTCCATTTGATGATTGTGTTTAACTTTTTGGTTTTGGGATATAGCTCATACTAGAAAATTCAGCCCATCTCTGAATATATAAGTGATGAGTGAATAATGGAGATCTATTGGTATGTAGACTAGAGACAGTGAATCTCATTGTGTGAGATTAAATGCATTATTCCAAGCATGGTTTTCATTTTTTAAAATGTAGCTGCTGGACCGAATATCCTTTCAGGGTTTTGTGCAGGACAAGGCTTCTTCAATGATTGGATTCCTGAAATCTGATTCCAGTTTTAACTATAATGCTAAAGGATAGTTGTATTCCTCCTTAGTGGTACAGAGAGTCTATGCACTAACTATATAACTGATCTGAAAGTTCAAAGATCTAGAAAGTAAGTCTAAGCATGGGGTATCGCCTGCTGACAAGAATAGTGAATTTCCTATAAATGGATTTAAGTCAAGTAAGTTCTGTGTGTTTATACTAAAATAATGTTTGTAGATGTGCAAACAAAAATTACACACAATGGCAAATTACCCATAAACTACCTTCACTATACTACAAACCTCTTGCTAAATATGGTGGTTTAACCCCAGGGGGCAACTAAGCACTTCACAGCTGCTTGCTCACTCCTCTGCAAAACGATAGGGGAGATGATCAGAAGAATATCAGTGGGAAAATGCATGGCTTGAGATAAAGACAGTTTTATAAGTAAAGCAAAAGCTGCACATATAAGCAAAGCAAGCCAAGGAATTCCTTCACCACTTCCCGTGGGCAGGCTGATGTTCAGCCATCTCCAGGAGAGCAGGGCTCCATCACGTGTAGTGGCTACTGGGGAGACAAAAGCAATTACTCTGAACATCCCTCCCTTCCTCCTTCTTCCTCAGCTTATACATACTGAGCATGAAGCTGTATGTTATGGCATGTCCCTTGAGTCAGCTGTCCCAGCTATGTCCCTTCCCAGTTTCTTGTGCACCCCCAGCCCAGTCACTGGTGGGGTGGTATGAGATGTAGAAAAGGCCTTGATGCCAACCGTGCAAGCCCTGCTCACAATAATGAAGGTAATAATAATGAAAAGCACGTAAGCTATTTTCTATTTTTTGTTCATGTCCTTTCTTTTTTCTTGCCCCCAGGGTCCTTATGGGTTCTTTCCCAAGCAGCAGAACATTAGTGTAATGCTCATAGAAGGATCTAAATCTTCCTACTGCAAGGATCTGGGGAAAGTAGTTCAGCCCCATAGCACATGGAGCTTTAGGTTTACAAGAATGAGTCCTTCTCGGAGTGTCACTATGCTACTTTTGGGAAGCTAGCAGCCAGAATGCATTAGCTACAGGAAGATTGCACAAAAAGCCATATGAATTAGTTTATTGTTTCATCAGGCTATCTTCAGGACTGGGTTAAGAGAGAAATAATTAATATTTGGTTTTTTTAAGTCCTAGTAAAAACATCCCCTTATTTTTCTTTCAAGCCCTGTTTCATGAGGTGGAATAGTGTTAGAAGGACTCCCCACCCCTACTCATATATCCCATATTATTATTTACAATAAGGAAGAATAAGGTCTAAAATGTTCTTTATTTCGAAACTCAAACTGCCATATAATTAAGTCAAGTTCAGTGGCATGAACTGATGACAGAATTTATATGTTTACATATTATATTTTACATAATATTGTACATATTTTCTTTATGTGCATTTTCGGTTGATTTTTTTTCACTTAAAAACATTTGTGAGACAATATGTTTTATGTTTAAGTGTATTTAACATAACAGGATAGCATGATTTACTTATTTTCTGTATTCCCTTCAATGTTTTTACTATCAGATGTCAGCAGGGAATACGTGTTCTGTAAATTGCCCATCAGAAGGAGTTGTGTAGAAAGTATCAGAAAGGGAATTGTGCTATTCTAGCACCAAGGAGATATGGTCACAAGTGACCTGCTTTGAGCGGCTTAAGTGACTGGTATAGCTTAGAGTAAATTGCTATTTTAACAGTGCAAAGGTGCTGGAATCTGCTCCCTAGCACGTTCTGCTCTAGTGCAGCATAGTTCAACTTCCTTTGCAATGAGCTCTGCCACTCACACTCTGCTATGAAGACATTAAATAATGACTGAAACTTAATTACTATTTGACAAGCACTCAATTGGCTGTGATTTATGGTGGAATGTTTTCCTATTTGTACTCCATCAGTTGTCATCATAAAATATTCTTGCATTAATTGACATTTTGACCAATATTTAGGTTAGTATTAATGCGGTTTCTTGCCATAGTATTCATATGGGCCAGACTGGTAGTCCTCTTTTTCATGTTGGCTAGCAACTAGCTAATTCTGTTGCCCTTGTATTGGGCAACAGAATTATTTTCTGTTGCCCAATACACAAGAGCAACAGAAAATAATTCCTCTCTATTTCTGTGTTTTCTCTTATGTAGCATTATTGACTAAAAATCAAAGATTCAGGAATGACATCAAAACTTTGCAAGATGAGACCTATTGTAAAGAACCCTACAGAGAACCCAGTGCTAAATTAGAAAAATATCCATGGAAGACCCAGTTTCTGCTCCTGCTCTTTCTCTAAGAATTCATAAAACCACGGTAAGATGTGGTTTTGTGGTAAGACAGTGTCGCAGGTAAAGGCACAGTCTTGTTCTGTAGACATGTCAAAGAATGAACAGAAATGGAAATGGTGAATAGTGCCATGATTATTTGCACAGACAAATATAATTAGTATCAACAGAAAGTATTACATGAATAGCTGAGAGTCGTGCGCAGCAAGGGATGGGCACAGGAAGTGTCTAACCTAACACTGAGAAGAATTTTCAGTGTCTTTTATGATAAGTTGGGAGGAAAATATGGACTGTTCTTGTCAATATCATCTTTGGTTCAAACTGCAGCATGTTAGACGACAATCAAAATATATGTACCTTTGAGGAGAAAAAATGAAAATCCATGACTAGAGTAAAACTCATTATTAACAAGTTAAGACCTGTAAATAATACGTAGGCTGTATTATATTCATTTTCATAGTTATTAATGCTTTGTTTTTGAGTAAACAAAGCCTTTACTTCAATAAGTACAGTCCTGTTACAAAGGAAGTTCTGAAGCATTGCCAATACATGTTTAAGCTTTAAGCTAAAAGTTGTCATGGCATAGTTCAAAAGATGCTCAATATTTCTATGCAGTAAATCATCAAAGACAAATGCTAATTCTATATATCAGGTTTTTTCATCAGCTATCAGCAGTGAATACAAAGTTATGAAAAAACAATGAAAGAAATATGGATTTGCCATCATTCTTTTTGATTATTTCCTAAAGTAGTCATTAAAATCCAGCATTGCCTACTTATTGTCAAGTTCTCCCCCTACTGTTTGTGATGGTTTTAGAAGAAAATCTGTATTTTCTCATTTAAAACTCCTTTATAGGTAAGTTTACCTACAGTAAAGGCAAGGAGAGTAGTTTTATTCAGATGTGCCGTATTAGATGTCAATTGCAGATCATAATAAAGCGTGAGAAAAAGATCCCACCATTTACCACGTGGTTTCTAGATGCTAAGTATGCATTTTAATGTAAAAGGGAAGAGAAGGGAGCTCTCCTGTTCTTCAGTGACACCAAACCCAGAGGCTCCAGTCTGCTGCAGCGAAACACCTCGAACGCCACATGAAAAGCTTGGGATTAACTGTATATAGATGCACTAGTTGGATGTAACAGCAGCTTGCTGGAATTAATGTCCTGTGACAAGCCCTCCCTTGCAAACCTTTAGAAGCAAACTGTTTCTTTGTCTACATTTTAAGCTTGGGTACAGCCTCTGATAGATTCTGCATTGTTTCTCACATACTGTTTTTTGGACAAAGTCGAATCATCATCTATGAAGGACTAACTACCCAAAGGGTTTAAACCCAATTGCTAGTGGTTTATTCAGCTTTGACACTTGTCAGTGTGATCCTTACTGCCTTTTGTAAAACAAGCAGACAAGGGAAAGGCTTCAGAGACTTTCTTCTGTTCATTCTGTAATAGTTTTCTTGCCACGGGAGGCTTAAGAAGATTTGTACTGCCTGCTTTCTTTTCGTTAGCAGTGAGTGCAATGCTGTTGGGTAAGTTGATGTGTGAGACTATAAAAGGAAAAGCACAGGAATTTGAAAAAAGGGTGGGTTTTCTTCATTAATACATTTTTAATGTCATTTTTCTTGATTTATTCTGTATGGGGCGCAATGAAAAATAAAGTAACGTGTGACATTTGAGATATTTGCAGTTGTTCTCAGTCAGACAAAGAATTAGAATCTAGCTGTTTCTTGAATGCAATACTATGCTTCACTGATTTTGGCAGCAGCATGTTAAAATTCTTGTTATTAGACTGACAAAGAAACCTGATTGAATTTTCAACACAATCATACTTCCTGTCATGAAATGTAATAATATTTAATGATATCCTTGTAAATCTGAACAAAATGCGTCAATCTGGACCACTATATTGCACTAACCTTTGATGCTTATATTGCCATTAAGTGATTTACTCTGTCTTTCATTCTGAATGTTTACTTTAAAGAAAATTGAGCACGTTTTTTGAGAAAACCTCAAGTTTAGCAAATGGATTTATACTTTCTTTAGTATATACTAGCTATTTGCATCAGATTTGACTCTCAGCATTTTGATAGTTTTTTTGTGTTGTGACAGTTAATGTGTAAATATTGTTATGGATACATACGTAGAATAGCATTTTTTAAAAAATAAGACTATACCATCCTTACTGTTATAATTTTTCAGAAAGCTGGGCTCATAGTATTTGCTATAAGCACTGCAGAATAAATAGTAAATATAAATTAGCCTTAGAGATAGCCTTTTTGCAGTTTCAATTTGTATCTGGTGGATTGATGGATAATAACTCATGCAGGACATAGATGTTTTCATATATGAAGATGAACAGGATTGTAAATTATAACAGTCATTAAAGGATTACTGTATGCTAGATCTCTGGACTTTCTAATCATCACTGCTCATCATCAGCAAATGTATTCTTCTTTAATTTTATTGTTGTCTTATCTATTACGCACGTTTCTGGCCTTGTCCTTTGTCCCCAAACACATGCTTAAACTTTTCTTCTGGGATATAAGGAATACAAAAATGACTTAGAAAGAATACTGGTAACTCAGCTGGAGCATTTCTGTAGGAATTCTCTTTTTAATTTATTTTAGAGGGTAGGCACAACAACAGTTCTCTGCCTGGTAGACCAGTAGTTCAAGATTTCTAAAGCAATTCTTAGTGAAATGTACACAGATAGTGTCTGAGTTTTTTAAATGCCAAGTTTTATTGCTTTTTTTTTCCCCCCCAACAGTTACTAGTATACTCTTTGACATTCTGAAATATTCAAGCAGCGATAACTGTTGATAGATGTAACTCAGCACTATTTCATATTTATAGAATCACATTAACTCCAGCCATACTTGTCAACAACTCTGCTCTTTTGATTCCCAAGAACCGTAGCTTGAAGTATTATCAGTATGTGAAATAATTAATCAAGAAAATATTTATCCTCTGTTTTATTTTTATTTGTGTGCCCATTACTACATATTACCAGACACAGTTGTTCAGCCCTCAGATAACTACAGTCACTGCTTGATGGTTTAATTGTGTTCTATTTCTGTAGCTTTTATAAGACAGAGAAGGCTAGTGTAGATCATAGCCTAAAAATGGCCCTTACTCAATGGAAGTTGTATAGTTTTGCCCAGAAAGTATGTCTCTTCCCATAGTTGATCATACTGGTATTTTGGTTTTTGCCTTGATGATTTCAAATGAGAGCTTCTTGACAAATCTGAAAGTCTAATTGTGGTGGTACAGGAGCAGGCACAGTTGATCAAATTCTACCAGATAGCTCCAAGACCTTGTTCCCTGGCATAACAATCAGAAATCTCTGTGTAGCATATGTGAGCAAACATATATACAAGCAATACATGATCACATCTTAAAAAGTTTAATGTGATCGATCAGTTGCCCTCCTTATGAAACAGGCATTAAGGCTCTCAGAAGCATTGACTTCCTTATTCCACTTCCTTGCCTTGTGTGTGTAGATCTATCTCCATTAGAAGTTTTATCCCATGCTAAGCATGAGATAAAATTCTCACATCACTGAAGTCAGTATCGACATTTAACGCTTGAATAGAGTCAATTTATCACAGTATGAGCTTCATGTAATATACCACCTACAGTGAGGAAATCAGAGGAAGAAGGGCAAAATTTCTACAGTGATCCAAGCTTGATATTTTGAAGTCATACCCTGCAGTAGTGGGCAGTGACACAGAGGTGCTTATACTCAAAAGATATTCAGCATAATTTTGATTCACTTCACCTTACTCTATATTTCAAATATTTTGGAAAGTATTTCTCTTAAAAAATACAATGAGGTACCTTGAGAATGCCATTTGTAAACTAATAAATATGATATGTGTTTTTCTGCTGCTGCAAGTAATAATGTGGGCCTTTCTTTTTTTTTCTTTTAAAGGTCCTTGCTGCATAAATTTTTTTTTAGAAGACATTTTATATTAATAGAAAAACAATCTTTGGCCTGGCCTTTCAGCAGAGTATAACTTGTAATTATTTTTTTGTTGAGACTGTTTTAACTGTCTCCAGGGACTCTGATCAGCATTCTTCACTCAAACACCTATTGAGTTCAATAGGCTTTTTCATGATTAAAAGAACACGTAAGGAATGTTGAATAGAGCTAGGTTATTTAAATGCAAGCAAATCCTTTATATTTTCATAAGGGAATTAACAACCTAGATATTACACACAGAAGATGACTAAGCTTTTATGTGATATCTGCGTGCCAAAAAGATGGCATCTACAATTTTAGAGCTATTTGTTATTTTGTCGGTGTGGCTCCAGGCTACATATCACTGGATAAAACCTTATTTTACATTGCAAATAATGAAATATTGCTGCTTCACTGTCTCTCATCACATGATTAAAAGAGATTAAATTTGCTTAACATCACTTTTTATTAATTTCTGATTCTACACATGCTATTGAATCTTACTGTTGATTTTTGAAATATGTACATAGGATTTTTCTTCTCCCTATAACACAGTCCTCAGTTGCACAATGAACTAAGAGCTACTCATCAAATGGTACCGCATCTTTTAAGGGAAAGAATAATCAAGAAATTGACAAGTAGCTGGGGAAAGAGTTCCTAATATTCAACTATAATTTTAAACTACAACAAGAACAGGCCAATACTCAGATTTCAAACTTGCTTTTCTCACGAACTCTCTACCCATCTGTTGGATACTCTTGCAAGAGCTACCTTTCATGACTTGCACAACTCAATTAGGGAACTGTTTTGTAAGGAAGAGAAGGTGATAAATTGCTTTGTTAATGAGGAGTCTGTGTGGGTTGCTGGAAAGGTAGGTAGGGTGCTGAAAAGGAATCCTGGTTAAGAGTACAATATATTTCCACTGTTCAAAACCATAAAATTTCCCAGGTTAAGAAAAACAGAAAACTAGAGTTTTAATGATTGTGATATGATTCATTGCCTTTGGAGGTAGTGCAAATGCCAAATATATGGAAGGAATTTGCTGTATAAAGTAAAATTTCATCGCGGAATAAAATTTCCAGACCATGTGAGAGAGATTTACTGGAAACCTCTATAATTAAAGACATTATGTCTGTGGTGCTTGCTGAGTTGTACAGTATTGTATTGCAGAGAAAGAGCTCTTTCATTTATATTCATTTATTTTGGGGCATTCTGCCCCTTTGTGATTAGCAGATAATACTGCAAAAAGTGAAATTACTCCAGCATATTATTGGGATGCTAACTTGACATTTGAAAATAAGAAAGTTCTTTATACAACTTCTTTTATGTAGTTTCACCTCTCCCCAATAATGGCATAACCAGCTCCTGATCTGCACTGAGGTTTCTGTTTCAGAGCTCCTCCTGGCCTACTCTTGGACCTAGACTACTAGGTAGTGTAGACCTTAGACTACTACTTAGTAGTGTAAGGTAGGGAATGTTATTGCTTTTACGAGCAGGCCTCTGCTTTCCAGGATTTGTTTTTAACTCCAGCTGGAGATGACTCTTTCTACATATATTCTGCTTATGTTTTTATGTTTCTGTATCCTTATTTCTGAAGCTTCCTCCAGCATTTATTCTCCAGCCAATTGTTCCTGTCTTCTTTTCACTCCTCTGGTACTGCATATTAGAGCAGTTGCTGTTACACATTCTCCTCGTGCACTGCCATGTGCTGTGGGTAGCATAAATAACTCAGAGACATAGTTTATAGTCTTAACATTTGCAATCAGGCTCCTCTCTTATTTACTTTACCACATGACAGAAACAGAGCAAATACAAATGGGAATGCAAAGGAGTAATATGTGTTTCAAACAAAAGGGAATGCTGATCAGCACCAAAATCAAAACTAAAATGTGTCTCTCGTGAACTTGAGTCCTTTACATGAGATGAAAATAATGACAGTTATGTATGTGTGAGTGTATATTATATATATATCTATCTCATGTAAAGAACATAGGTGTCTCATAGGTTTTAGATACATACAAATGCTCTCTAAGAGTAACTGTTCTCACATGAATAAAGTTCTCCAGGGAACTTCACTTTGTAGAAAACCATTACAGTTAGATCTGACAGGTCTTGATAGTGGGTTTCATGGGGCCTGTTGAGAGCTTTAATTCAAAGCACTGTTATGTTGAGCTGCATTACAGCTCTAGTTGCATTCCCATGTCAACAGACAGTTCTCTCACAGGCTACTTGAAACATTTTAGCAAGGTGTTTATCTGTGATAAGTCATTATTGCTTCTGATATGGGAGGTCCTTGGTGACCAGCCAGAGAATCTTTATCTCAGTCATTTGTCCTATTCAAGAGTCTTTCACAACAGGTCTGTTGAATTAATCAGATTTATATTGTTCAGGCTTGATAAGCAGTTCATTGATCAGTTTTCATTCTGTGAAGAGAGAATGCAGGAGACAAGTGTAATCTATGGTACTTTTACTTGTGCTGACTGAGAGTAATGCAATACGATATGCCCATTTTCTTGTGGAGTTTCCATGGGCTAGGCCTGAATGGGTACATTTTATGGTCCATTTGGCATGCTCTATATATCACTTTGTACTAGAACTGATACCCTTTTTATCAAAGTCCATCTTTTATGTCACTGTATAGGGCTTTATTTTATGGTTTTTCCGAAGCAGAGAATGGGAATGGTGTCCATTAACACAAAAGACACTTCAGTGTCCCTGTCATTAGGGTGACTTGGTTCAGCACCTCTTGCATGATACAGCTGTATAAATCTTTAACCTGTGTAGAAGTACCCTTTAAATCAGTAACAGTAAATGAAAAAAGGATTAATGTGCTGGAATCACTCGAGAATGCTTCTGTTCATGGGGTTGGCAAGTGTATATGAACAGTCAAGCAGTTAATAAGCACCTGTGTTAATTCATGTCTTTACTAAACATTTACCTGGTTTTAATACTCTCTCTTCATTGACTTTTCAACACACAAAAAATTAACTGTTTCACCTGCTTTATAAGATAGCACAAATTTATTGTATTATATTGTTGTGGGTTGACCTTTTAAAAGCTAGGTAACTTATCTGAAGAAGTCTGTAGGATGTGGGAGATATAAAAATTACTAGCATTCCTATGGCTCAGCTTAGTTACTGCTGAGCTTTAATAAATGCTGGTGTGTATGTTCTTACTCAAACTGTACACTAAAATTTAGCATCTTAAAAAACATTCTTAAATTTGGAAAAGGGTTTTTTTAATCTACCTTAATAAACACCTGTCTTCCTACACAGCAAAATAGGTTTGTAGTAGTTAAGTTTAGAATTTCAGGTCAGTGTCAAGGAACTGAATCCTCTTACAGTTTACTTCTTGGCTTTAAGTGTCACCTGTGCTAGGAAAGAATTACTTGGTTTCTATCAATTTCACTGCCCAAGGTCCTTGGCACTACAGAGGATAAGGCTGATAGATTGAAGGGAAGGCTGTTACCTACTCACAGTTCTGAGAAAGATAACGTTCAAAAATATCTTGCAGCTGTAACAAAGGAGAAGAATTTCTTTACATGTTCTGAAATTTCTTCCAAGTATTACTTTGAAGTATAAATTAGTCTCCTGAAAACAATTATATGAGAGCTTTCTTGTCTGGCAGCAGATGACCTTTATATATACATATATAAATGAACAAGTGGTAGGCTTCCTGGGGGTGGGAATGAATGGCAGCTAGAGAATGTGCTCTGAAGAAAACTAAGACTGCAGCTAGCTTGCCATCAGGACAAGTTTCTTGCACTGTTACAATTCTTGAATGAACCTAGTTTTATTTGCTGTTAGGTATATTAATTAGCATTCATTTTTAATTTAATCAAACGATTTTATTCTTGATATATCAGAGATACTTTTATTAGATAGACATCTTGTTGTTAGTCTCCTAGCAACAGAAACTTTTCTTAAGCTGACATTTACAATCTCAGGAGTTCTGTGTCCAAATTACTTTGAATAGCCTTAATTTTCAACGGAGTTTCTAAAATTTAATCAATCTCATCTTTTGTTAGTTTTATTTTCTAACAAAGGCATTTGATTAAGTTATATTTTCTGAGCCTTGATTACAGTACCATCCCAAATGTATTTCAGATCATGGCACAAAACATATATCTCAACCATTCTGCCTAGGTCTTGAATTGGATACAGTACTAAGATATATTGTCTCTCAAGCATCCTCAGAATCAGTGATCTTGAAGAGAACTTCGGTTATTCTTTTAACTCACACAGAGCCTCTGCAGTAACTGCTAATCAAAGCCATTGATCATTGTTAATAGAATTTGTACCAGATGGTCTCACTGCCTGATGTTTGCAAGTGGCAATAGAAGGAAAGCAGAAATACGTTTGCCAACCTCTGAATACTTCCTGTGATCATAAGGGTGCTCTGTAAAACCTGTAAATAGAGAAGGGGCCAAATTTGTGACCCTTAAAGAAAAGACACAAAATATTTGTTTATGCAAACCCAATGCATATCAGTGGAGGATGGTGGCAGTAACATCACAAACAGTACATCAAGGGGTCCTCTGAGTACTCTGCAGATGTTGCCAAGTTTTGTGCTTTGTGACTGGCTCCCACAAAGCTGCCTGAGATTACAAACTGTCCTGAAACTGTTGGCATTGTCATTCATGTGTATGTGACAAATACAGGTACAGTATGTACAACAGAGTTGTCCTGCACCCCAAGGTCCTGGTCGTGTGTGCTGTGGTCATGTCCAAAACTGATTGTCATGCAGGAGCAAGCGTACATCATCAGTTTTTCAAGGGTATCTGATTTTTGGATACTCTGAACAAATGTGTATTTTCCAAATATTCTAGGATCAGTATTTCAGGGAGAGCTTGAGTATAGGAAAATTTAGATGCATGCTGACCCTAGGACAGGACATCCTCATAGTGGTCCCTGAGTTCACCTCAATTCATTGTGACCAATAAAGCCATTGAATGGCTGAACAAATATGTTGGTTGCTTGTTTCTGTCTACCACTAATGGTCTTTATGCAGTCATAAACCTTCCATTATTTCTACAAGATTTCCATTGTGCTTGTGTCTGGCACTGCCTGTGTATTACCAAGGAGTATGTACTTCCGAAGTGCAGATCCATTAGTTACTATCTATCAATTTATGCACATCTATATAAACCAGTATTTAATGTAGTACTGGATGAGGAAGAGTTGTACTGCAAACAGATAAAAAGGTTTTCATGCGTTTTGATTACTGTGTTGTAGACAGAAGTGAACTTTTTTCCCCCATCCCTTATAAAATTTCTCACTGCTCATAAAAGGAAAAAAAAAGATTCAATTCCTAACACTTCAAAATTTTATCAGGAAGCAGTTTCTGGCAGTAAATTATGTGTTTTCTCCTCATGGATTTGTACAAATCACGCAGGTATTTTCAGGAAAGTGGATGTAGTGTGTGAAGTACTATGGCAGTATTAGTTTTTCTTTCTAGAAATTCTACCTGCTTGATTTCTGATTTTTCCTTATTTTTTAATTCAAGTGCCACATGGTCTATTGCTCCCTGGGGTTTTGACACCATTTGTGGACTGCCTGGTCCTGGTTATAATCCCTGCAGCTCAGTTTATTTTAAGACATGCTACAATCAGAGTAACAGTCTGTTTCTTAGTTATGTGTATTGCATAAATGTAAATATCACCATTTTATATGTCAAGATGCTTTATATTCTGTGTGTAATAGGATTCCAGTAATGATCTGTGCCTCTGTAGAATCAAAATTTTTAAAGTAAATTAGGACCCAGCTACCTGTGAAGATGTGAACTTGGGAGAGAGCTGGTTCTGGGAGACTCAGCAATCACTAGCTTTGCATAGGCCACTGTGGAAGCATGGAAAGAAATTAAGTAATTCTATAGGATACCAGGTGGATTTTCAGCTAAACTTGTAGATTATTTTTAGGCTTCTTTTTGTGAAATAGTTTCATTTTAACAAATTATAATTTACTGATCGTGAAAGATTTCTATTTTGCCATCCCTTGACTTAGCTACTCATTGTCTTTGTAAAGGCTGATATCTCCTGCTGGTGTCTGTTTGGGATAGGCTTAGAATCACACAGGGATGAAATGCATTTTTTGACGTGTGGGAAAGTCTGTGTGCTTAAGTCTTGCATTTTATTACCTTCTTGGAGGAAAAGGAGTAGAAATATGTTGTTGCAGACTGTATTCCTCCATGGGTAAGTGTAAGAAGGAACAGAAATGAGTGAATTTCACAATCCTGTAGAGATCAGATTCTCCAAATTCTTGGCTTGGATTCTTCTGTAGTTCTGAAATTCTGTGATGCTGAAACCAGAAAGCCCTATTTAATAAATGTGTTTAATAAGGAAATGGCTGCTACAGATTAAAGTAGATTAAATATTCCAGCAGATTGATCCATGAACCAACCCCCTCAGGCCTGGTCCTTACAGCTATTCATTCCTTATGATTTCCTGCAGCACCTCATCTCTTGGCAGCCTCTTTCTCTCTGACCAAATGAATACTTCACAGCCTTAGGTTCCATCCCTGTACTTAAATAGGTCCTCACAGGATAAACTGAATCCCTGATAACTGTTTCAAATGTGGATAAGAGGCTTACAGATCATACCTATAATACTTAGGAGAGAACTCCAGGCTTCTGAGGTCAGTTTCCTTGCCTATCCTATCTGTGGTACCAATATATTTTTAAACCATGTGACCACTACGGCAGTGTCCTAAAGACATTCCCAGCTATCATCAGACCTCCACTTGTCATTTGCCTCTTCAAAAAGTCCTTGGCATAAGCAGGAAGCATGTATGCTAGCACAAAACTTCACTCCATAATTGTCCAGATGCTTCTAACACTTAGAATTTATTAAATCATCGTCTCTGGGATTGATAGGTTTCTTTTTTTGTGTTAGTTACAGAGAATCTTGCAATACTAAACTGACCAATTTTCATATGGAAAAGTGATCTTTATAATACAAGGCTTTAGGATCTGTGCCTGTAGAAGTATGAAAAGAGACGCCAGTGGTGCTCATATAAATTCAATAAAAAATAATACCTTAATACGTAGGCATTAAGGCTTATATTCAAATACGTATTTTTACATTTTGACATAGAAAATAAATTACATATTGGTTTCTGATCCTGATGAGTGTTTTCTTTTGTTTTTTTCTTTTTGAAAGTACACTGTATATATCAGGAGTTGTCCTACGTCTAGTAATTCACAAAGGACTCTCACATTATCATCTGTGTAAGGAATAATAATGCAGTCCTTGCAATGATTAGTACTTAATTTATTGCAAAATAACCTTTTTCATGGAAATGAACCACTGACAAGTTTATCTGACAAAATCAACCCTCAATTCCTGAAATACATGGTTATCTCTTTATGTCTGACTTCTGTTTTTGCCATGATACTTTATTTCCTTTTGAAGTCTTATAAAACAAGAAAAAAAATCCCCACCCTAATTTGTCAGTTTTGAGAAGCCTGTTTTTCTTATGAATACTGCATTAAAATATGTTTTTCTGTCTCTTTTTGAACCTGCGTAGTGATACTAGAGCTTAGCAGGTTAGGTGATGTTTTGGGTACAAGTATCTATCTTCCTGTTGCTCAGTTCCAAGCAGAACACTGTGCTCTGTGTACCTGACCTGTTATTTACATCAGAAACTGGCTGTAAGACAGAGCTGGCAATCTGAGCTTGCCTTTAGAAGTTGTGAAATTCTGTTAAATATCCATAATTGGAAAGTCGCTTCCTTTTTTAAGTACTTGCTCTAATTGCTCTTTACAGCTGATATAGATTACAGATAACAATGAACTCTTAGATCATTATTTAATTATTGTTTATCTTTGTACTGATGACAGACTACACAAAAAAAGGATTTAAGGCAGGGAAGTTTAATACTACTGATAATAGCTACAATCATAATTTCAGCTAATTTAAAACAGACTTGACGGTTGTAAATAATATTTGTGATGTCGCTTTTTTATATCAAAGTTGGTTATAATTAATTTTGCATTATATGTTTAGTTTTAAGAACTCTAGCTTAAACTTGACCCCTACCCTCAGGATGTGATTTTGCAACCAGCTCCTTGTCAATCTAACAGTCCATTCATTGAATCCATCTCTTTTCAATTTACCGAGAAGGATGTTGTAGGAGACCATGTCAAAGGCTTACTTAAGCTATTAGAAGACTTTTTACTTGGGCTGAGAGAACAGTTGATGAGTTCAGTAAGGCAGAATGTGGTATTGGCTTACACTCCTGACAGTGTTCTTGAAAGGCTTATTTTTATCCCTTAAGAAGTAAATGCCCACCCAAACATCAGAGTATGAAAAGTTTTGATTTATTCAGGTGTAGCACACTCAGAGAGGTTGTAAAATATCCTCTGAAATATACTTTCTTCATCACAGAATTGTTGACTGCATTCTGAAAACTATATAACTGTGCAAGGCAGTGATGTATTTTATTCATTGAGAACGTGGCATTAGCAGGTTGTTGATGGAAAATAGCATCCCAAATATTCTCCTTTTCATAATACTATAATTGGTTATCAATGTGCCTAAATGTTGGTAAGGTTGCCCCAAATACATAAAATATCATTATCTTCTGAATAATATATTTTAAAATTAAAAATTTCTTTAAGTACTTGCAATGAGAACTTCCAGGCCTGAAACAGTGCTGATTTTTTTAAAATATCATTGACTGATTCTTGTTTCACTTTTTGACTCGATCTGATTATGTGACCCTTTGTATTAAAATCATGCCTTTCAGCTGTTAGAGATTATCCTATTGCTCAATTCAAGAAAAAAAAAAGGTAACAAAATATAAAACTTAACAATACCAAGGAGTAGTCATAATTAAAGTTATAGAAGTTTAGGAAAATTCTCTCAAGAAACAGTGAGATTTGTGGGTTTTTAAATTATTTTTCCTTTAAAATCTGTGGTCTCGTCTCTTGACTAGAAAAGCACTGCTCAAGCTTACTGTAAAGAGAGCAATTCTATTAAGTCTTCAGTTTCTCTGGAACACGACATGAAGTGTGGAGATTTCCCTTAATCTTTTTATAAATGAATGTCAAATCAATCACTTTGTCACTTCCTCTAGTATAAAAATATTGTAATTCATAATTAAGATCCTATTGGTAGATGTGTGATAGTCCTGTTTGTACAGTTCTTGTATCTTTGAATTTCCCATATTAAAAAAAAGTTAATTCACATAAAATTTCCAGTCAAATATATGAAACTATGAATGTTTGTGGAAACAAAAAAAAAGTTTTTAATTTAGAGGAGATTTTGATTGAAAAAATAGATTCTCAAAATGAAATTTCTTTATTAAGTTTAAAAAATAGGATTTTACTGGTCTCCTATCACTCCTCTGTCGAAATATTCTTCATCAGAAAAAAGGCCATTTTATGTAGGAGAACATAGTCTTTTCACAAGAAAAAAATGCCTTGTGCTTCCATATTTTTATTTCATATTTAAAATGCAAGGTTAATATCTCTGTTGTTGTTAATGGCAGGTGTATATTTGCCAATGAAATAAAAGCGTTCTGTTTACTCCTGTGATAACATCAAAAACCTAAATAGCATTTCAAATTTGAAAGCATATGATTTGCCCTGAATTTTTTATTCTGCTGATTAAGCAGCAGACCTACAATTATCTGACAGAAGCTGCCTTCTTGACATTTTCCAGCTTATTTTTTACTCTCAAGTAGAGCTGTGTATTTTGCATAAGATTTAGATAATCATGTAAGCTGGTTGCATCACTGGAGTATTTTTATTTCAAATTCAAATATATTGAGGGGTACATGCATGAGCTTAAAATAGATTTTGCAAGTCTCATCTAATGTCTATCTTCATCTGATTTAAACTTCTTTTGGATCTCCTTCCCTCACTTTCCCTATCAAGGCAAAATCTATTTAAATTTAAATATACAAAAATATGTGAGCCATTTAGACTACATCTGCAGAAATTTAAGTATTGACATATAGGGTATGATTGTAAATCCATATTTTCTTTCCTTCCCTTTAACATAAGTACTGCATCCTCACTCCCATGTTATGTTCAGTGTTAGGCAGACGTATTTGGAAAACCTCTGCTAGGGCAAAGCAATGAGACCTTTCCAAACAGTTAATTGTTTGTACAAGTGTGGAAAGGTTTGTTGCCCCTGTTGGTTAGAGTTTCTGGTACAGTTTTCCCTGAAAATGCCAAGTATATTCTAAAATGACTTATGGTCCTTCGTAAGGGTTAATGTTAGCTGCTAGTGAATAAACCTTTTTCCTAAATTCTGGTGCAGAATCTTAGAAACTGCTCTCAGTTTTCTTAAAAGACCAAAATACAGATTTGCTGAACTGTCAGGTACCATAAATGCTAGCTGTGTATCATTCTTAATTTGGCTCAGGCCAAAGCATTTGATGTATAATATAGTGCCATAGGTTGTGCATGCACAGAAATTGCACAGACAAGTATTTGTCTTTCTTCTTCAGCTGCCAGCCCAGATACATCACCATGTATCATTATCACTTCTAGCCATGACTTTGAAACATCCTGAGCACTAGTGTACCTACTGTGCACTTATATGGTAGCTACCTCCCTGTGGAGAGTTTCAAAGGTATAGCCACCTCATTTAAGGCTCAAAATAAGTTAATTCTTTCTCACATCATGAGAAAGCAAAGTTTTTGTTGGTGCTTAACATGCACTTTCCTTGTTGCGAGAATACAAAGGTGTGCTCATAGTGCACTGAGAGGAAAAGGTATCCTTTGCCTATAATATCCTTTAGAAAACATTGTGTTAAATTAGCAGCAGAGGAGACATGTACCCAAGACATTTAAATTCTCAGATTTTGACTATTTCATATCTTGTAACCTATGGAAAAGAAAAGCATTTTCTAAACTCTGCACTTCTTAATTTTCTGAGAGTGGCAGACTTTGGTACTTTGCCAGATTTTGAAAGTTATTTGGATGCAAAGATCCACCTTTGGGCTACGAAGAACACCTAGCTGCTTTGAAAAGTACAGAAGGAGCTGCTTTTCAGTTTATACCAAACTCATCTCATTTTGTTAATTACACAAAACATTTATCTGTAGTTTGGAGCATCTGTTAAAATGCATTTTTAACATTTTTGCTTTGAATACCCTCCTATGAAACCATCGTGTGACCTGCTAAAGTGTTTGAAAATCTGCTGCCTGTTACAGTCACTGGACTGTCAGGAAACTTGTATTCCATTTGCTGGAGACCTAAGTGTACTCTATCACACTCCAGTTTAATGTTCTCTGCACTCATGCTCTTTCTGCACATGGAGGTTTGAATGAATTTCATGATTTTTGAAATGATCCATGCTAATTGTTGATACTACAGGAAAGAGGATTTTGTAGAGCAGGTAGAGCTGTCACTAGAGGAATTGTAACTATTCAGTGTCCATTGATTAATTGTTCCCAGTTACTACTAGGTGCAGGGAGTTGTGGGATTCGGTTTAGAGATAATTTTGTTGCTTGTCCAATGGATACCCAAATTAAAGCATCAAACTGATTTCCTATGAATAACTGAGCAACAGTTAAATAGCAAAGAATTTGCAGTGGTAACAGTTTGTCTGACAGACTGCTGTAATGGTAATTTTAACAAAATTATATGTAAAAATTTAGTAATAATAAATGCATGTATGTTAATTGTAGCTCTTCAAATATTTATGAATAGCTGTAATCTTAATTTATATTTTTCCATATATAAAATAAACTTGGTTTTAATCTGTAAACATTTTAGACACCAGAAATTTTATAATTTCTAGTAAAAAATGTGCTTATTTTTCCATAATGGTCCTTTTTATCCATATAAAGGATTCTAATGACTACAAGATCAGCTGAAGAAAGAATGAAAAGAGGACCTCATTGGAGTAAAATGTAGTTCCTTAGGCCTTTTCTTCATCTTTGTGTTAGCTCAGTCAAAGAATAAAGATTAGTACCAGTAAATTAGCTTTGCAATTATAGTTAGAAGTACAAGCATGAAGATGGTGAAGAAAAAATATTTGACTTTTAAGATAGCATAGAAATTGCATATATTTTGTATGCCTACATGTGATTAAAGTAACTCTTAGAATATAATTTACTAGAATTCCAATTTCTCAGGGGTTTTTTCAAACCTAGAACTGACCCTCTGAAAATTCAGAAGGATGAAATCTTTTCCCTGCTATGATGGCAGATTTTCACAGCTGCATTAAATATTAGAAAGTAATTGTGTAAGCTCAGAAAAAAAGAAAAAGCCAATTCTTTCAATTGTTTTTAAAATTATTTTTCTGATATTCTAATGCTCAGACTGACAATCTGATACAAAACCTATTGTTCATCTGTTCATGTTCCTGGGACACAGTATGCCACATCTTTCCAAACAAAAGAGGGAAAAAAAAAAACTTTACAGAGCTAAAGGAAGTGAAAAGCACCAGAATATATCTTATGCCTAATAAGCTGGAGATTTAGCTATTTCATTGTTTTTTGACAATTGACAATTCATGAAATTGCCTTAGAGACTGAGAAAAGCTTGAAAATTTAGGAGAAAAACACTTTTTTGATGGAGACTTGAAATAGAATCACAAAAAATTAGGAGCAAAGAAATTGCTGAAGCAATTTTTAAAGACAACATTTATTTCTTAGTTTCTCTTCCCATAAATCTATTTCAGATCCAAGGAAGGTGGGAAAGGAAAATTAATATAAGTTTTGTAAAAGGAAGCTGAACAGCTCCGTCTTTTCATTAAAACAATTTGAAATCCAAGCTCTGCAAAGACAAAGATCAGTTAGGATCAGGTGTCAACTCAAGCGGGCATTGGGAACTTGCACTTACAAAATGAAAACAGTTAATCAGCTCTTGTGTGGAGATCTCTGCTGTTGGTTGGATATTTTTTTAAAAATTTGATTCATTGAAATATTGATTAAAATAAATAATTTTAATTATAAATCTAAATATGAATCAGCTAAGGTTTTTGTAGAAGACACTGTCCTTGGAAAAGGGATATGTTTTCTGTATTATTTAGCAGATATAAAGGACAGAGATTAAAGCCCAGCTGAAGGACATCCATGTATCCCTTTTTGAAAATAAAATTCTATGTTTTGGTGGATATCCCCGGCTTTCTCCTAATTGAAGTATTTAAGCAGTATAAAAGGGGAAGTAAAACTAAGATAAGATGTTTTAGTGGTTGAAATATTAGTCATAATGGCCTACTTTGAAAATCATTTTGATGGTTTTACTTGTTTTCAGTAAGCACAGCAGAGTAAACTTGTGAATAACAATCTTGTACCAACAATATCCAGCTGATGTCAGAATGCAAAGTAATGCTGCAAAGCAGCTGTAATGCAAGGAAATAAATCTAGTATAGGATGGGAAGATTTATTTACTTTTCTATGAGTATTCTTGCTTATGGGGGGGTATGCCTGACCTTAATGTTATTTTGGAAGAGCTACCTTGTACTTCACTGAATCCTAATGCTTAGAGGTGGAAAGTGTACTCATTTTAATCTGTGAGAATTCCAGGACAGATGGATGAACAGAGATCATCACTTACTTGCATTTTTTGAATACCATCTGGTTAGCACATACTAGTAGGACAGAAGTAGCATATGTTGTTTGGCTGGCCCTGTGTCTTGTCAGGAAACGCAGCATGGTCCAGGGATGGGTACGTTCAGTGTTTCAGAAACAGTGAAGATCTTCACAGGTGTAAGAAATTCTCACTGATAGTGGAGGCAGCTACAGGAGTATTTAACAGTGCTATTGAAATCCCAAGCAGATGTTGGTCTTTGAAGCCCATATGTATGGGACATGCAGAGCACCACTCCTAAATTCATCTTGCCAACACTGAGTGCATCCAGATTATTGTTGAACTAACTGAAGGTCAATTATTTTTCTGGCCTGCATTTGAAAATGGGAAGAAGACTTTGTCTGAATTGGTAGAAGAAAAAACATGGGGTTAGAATGTGTAAAGAAAGCTTTGTTCTGGGTTACTGTGGCTCTCCACATCAGAGAGTCTGGTTTCCATACAAACTAGAGCTGAAAATAAAAACAAAGACATGTCCCTGTGGGAAAGAGCCAGATGCATTTGGTGCTCCTACTGTCTGGTTCATTCCTGCTTTTTCTTCATCCTCTTAAACCTTTTTCCAAAGGTTCAAATCAGCATAGACATGTTGCAGCCCAGCAGCACAGACATGGCTCACTGCCCTTGCCCAAAGGCACAAAGGGGAGTGAAATCGCCCTCTCCATCACTCACTGCTAAATTCATGCCCAAAGGTGAACAAGTCTGAGCAAGGGTGTAGAGCAAGCATACACATCTTAAGAGCCTCACTAACCAGTGAGAGACTGACATCAACCTTTACTAGGCACACTGGATTACAAAGGAAAATTGTGAGGTCAGCTCAAGACAGCTATTTCATAAAAGTGAGATTTGATTGAGGCCAGGCTATGACCCAGCTAGATGGGGCCAGAGATGGTCTGGACAGTTTTGCCATTAATTTAAGTGGAAGCACAGTCTTCTGCTAGCCTATAATCTTTATCATTTTTAGTTTGTGATTTCATTATTAAAGCAAGCGGTTTGCTGAAGATCAGAGGCAGGATTTTTATCGATTATTATAGCGCTAGTACTTTATCTTGGCTTCTAGTATAAATATAAGCTTGTTTATTAGCTGTCAAGTAGCTGTGCCCTCAAGTATATAAATAGTATTAGGAAAAAATGCATTTAACTTTTAAAAGTCTAAGTTCACTTCCTATGTAAAAATAAATTTTCTTTGAAAATTGTTTGAATTCAGCAGATTAATGTTTCATTTTTGTCAGGCTTTCACTTTACTACTTTTTTAACAAGATAAAATATCCATTGAAAGTACAATCATAATGAAATGGCACAATATAAATAGATGACTTTCATCAAAATGCACTGTTTTTAGAAATGTTCATAATTTAAACAATTATGTTTCTTGACTTCTTGCCAATTAAGTTTAGTCAGCTAGGGGCTGTGAATTTTAATGAGGAAGCTGAATGGTCTTTTGCAGATAAAATCTGTTGGCAGGAGCACAATCACAAGAAAAGGTACAATCTTTACTTTTCCCGTTATTTCTCCAAGTACCATAAAAAAGATAAGAGAAAAAAATTAAGTGGCAGGAGACACAAAACTACTGTGCAGAAAGTGCTTTTACTTAGGTTGAACATAATTTAAAAAATCTTTGCTTACTACCCCTTGAAATCAGCATGATAGGTTTGAAAGATGCAAGAGATGTTAAACATACCCATGAGAAAACTGAAATGAGAAGCAAACCTTAGCCAATAACTGTTATGCTGTGATTATTCAGACAATTCTAATGAACCTCCTCAGAAAAATTTTGAATCCAAAATCATAAAGAAAAAAATAAATAGGAGTGACATAAGATACTTCAGATGGTAAACTGTGGTCCATGCATCTAACTTTTGCTGGACACACCAGAATCCCCTGGGGATTAGAATTAGATTAGCTAAATGCCTAACAGCTGTCTCACAGGCATGAGACTAGATAAAGCAACCAAGCTGTAAATCTGTGCAAACTGCATGAAAGGCTACATAATGCAAATTGATTAGTTTAGGACTTGCATTAATATGGTTGTGAATAAAAATAACCCACCAACAAATCCTCTCCTAATTTTAACAGCTACTGAAGAGAAAAACTTAACAGACGGATCATTATGAGGTATGAGTCTACAATGAATTTACATTGTGATCAAAGAAAAAAACGGAATTACTAATCCCCATGAAGAAAGAGTTCTAATCTCTGTGCAGAAAGGCAAATATTTGAGGTTTTAACTTGGATTAATAGGTGGCTTTCATGGAATACCAATGCCCTTTGCATTTTTTAAATGAAAACTATGAACACCTATTGATTTGCATTCAAGGATGAAATATGTGGTGTGGTACACATCTTAGTAGATAAATCATACATTATTGAAATGTAACTTACAGTGACTATTAGTAACTGATTCTTTTTCTATAGTTTTATATAGCTATAGATTATAGAATTTGAAAATAAGAATGGTAGGAATATTGACTTCATTTCTTAAACCTAAAGAATCTGTCACGTAATATTTCTTGTCTACTCAAAATTGTACATATTTTATTCAGTTGAATTTTTTTCATAGAAAAATAAATGCCATTTAACAAGTGCTATATTTGTAAGACATTTGAAAGCTGTAAAATTTTATCTATTAAGTAGTCAAGAGATAATAACTATTCGATTGTTAAAATACAGTGAGATCAGTGACCTATATTCTCTCTTTGAATGCTCTCCCTTCATATCATCTTACTCTTTATGTATGGACTACTATGTTAATATTAATATAGATTTTTCAGTTATATATGCCAAAAGAAAGAGAAGTTTAATCAGATTATTGGGCTCTTGGTTTCAGTGAGAGTAAAAGCAACATTCTTGTATGAAGCACTGAGTTCTCAAAGCTTTGGGAGCCAAGTAGGTTGCCTCTGTGATGTTTTTGAATGCAAATAGATGGAAAGTTGTTCTACGTATTTTTAGAGTCAAACAGAAGTCATAGAGCCATAGTTTGCATAGAAGTGAAGCCCAGGGTAATAAGTGAGATGTACTGAATCAGGTGCTAATGGGGCAACATGGCTTCTGGCTAGGTAGAGAATGCAGAATAAATTCATGTACAGGGTTTCTCTGCACTGGCCCCTAAGTGCCCACAGCCAGAGCATGTAGTTACCTCTCTCCCCTACATGTGCCAAGAATTCACCATCTAAGAGTTTCTCTGCTTCTACCCCTGAGAGATCTGAGAGTATAATATCTTTAATGCCTTTTTAATACGGGGTACTATTGCAATAAAACACCTGTAATTCCAATTCTAAAGCCAATCTGCTGCGCATATGATAATTAAATGCTCATTTGACTCAAATCAGATTTCCCTCACTGATAACTGTAATCACTACAGAGAGTGCTAGTCTCTGTGTTCCAGCAGAATTGTATCACTACAATATTTCAGTTCTTCCTGTGTGAAGAAAGAAGTACAAAAATTGTATTTTTACTTTCAAATTTTCTTTTAGTGCTTCTGTGATATAGGAAGAAGTTGGTAATATTGGATTATAACTCACAAATGAAAAAAGGTTGCATCCTTAGTAATCTTCATTATAGACAGTTAATATGACTCTACATCAAATCTTATTCTAACCCGTTGGTTTATTATTTGTGTACTGTACTGCTTCTGAGGAAAAGAAGATTATTTGTGTACTGTACTAGTACTTCTGCTTCTTAGAAGAGTGCTTAACTCATCAGTGTGCTAGATAACAAATGGGTACTTGAATTCTTGTTTGCTGTATTTTAGGGAGTAACTGAAGCAATTCAAGAATTCAGTACAAATTAATGAGGATAGTTCATGGAGGTAAAACTGAATTTTGGCACAAAGTTCATACAGTTTGGCATTCATTGCAAAAAAACAGAAACAACCCTCCCCCACTAAACCCCCCGCAAAATGCCCCTAAATCACAAGACCAAAGAGCCTGAAAGAAGAAAAAAGCAAAGTAATAGAAAATGTATGAAGATGAAAAAATATGTTTTGTTCTGAAGCATAGATTGTGCATTTATTACTTCAGCACATACAACAAATAATGTTAAAGGCCATAAAGTGCTGTAGCCTTTTGCAGTTTTACATTACTCGACTCACTGATTTCCTGTAGCAGTGAATTACACAGGTAGATATATCTCATAAAAAGAATAGTCTTATTCTTTCCCTGTCTTTCCTATGAGCCAGTGGTTTTATTTTCTGGTCACAGAAGCTCGCTGTATGTCATCACTGCTTTTTTCCTGGCTGAGCCTTCCAATCAAGCTAGAGGAAATAATAGGGAACTACAGGAAACATAATCCCGTTGCAGCTCTCCATGTCCTGAGTCCATAAAACATGAAGCAGTCAGGCCATGTTACAGAGAAATTGAAAGTGGACTTACAGGAAGTTATTTCCTTAATACAAATCCTCTTTATGCCAGTCCTTCTTTCAAGGGCATGTTAATGGAGTCCCAGCAGCAGACTGAGATTTGTAAATGATGGGTGGTATCTCACCCCTAGCAAAGGAAACTAAAGAAAACAAGGAAAAGTCTCATGCTACCTTCAAGTATTTCACAAGTGAGTGAATGCATTTGTGCTCTTATTAAATCTCTTGCTGTGCTGAAGTTTAATGTGACTTGTTATTGGGAAACCAATCAAGGTGGGAAGACAGGAGCAAAATACAGACATGTATATTCACCACTTTTTAAAGCTCTGATTTGATTAGTCCAGTACTATACAAAAAAGGGTGCTTTAATGATGATCATTGTGCTGCAGTGAAAAAATGTGCCAAATGGCTTTGAAAAATTAGAGATTGTCCTCTGCTGACGGTGAGGAATGACATTCAACAAATAAAGAAATGTTTCTTTACTGGAGGACATGTTTTTGAAGCCATTCCTTCCTTTCTATTCTTCCTTTCTTTTTATTCTTTTATTCTTTCTTTTATTCTTGTACAGTCTGTGCCTGTCTTATACCTTCTTGTTATTTTCACAGCATTTTGGGATATTTTACATACATCATACACAAATTTTTTGTTCTTTTTGTGCTGTCCTAAAACCAGTGTTAGCCAGGTGTCAAGCTTTCATTCTTTCAGTAATCCATACTTGACCATTTGTGATTTGTGGTTGGAGGGCTTCAGTATCATCCTGTGCTTTTATTCTCTAAGTTTCTGCTTTGTGCTTTTTGTCTGGAGGAATGTTGCTACATTTTAACCTCCTGTGCCTTGTCTGTGATATGCAGGAGAAGCACAACTGTGTCTCTCCAGTTAGTTCCTGGTAAAATTTCTTTTTCTCCCGAGTCTTGCAGAAGCTTTAATGTGCTTATTGTTCTGAAGAAAGGTGGAAAACAACTTACACTCCTCACAAAGTTTATAAGGACCTTCATTTTTCTACTTGTTTGTGCATCACTCAGCTGGTAACTTGGAGCCCTCTGTTAAAACCATTTTGAAACCTGACTTTGTGCTGGAAGGGATTATTCAGCCAATATATTGCCACTGTTGCCATGTGGCATCGGGTCTGCCATTGCAGCAAAGTTTGGGAGAATGGTCCAACAAATGCCAGCTCTCATAGCTGTCTCCTATCAGTGATATTTGAGCACTGACTTCAAAGGCTGATGAGGGACATGCTGGACATACGCTGCTGAGCAGAAGCCAAGAAGGCGTCTTAGAGAAAGAGAGCAACATAAAAGGGCTTCCTGCTGGTTTCCTGATATGTTCATTCTATATGTATTGACATTATGTTCCCTTCTCCCTTAGCAAATAACTTAATTGTTTGAAACAATCCAACAAAACAAGTCACAACTGAGGTGACATTATTCTGCAGCGAATGCTGGAATTCTTGAATTTATGATTGTTGAGATTTTAGACAGATTAACACTACCTCTATGTTGCTTTACTTACCTGTGTTTACTTTATTCTCTTATAGAGATGTTGCATCATGCCAATATGCCCTTGATTTTTTTTTCCCAGAATTTTGCTTCATAGTAGCCAAAGAACAGACTATAAGATTAAAGGAAGTTTTGTCCTCAAGCTTCTCATTTCCTTGTGCAAAAAGGACCACTTTAGCATTGAGGCTCTCTTGTAGGAGGGGATTCCCTGGAGAGACAACCTGGTTGTGACAGGTAGCGTTAATTTTCATGACTTAATGACTTCATTTATATGGGAGTCTTACGAGGAGTTTTAATGAAGATCTGTTCCAGTCTTTTATATTTACAATCATAGAGCATGTGGGTTAGAAGGGACTGTTGAAATTGATCTAGTCCAGCCCACAGTTATGAGGATCAAAATCTAGTAGTTCTGAGTGGAGGTTATCCTCAGGTAAAAGATTGTTTAAAATTGAGGATAGATATAATCAATTTACTCCTTAGTGGCTTAACTCCTCTGTGGTTCTGAGCAGTCAGACATTCACCAAGTTGGCTTATTTCAGTCACTGTCTTTGCTAGGGATGTGACATTGTGTAGTGTAGAGAGAACAGTAAACATCATAAGATAAAATGGAAAGCTGTGATGCAATAAAGCACGTAAACAGAAGTATTTCATAGCAAGCATATCAGGAGGTAAGTGTAGCCAAAGGTAGCAGCAGCTTTACTGTCTCTGTAATTAAAGCCAAGAACACTCATGTAAATTAAACACAGTATCTTGAATTGATACTGTTCTAAGAATGGAAGTGTGTTGTGCATTCTGGGATGGGCAGGAACAGGGCAAATCTGGGCCAAAACTGGAAGATATGTCTCCCTCATCTAAAGAATTCATTTTATCAATTTGTAATACACCTTTCTGAGATGCTAATCATACCCTATATGACACTATGTAGATTTTTTTTTGAAAATGAAAATGGTAAAATATAAGGTTCATAAATTTTCCAAATTCCCAAAATGTTTAGGCTGACTAAACAGCTAAGTTTTTTGGAGGGAATAATTTGTTTTGAAACTAAAATGTTGAAAAGTTTTGTTTGGAACATGTAGATTTTGTATGGCATTGAATGTAGTGATTCATAATGCTGTCTATATCTGATACTGTTGAAAAGGAAAAAAAAGTGCTAATAAACCCCCCTATTCAAAAAAGCCTTTGAACTCTCAGCCTGCAATGTGTGTGGCTGTTATTTTGATTATTAGGCTGTACAAGTAAGCACATAAACAAGGATGAAGGTTTTTGAATGTCAATTTTGCCACTGGAGGGAGCCCATATTCCATAGATGCTGTAGAAAACGAAAAAAGGATTATAGTTTTAAAAGAAAAAAAAATGCTTCTACAATATAATATATTTTTCCTGGTGTTGACTTTGCAGTATGCAGAATTTCTGCTATACTTATTATAGTGTTCATTTTTATTACTTCATGTAACATAACAATTAAAAGTCAGGAAAGCAGTTGCCTGCTTTGAATATAACTTTTTCCAAAAAAGTGATATTTTGGAAGAAAACTAATCACTGCCTTAGTTTTAACACTGTGATAAGGCAGTGCACAACCAGACCGCAAGATCACTGTAGCTACAAAGCTGGCAGAGCCTTCAACTTGTTTTTGAAGTCTTTGACTATCATTAAGTTCCATTTTTCATAAAAGCAATTATCTTCTAATCTAAATGGACTTACTAGTATGATTTTTATCTTTTGAGACCTCTGACTTTTTAAATATGATCTTGAGTTAATCTGTTCTAAAGCATGGTTCAAATGTCTAGGAAAGTTATCAATGTAGTGCTGTTTGTCATCATTTTATAATCTTGCAGTTGACAGGCAAGAAGCTATTAAAGTTTTCCTCTCCCTCGAGGGTTGTTTGATTTGTCATTCTCCATTTTTGCAGGCTGTGTACTCAAATCAATTTGTGATAGCATTACCAGAAAGCTAAATTCAGTAAAGGGTTCATACTGACATTGTTATTCCATGCCAGAGGCCCAGCAGGCAAAGATAGTGCTATAATTCAGACAACATGATGAAATGAGATCTTGTATCACAAATACTTTAGTGGATGAAGAAACATAAACATTTCCTCTTTTTAAAACAAACATTTCCACTTTTTATTTAAATTAGACGAAGATGTAGGGCATACTGAAGTTGCATCTGCTATTTTTGTTTAACATTTTTAAAGAAAATTCAGCTGAACTGAGGCTTAGGGAGACGGTTGAATTACAACACCTTCTCTCAACACATATTTTAAGCATTTAGATTTACTTTGCCAGGTAGTTTTTATTTCAAATATTTGAAGTAGGTTGAAAGAAAGGCATGCAATGAGCTATATTTATCACAGGAGATACTTTAAAAGTAAATTGCATAAGCCTAAAAGAGTTTTACATTTCTGTAATTAAATTTATATTGATTTGTTGAATATTTTAAAGAATCATTTTTGAGAACATGGGACAGGTCAGAATGTCCTTGCATTTAGCAGTGAGATCATAAACACTAGCAACAGCCTATAGTTAATTTCCTACCTATTTTGCAGTGTCTTAGATAACCAATTTTGAATTTTCAATTAATTATGTAGTATTTTTAATCTTGATATTTGAAATGAAACATCCCTTCTTGATTGTTCTTATTTTTATTTATTATTATTAACTTGTCCTTTTTGTATGTAAATACAATGTGGTCTTGCTATAATTAGGGTCTGTGGCTTTGCGTGTGTGTATTCCACATTGGCAAATGAATTTAGCTTGAGTATTGTACTTTTCTGAATGTGCTACTATAAAACCTGTATTAACCTGAAAGAAGATATAGCAAAGCAAATGCAATAAAATGAAAGCATTGAAGTGTATCAAAGAGATTAAAGATGAATTATTATCTTGTCAAACCCCATTGAAGTGAGGTCACAGATATGTTTTTAATCCTATCATTCTGTAGTGTCAAATCTGAGATTTTTCTTGAAAAGTTTGTTCTGGCAAGTCATAAGCAAATAATTTCATTCATTCTTGATAGTTTGTTCCAACAAACATGCACTGGGTTGAACTGCAAATTTTAATGAAGAAAATTGGCAAAATAAGAGATAAAGAAAAATAAACTGTATCTTAATTAAAACCAGATTAAGTTAGTATAAGTACTGACATGGAGAGCTTCTGAATGTTTCATTGTATTCAAGGTAAACAACGACTTTAGACTGTTCCTTTTCTGTTTGCACAGTTTGAAGTTTTGCTGTTTAGACTGTGCTCTTAAACACAAAAGAATTCCATTTTCAATCAGCTTTCCGACCACTTGTTTCTATCAGGAATATTCATCCTCAGAAGAGCTCTTCAATGAAATTTAAAGTGAAGTAAATGAAGTGTTTGGCTTCTGTAGAGTTCTTTTGATGTAGGCCTTTCAAGCAGTTCAACGAAAGAGGAGTGGGGTTTTTTGTTTGTTTGTTTGTTTTGTTTTTTTTCATTAGAACCAGGTAGAGAAACTGAGCTGTAGAGCTGAAGATAGCCCAAATCAAAAATAGTATTTCTAGAACCCTGATTCAGCTTAATTCATTAGCCTGTATGTGTTGGTCACCAACTTTGCATCCTAATATATTGTGGAAAATCACAAGATAAACTTGCTTAAGGCTGCTAGGTCTTTATATCTCTAAGATCTCATTTCTTTTATTAAAGTAAATCATGTTACTCTATCTCAGTATTGCTTTTGGTCTCCTTTCCTTAGTGGATGTATAGAAAATCCGTACTGGCAGTGTTTTCTCTTTCGTTTATATCCTTGCTACACAAATATTTTATCATAACATCAGTTCCAAATTGAAAAAAGATATGAGATCTGAAAAAGCAGATGGTGTACAAGGAATGGTAATTTTTTAGACAGGAGATGCAGGAGAGGCCTTTCTGACCTTGACCCCAAACTAGATATTCCAGGAGATGTTCCTGATTGAGCTAATGACTGGTTTTTTTCCACCAGAAATTTGATGTAAATTTTTTTCTCTATTTTCCAGAAAAACTCCGTGTAGAGCAAGGAAAAGGATTACCCATGCCAATTCAAAAGAAAGCTCATATCAAATCTCTATTTTTAATGCATGCAGTGTTTCAAAAATTAAATCCTTGCTCAACTCCTCATGTGGTGCCAAATTGAGCTTTCATCTTCTGTGGAGAAAGAGGAGAAAAGTTGAAAGAAAAAAAAAAACAAACCAAAACAGATTTAAGAAACTTTTTATTGCAGAAGAACAGGAAAGGAGAGTACTGTAGGGACTATTTATCCTAAATACCATGATCTCACAGTAAATACATGTTAACTAGTTGAGTCACTTGAACAGAAATATTCTGTCCAGGCTTATGTCCTATCCCCCAAAAAATCTGCTTTCATATTTTTCTTTACAGTTGATAGATCCTTGAGAAATTGTGATCGTATTGCAGAAGACTGAGAATTTTTATCAGATTTTTATCTACCAACTTTTAGTGCTTTCTTCTAGGCCCAGACATTTTTTGCTAGTCCCAAACATTATTTGAAGATAAAGGAAAGATATCCATCCCCTGTTCTCATGATAGTTCTGTGGGGTTTTTTTTCTGTTGTTTCTACTTTGCATGTGTAGTTATGGCATTCAAAAACCAAAAATTCCAAGCATTTATAATTTGAAATATGGGTTTTATAGTTTTTTGTAGTTCCAAATGTTGTTAAATTGATTAGCTTTTTAAAGAAAATTACAAAGGCACCCAGATTTTCTTACTAAAACTAAACAACTATGCATGTCTCATAACAATCCATCCATTTGCACTTCAGCACTTTAGGTTAAATAAGATTGAGCTTGCCTGCACAAGAGAAGAAGCAGAAATGCATTTTCAAAATTCCCCCACTATTTTTGCTGAAGGGACTTTGTGAACCCTATGCATCTGCTAGGTCTAAATGTCATTGCCAAGGTATAAGATGTTTCATTTTTTTTCTCAGAAGATGTGCCTGACACAAGATAACAAGTGGACTTAAAAGCTTTTGGTGCCTTGTGAATTGCAACACTTTTCATGTGACATAAAATTCAGATTTGAGCCCAGTATATTTTTGAGACCTTTTTTAAACACTTGGAATAGTTACAGAAAAAGTATAAATTAATTATCCTAATTTAAATATAATATGTATTTTCTAAAAATTTGCTTAGGCCCTGTACTAAGGGATGTGGTGTGGCAAGCAGATCTCAAAGAGAAATTTGAAATAGAGGAGAATGCAGTGGTTTGTTTGGGATTAAATCTAAATGGTCTGAGATTATTTAATAGACTGTGTAAGTGGCAGGAAATTTTCTTGAAATCATGATGAAAAGATTCTTTGGTTTTGTTGCTGGATATATCAGTGAATATAGCAGTCAGGCTATGAGGCAGATCATAACCTCTGTGTCTGAGTTTTGTAAAAAAAATCTGTCTTCTTCATGGATGAAGCTAAATTAGCATTTGGAAATGTAAGTGTTTTAACTGTTTCTAAGAATAGAAAACATTAAAATAAATTATGTAAAAGTATGGTTGCTTAAACTAGTGTTGAGAATGTGTTGATATGTTTTTTAAATTTCAAGAGGGGAAAAAAGTAAACAAATTAAAAGTTATGTACCAGAAGAACAAAATGGAAACAAATTGTGCAGCCCTCTGCAGGACATATTTCAATGACTAACACCAAAATATTTTAATAGAGTTTGAACCCTTTAGAGAACCAACTGTTATTTACAAGATGACCCTATTAAGTGATAAGAAATGGCTGACTGTTTGGTATCTAGATGATGAAACAAAACAAAGTCGATGTTGCTTAGAGGTTTGGAAAGCTTTATGTGAGCTTTGTGAAAATGAAGTAAGTATTGCATTAAGGAAATTATTATGGTTTTCTATTTTAAAGAAAGAAAACAAATTAAAGTGTGAAATTAAGGTGTTAGATATCTAACTTCATGGATATAAGCCTTCTTCAAAACAATAAACAATAAGATAATAGAAACTTTTAAGCACATGGATTTTTAAAAGGACTGAGGTATAAATGACAGCTATGTGGCTTGCTTGTTAGCAGACTAACAGAGCCTTTCCCTTCCTTTACAAATTATCTGCTTATTCATTTCTTTGGCACTGCAATGCAGATACTTTTTAATAACAATAGCAAAACTAAACAGAGCAAATCTGTTTCCTTAGGTCTTCACAAAGACCACTGTACAGATACCAAAGCAGAAGGGATTTGTCACTGAACAAGCCCTGCCTTTCAATAGCTGGGGCCACCATCTCATCCTTTCACCCACAGAGTGGAGTTTTGCACCTTGCTGTAATCTATGCCCTTCACAGAAATTATGCAGAAGGATGGAGGCTGAAGTCAGTCTGGCCTTCTGTCCACAGACTCATTCAAAATATAATTTTTCCCTCAACAGCACTTAGCTAGGTTTTTGGAACAATTAATTAGAGAGTTGCAATATGTTTTGTGGATAGAAAATGTTAGTATTGCTAAATTACAGTGCATGATTTAACTATGTGGCTATCCTAAAGCATTTATCATATTATATCCTGATAATAATAATATTAATAATAATAATTTGGTTTTATGACATTATTAAGATGTATACTTATTTTGGAAACTTCATTTAGATTACAGCACTTGCTGATCTGGGTCCCATCAGAACAAGACCATTACACAGAGTGTAGCAAATAGTATAGGAGAGAGCTCTGCTATGGACAGAAATGGTTTGACCTTCCTTTTGCTTATCTACTTCAGCTTAGCATTGTGTACTAACATCAGGTTTTGTGCAGTCCCGTGGTGAACTGGATCAGGGAACAGATTTGGTATAAAATGAACAGATCTTTTGTAGTTTCAGGGTTTATAAATTTTCCATTTCATCTGGGCAAGAGATGTGATGAATGTGAGCACCAGAGCAAGGGAGGCAGTAGGGCTTAGTACTGAGAGAGGATGTTAGGAAATGGGGATGTGAGATTGCCTCATTTTACAGAAATGCAGTTTGTTGTTGAATTAATGTGATCGGTTTGCATAGAACCAGAGCAGAGAGGGTAAGTGCAGAAAGTTAAAGAAAGCCCACAGAGTTTCTGTGGAAAAAAATGGTACTTTTTGTTTGGCTTTTCCCTGACTAGTGTTTATTTAAAAGAACTGAAGTAAGTAATGGTAAAGAGGGTTTACTTTCACTGTAAAAATGGTCCATTTATAGAAACATCAAAAAAAGCTTCACCAAAATGGAAACAGTATTAAAGCAGACGCATCGAAGCTTTTTTCACTTCAAACAGTTCAAACTGACTTACTCTAAGGAATCATGTGACTTATTCTTCTGGAAGCACCAATATAATTTTTCTGTGGTTTCTTTGTATTTTCAGGGTGTCCACATGATTAAACTTTGGTGGCTTTCCTCAGAATAAGGTCCTTTTCTCAAAATTCCCCATTACTCCTTCAACCCTTTGCTATCAAAAACACAAAGTAGGAAGTTGGAGCCTTCACAGCCAGGAGTATAGTAACTATGAGGTCCTTTGGGACCCACTATGGGCAGGAGCTTATAATTCCTGTGCTCCTCTGTGGGGTGATTTTGGTCTTGGGGTAGTTTAACCAAGGGTAACAACAATAAGAAATCTTCAAGAAAAGTCCTACTGTGTCATAGCCATGACTCTTGACATGTCAGGAGAATACATTTGCTGGTGCATTTGCTCTTCCCAAGTAGCAGCACAATAAAGAAACATTACAAATGTGAGAATTAAGAATGAAACCACAAAATACATCATTTTTTTTAAATGTGAAAGAAATGCATCTGCATTAAGAAGTATCAGAGGATTTAAAAGTAATTCAATATCTTCTCCCACAGCCCAGTCTTTTTGTTATGTCATTAAGCAGTAAGTAATGGGATTTTTTGCAGGAAAGACATCTTTTATTTTGAAATCAGTGACATAAATCTAACTATATGGATTAGGAAGTCATCCTTATCTACTTACAGTCTAATCTCCTGATGACACATAGTGTGTTCTGTTGGCATTTCTTTAATATTGTAGGAGATGAAGAGCTCATCCGTCACTTCCAGATTACCTTCAATAAGATTTTCAGAATGCGCTTTTAATGAGGCTAATTTTTAATTTAAAAATTGTGTACCATTTCCTGACATGGGTGATGAAAGTCCGATGAAGAAAACCACAAATGCAGCTATTGTAACAAGGGTCTACTTGCTATCTATTATTCCTGTCTTATTCCTCATGCCTAGCACTTAGTCTTCACGTGTCAGAAAAATCTAGGTCTGGAATTCGTGCAGATCTACAAAAGCATGCACATCTAAATAATGAAGAATTATTTATAATGAATCCAATAACAAATATACACAAATATTCATATTTAAGTATTTGAAAAATATGAATGCTTTAATAGCTTTAAAATATAACTTCTTGGCAATAAATACTGTTAATATTTTCCTAATTTTTGGTCTTGTACAATTTTTTTCAATTCTTTTGAAGTGGTTAATATATCACATGTTGTGTGATGTCCCTTGCTGTTCCTGCTGCTGTTGGTTTTTCATTGACTTGTGCATCTTAAACTTTTGAATCTTACCACTGCCATACAGGGCTTTGTTAATAGAGTGAATCAATAGCACAATATATTTGGAGGATTAATCCTTTATTATGGCTCTGAACAGTATGAAAACAGACTAGATAAAGGAGCTGAGGAGAAGGAGATTGTGTTCCTTTTTGTAATTGTTCTCAGTCATCCTCTTTGTAAGTAAAGTATGTTGAGATGATTGTCAAATCCTGTTTTCCTGATGATTTCCATGAAGATCAGGATTAAAGACTGAACATGAAAAGGAATGGTTTACTAAGTTTGGTATTTTTTAGTACTTTGTGGGATTGTCACAAAGTTACTTATAATAAAACAAAATTTGAAAAAATAGATCAGTTTTTCTTATATAAGAAAACAGTGAGAAAAATTTTAATAAATCCTTATTAAAATTAAAACAGTGCTGCATTACTGTAATGGCTACTGAAATATTTTTCAATGTAGAAAGTAAAATCTCTATCTATAACCAATAATTCCTATATGAAGACTATATAACATTAACTCATTTCTGTAATGCTGTTGTGACTAACTAGTCAAGGTTCTGGAGTATTAAATAAGAATAAAAAATAGGCCCCTTCCCTTTTAATTTTGTACTATGTTAATCCATGCTTTTCATTGTAAAACTACTATATTAACTGTGAAGGCAGCAGCAGCTGCAAAGGTAGCAGAAAGCTAGCAATATATACACAAAGATAGCAATAAATGGATCCCTTGTGTTTTCTCATGAGAATGCATTCTGTCACTGGGATAACTCTACATTCAGTCAGTAATAATTTATGAAAATTAACTATTCTGTGTCAAAAGGACTGTATTCATTTAAGTGATAGGTCTTGGCAGGCAGCAAAATGTGGGAGCTTTTTTTATTTTATCTGTGATGCATTTTTTAATCAGCTAAGGAGCAAATTATCCCATCAGATGACTGTCTTGTTAGTGTCACTTTGCATGAGCCAAATGAGAACATTTTGACGTGTTTTAAAACTGATATATTTGTATGTAAAAGGAAGGAAAGTGGAAAAAAATCTCCCAGAAAGAATGAAAAGATGACACCCCAGTTTTCAGAGTATATTACTATATTGCTGGCAAATCTAAATGAAGTTGGGAGTGATAGTATAAATGACTGCACAGAGGCTAATTAGTTTCTTGCTTAGTTTTTACTTAAAGGGCAGCAAACAAAAGCCAGAGCTTTTTGACATTGTGAGATTAGTTTTTGTCCTGTGTTTTGAAGAGTATGGTGGTTACCTTGCTATCTGCAGTATAATGTTGTTTATTATGTAATTATATTTACTTTCCTCCAAGCAGATAAATAAACAAATAAATCAACGTAGTAGCTGATTGGAAATATCCAATCTACATATCACTGAAGAGTTCTTTCATGGATTTTTATGTTGTGTTGGAGAGAAAGAAAGAGGCTCAGACAAAATTATATCACTAACACCTGTATCCTAGCCATATCACTTTAACTTCTCTCATTTGCACTTTTCCATCCTCTGTTTGTTTACATTCGTTAAAATAAATAAGTCTTGGCAGAATACAGAAGTTTGCAACGATAAGCACATCTGTGAACAGCTATAAGGCTATGATAGCCAGATATGGAACCTGTATGCTCTTACTGGAAGCTACTTTCTAGTATTATGTGTGTTTTACGATCTCATATGTTTGTGTTTGATGCAATGAAAGAACCTCAGGAATTAAGGTCACTTCAGACAGTGTCAGAAGTCTGCCCTCCAGGCTGGCCTGCAGGACTGAGAGAGCAGATTTAGAATGGACATGAGGTTCACCTAGCTGAATCCCTTGTGTTCAGACTGAAGAAAGTATAATGAGACCATCTGTTTCAGGAGCTCACTATGCTGGTATTAAGTATCTATGGCTGAGTAGATTCCAAAGTAGTACTTTGCCATGCTTCCATAGTCATTAGAAAGATATTCCTGGTATTAACCCTAGGTCTCTTTGTCAGACATAAATGATAGTTCTTGTCCTACTTCTGTAGACTGATATGTGGAAATGACTCCGACATGAAGAAAGACCTCGTGACATTTCTCTTAAGATTTTATGGTTTTATGTCTTTCTAAAATCATTTGAGTGTTTGCAAATTCTAAAAATCTTAAGTCCTTGAAATTTTCTCAGAAGATCTATTGTAGATCCCTTTTTTAGATAAAAAAGTCCATCAGTAGCCAACAAAGCTGACAAATTTCATTCCAGTTGTCATGAATTCTATGCCCATTGATAAATCCAAAAACCAGGTTTGCCTTTTTTGGAGCAGTGTTACATTACTGATTTACATTCATACACTGCTCACCGTGAAACTGCAGGAACTACTAATTTTTTTGCCATTTGGTACTTGTGCATTTGTCTTCTCCAGATTAACTGCTGTCCTCAAGCACACTTTTCCTGAATGGCTTGTTGATTTCAGGGCACATCTTCAACTTGATAAAACCATTTGGAATTTTGATCTTATTTTCCCTTTACTGATACTACAGGAGAAGTTGCAGTTTCTCCTGTTTTGGAGCTGCTGACACTGCAAATGTATCTTTTTTCTTGTTCCCTTGGTGAGGTTTCCCAGTGAGAGCTGTTTCAAGACACCTTTTTTACAAGACTGCTGGACACTGGCAATTAGCCTTTTGGTGTAATTTCATTTTTCAGCTTTTGCCTTTAGCTCACGTAAGTGTCCTCTATACTTAATTTCCTTAGCTTGAAATTGCTTCTGGTGGAGGATACTGAAGCCTTGCTGAAGTTCCTGACCAAATGCCACAGTACTCATTCAGCTGTTAGCTCTTAGATGCAGAGACGGTTGTTATCCCAAATTAAAGCTGATGAAAGTCAGTCAGTACCACTGTCTCTGCCTCCCTACATATCACATGTAATCTTTAGCACATCTTGCTGAAGCAGTTGTCAGGGCAGTGGAAAAGGTATTTTCACTGAATTAACATCTTGCAGATCAAAGCTTTAATATTAGCAGAGTTTCTACACAATAGGCTGCAAACACTTTATACCATTAGTAGGACATCTAGAGCTCCCTCAGGATTTGCCTCTGGGTTATGAATCACATCTCATTTTCAGACAGGGTTTTTTCTTTGGTGATGAGGATGATGGTTAACATGCTCATGTTCTGCAATTTGCTTTTGGCATTGGCATTACAGTTTATTGTAGAAGAACTCTTATGGATTCATTATAAACCCAGAGAACTAACTTTAAGAGCACTCTTTATGCGGTTTTTATTATTTTTGTTGTCTGAGGAACAAGCAGTGACATTTAATTAGCACTTTAGGGAAAGCTGTTGACTTGAACTATTACAGTTGTTTAATCATAATGGCATCCGAAAAACAATTGCTTAATTTTTGAAGTGTAACCAGTGTTCCTTTTCATGGCACAATAAAGGGACCAGAATTATGATATATAAAGTTGCATGTACTGGCAGTCAAAAGGCAGGAAAAAATAATTCTGACATATGCCAAACTGCATTAATTGGGAATTTTATATAATTAAATTTGTAGAAAGACAAAAAGTTTGAACACTCTCTTAGAAAACATGTCAGAAGGTTGTTGGTAATCAGAGGGGGGAGTAAGATTAAGATTTATTTACTTTATTGTCTGTAGGTTTCTTTGACCAGGGAAGTGCAATAAAAGATATGTTCACTCAATATTGAAAGAAATATATTTATTGGTTTTGGTCTGCTGTGTAATAAGTACTTCAATTTTTACAATATTGAGGTATACATGTTACATACAGGGCAAATATTAGAGCTGGATTTTTTTTTTGCTTGTTTTGCCTTTTTTTTTAACTTCTCTCTTGGCCTGTAAATATATTTTCCCCAATATTTACCAGCTGAAGGAAAAGCTACAGTGCTGTACTTTTTCACTGACATTGCATCAAAATGGTTTCAGCAGCTTTCTTGATTCCCTGCCAGCTGGAGGCAGGCAGCTGCCAGTGCCAGTTCCCCACCCCTCCAGCTGCCTCTAGAGCTGGGCTGAGTTTAGCAGAGGTGTGGTATCATGGATGAGAGAGGCAACTGATGGGGATGGCTTTGCAAATGCCTTCTGTGGTTTTGGAAAGCTGCACAAGAACATTTCGTTCCAAGACTAGCTTTTGCACACCTGGAAAAATTCTGACTAAATGAGCGTGTTCGGCCATTTCTTGTTCTATGTTATATTTGTTCTTTTGTTATGAATCTCATTACAGAGCTGGGTGTGACATTCAGAATGCAGGAGGGAATGTAATATTAATTAACAGTAGAAATGGCTCTTCTGCAAGCTAACTTGGAGCTTTCTAAATGTGCATTTTCTGTAAACAACGATAAAAGGCAATCAGATCTCCAGTTGGAAGGAATGTTGGCCTGGTGTGGTTATGTGTTCTTTAGCAGAGAACATATATTTCGTTCTTGAGCATTTTTAATTTCAATGATAAGTTCTAGTAAAAAGAATTGTAGACTTCTGCCTTAATTGTGACTAGAAATGAGGATATGGGATCAGCAGAAAGGTACTTGTGTGACAGTAGTTCAGAAAATGGGAAGGTGGAAGATTGGTGTTATTTTGATGTGATTTTGGTGAGGGTGTCTCTCATTTTGAAACTGGGGATCAGCTGAGGTTTGCTAAATGAGTCAGTGAAACTGCTAGGTGAAGGACACTCAGGAAATCAAGGCTGGCATGGATTTTGCTGTTTATGTTTGGATAATGTCATTTTTTTTTTTTTTTTTGTGTGTCTGTGTGTGTGTAAGCTGTTCTTTGTAGTTTTATTATTGTGATAGTAACACTGTCCCTCAGAGATATCTTTCTTCCTTCCCCTGCTTTTCTGGCTGTGATGCATCAGCTCCATTCTGTTCATGAGTTGCTATTGTATAGATCTGTGATGTGATTTTTCAAAATCTCCCTTTACTACCAGAAAACTCCTTGTCTGGAAATTTCCATACAGTCCACTGTAGCTACCTGTGCTTCCCCAGCATGTCTCCTCCTGCATCCCCATCTTCCATTCACAGTCTGTCATTCGCCTCATCTTCCCAACACTTCCCGATGCAAACATTAAATGTAGAAATAAACACAGTCTGTAAGGAATGGGAAAACTCTAATTAGGAAATAAAAAACTGGCAGTGGGACATAAGTGAGTAGAAGGAGTGACTGCAGGGAACCTTCTTGCAGATTTGCTCCTTAGCAGCTTTCACCTCAGCATCTTTTTAATATTTCTGTGCTGGTTCATTTGGAGAAATACTGCTGAGATCTGGGTAAGCAGAGGATAAAAAACCATCTGAGGTCAAAAATCACTGGCGTAAGAGGTTTGGAGCTAAGAAGGCAGCATCAAATGATGGAAATAATTGGGTAGTTTCTCTTTAGAAAATGAAGCCCTTCTGTGTGCTTAAAATTTGCAAGAGCCCTCTGCCTGAAAATGTTTGTCTGGCTGCCTGGAACTTGTAGTCTGTAGTTATTAGCTATTGAAACTGAGGTGAACACTGACATTTTAATGAAATGGCTTTTGAAGGCTTATTTTATTTTAATGCATTTCCTAAACATGAAAGGAAACACCTAATGAGCAAATATTATAGAATATCGATCTGTGTTCGGAATGTATTGTGTAAATAACACACAATATTAAGACAAAATTCAATCTTCAAATTTTGAAAAAGAAATATATAAGCCTCAATGTGACCTTAAATATGACACTGCCATCAGTGCCTTTATGATAAATTGGCAAAAGCAATAATCTGTCTCTGAAATCAGATATGGCTGTAGTATCTTTGGAGTTACATTTCTGCTTATGCAGAGGGCTCCATTTAATTCATCAAAAAGGTGGATTTAAAAGCAAAATGTAATCTGTTAAGATGCAAGACCTGGCAAGTTTTGTGTTTCTTCAGTAGTATAAAATCCAGACTGCTTTAGTTGTGGATGGAATTAAACTTTTCCCTAGATATCTGCAATATTACATTTTCAAGAGGCACCAAAAGCTGGCAAGCAGATGAAAGAGGAAAATGTTTTAAAATATTTTACTTTAAAGTACAAAGAGATGCGGCGTGGGGAGGGGTACGTATGTGTGTTGATGTGTTGAATGGCTGCCTGGATATTGTTAACTAGTGTAGTTGGTGAGTACTCATCTCTGTGAGTTTTAGGGATTTAGCCAGGTTTTTAATCTTATGATTTAGTTATGAAAGGGATGAGTGGGCATCTCCAGAGGAAACTTCAGAGCTGTCTCTGGCCTCAGTCAGGAAAGAAACCTGCGACACATGGTTGCACCCAAGAATGTTTTCGTTTGTGTAAAGAAGAAGCTCAGAGGGGTATTCTGCTGAATAAATAAAGACAGTCATTGGGATGGCAAGGACAGCAGTTATGCTACATAAAGATGGTTCTAAAGGTGGGTCAGATGGGGCTGGTGAGACTGGAGTACCCTCCCTGGCTGTGTGGGAACAGATGAACAAGATCAAGGGTCAGTTCAAAATCTAAAAATATATATGGTTTTAATCATATGGTTCAATTTCTATTGAAGTTGGTAAAGAGACTAATTTATCTTGATGTTCTTGACTGAGACAAAACCTCTGGATCAGCTTCCTTAAAATGCATGAGGTATCTGCTACTCCAGATCCTTGATCTGATTTTCTTTTAATCACTTTTTAAGAAGAAGTAGTACTTTTATTGCTGCTTTGATTTGCTACAGGAACCTAATAACAATTTGATATTGGAAGGTTTGTACAAGTGTATTTCAGATCACACAACACTTCAAAATCTGGATTTGTTTTTTCTTAATTATATGTTGTACAGAAAAAGTAAACTAAAATCTTCTAAAATAAGGAGTGCTCTTTTGTGTTCAGACTAATACTTAATATTATTAATTAATTTATGAAGTGGAGACTGGCACAAATCTTTGTTTTCCTTTGGTTTTAACACTACTTATGACAGATAATAAAATAAGAAAACCCGTCTTGCTTTTGAGCATTTATAATGCTTCATTAAAAAAGTGGTTATCTCTCTGTTTTGAAATGGCACCATATTTTTTTTTAACAATATTGATTAATTAGGTTTCTGCTTAAGGATGCATATATAAGGTGGAGGATATCTGGCTGTACACAGCACAAAATACTTCTTGAAGTGAGGCTTGTGTTGAGTGCAGCAGGTCCCTGCCTATACGGCTTGAAAATGTATTTAAATCCCTGTAAGTTCTGAGCCTCACAGAAAAGAAATGCAGGCAGGAGAATGTTCATGTTTTGAAAGTGGGGGAATGACAGAGGCTGGCTTTTTTACAGGCAGGCATCATTGTTTTAAAAAACACCACAACCATGACACAAAGCAAGAGAAGTGTTTTAGGGTAGGTGTCTGAGATTGCTTTCAGCTTCTTGTAGCTAATTCTATCTAATTCAAGAATAAATTACTTTACAATTTCTAACCAAATTTAGAAGGCTGTCTGAATTGGCTCTCATGAGCTGAAAGGTGTGCCTACCTATTTTGTATATGTTAAAGCAACTTAGAATTTCATGGTGTGTGAAAGCATTTGTAGAACATTGCAGTTAAGAAACCATGACATTCAAAAGCTATTTTGTGGTTGATATGTTTTAAATTGTTGGAACTTATTTTAGAACAGGGCTTTTGAAGGCTGTCTGAAGCTACGTGTGTGCATTACTATTTTTTGCACTGACCCTAGTCCTGATAGAAATAGACTTACTCACAAACAGTGGTAAGTCTTTATATTAAATGGCCTAGTCTATTTCTGTTGCCTTAATCTTGTCCTTATGATTTTGTATAAATCTGCTTCTTTCATTGTTATGCATCACACAAAAGGTACTAAAAATATCTAATGTTTTTTTACTGCATACTGAAACAGTGATAATAAGATGAAGAATATTTTGTTTTATGTAACTCCTGCTAGGCTAATATTACTCCTTTAAAATGTCATTTTGTGTCAACACACCCAGCTAAAGCTGTAGGACCTTAAATACCACCCACACAAATAGTCTCTGATTCCTGCTAGCGCTCGTTTTCCTTAAGTATCTATCCAACAGATGGATCACAATTTCCTTGTAAGGCAGAAACAGTTAAAGTAGGATGGAGCCACAGGAACTTTATATTACAATGTAGTTTCAATTCATATTGCTTGCTATCTTCTTGCAGCATAGCAGCTTGAGACACTGCTGATCTTCCCTTTTTAGTAGCCATAAAAATGTTCATACTGTGTTGTGTTTTCCTTTGTCTTAAACCTCTTGCTGGTTTGGAAATTTCATATGAAGGATGATGGTTTGAATAGACATTCTTAAGTTCAGATAAGAATAGGAAAGGGTCATGTTGCTGGACTGAATCTTTTTTTTGGCAGAGAGTTTGTGGAAAAACAGGCGTGCAAGCTTCAAATTTAAATACACACAAGATGTTATGATAATAGTGCATGGAAAAATGGAGAAGAGAGTTGCTACTCTGTCACTTTGATAGGTGCATGCCTGAATAGATATGATACATTTGTATGGAATTTTTGGAATAAAATTTTTAAAAATTTTTTTTCCTTTTCAGGATACCATATATGCAGGCTGCCTGGACTAGCTGCATTCACTTCTCTTTTTAGCCAGCAAAACTGCAAAGTCTTGATGTTGATAATAGCTAGAATGGTCTTAAATACTAGACTGTGAAATAGGTTTTTCATGGGACATGGGAACAAAGCTGATCTGACAAGCATTGCATCATAAATGAAAAGGAAGTCTTGCTTTCTAACCTGTCTCATGGCTCTGTGATTCCTCTGTTTACTTGCCAAAAATAATTTGCTGCTAAATTAACTCCAAAGATTTTGGCAAGCTTTTTTTTTCTGTTGTTTTTTCCTTGTGCAAATTCCCAACATTTTGATCATGATGACTACTGTTCATATGCTGATGGTGTATATTACTGTATCTGCTTTGGGTATTTTAAATAAATTTCAACTTTAACAACATGGAAATAACGCATTTTAGTTAATAATCCTCCACCATGTACTGTTAAAACAGGTTTTAATTAAACATAGATTATTCCACAGCCTGCCACTGTGGGTCTTGTAAGCTAACATTTAATATACACACTAGTTAAATAGACAGGAATTAAATCCAGTTAGATCCATTATGAGTAGTGTCCTCTGCTGAAAATGAGAGGAGAGCTGAACTCTTGATCCTTGATTATGTAAAGGAGGGCAGATTAAACACTGTAGCATGCTCACCTTAGGGGGAAGACACAAAAAGCAGGAATGAAATGCTAAATGCTGAGTTGCATGGGGTTAGAGCTGGGACATGGCCAGCTGGAGAAGTGAAAGAAAGGAACAGAGAAGAAAGCAAGGAAGCTCTGGAATGCAGCCATAAGACAATAAGGATGTGGGAAGAGATTTCAATGGAGAATGATCAAATGATGGGTTAAACATTGCCCCAACATTTTAATGAATATTATGGATTAATGGAGCATGAATAACTGGATCACACAGGGGGTGTGGAGTCCCTGCACACTAATGAGGGATAGAGTATAGCTCCACTGTCATCTGAGAGAGGGGGGGAACCAACACTGCTGAGAGGTTGTGCTTCTGTCATCTTAGTATGGCAAAGAAGACAAGAAAGTCTGTTTCTTGGGGTTTGGTTGTGGGGGGTTTTTTGGTGGTGTTTTTTCTGCTTGGTATTCGTTCCCTCTGCTTTCTGCAAGCTCTTAAGTCTGTGAAAACACCTGAACTTCAGTGCAATTACTCCCCATATGGCTGAAGTGAGCAGCATCCATTTCTTATAAAAATACAGGAATGACCATAGTAAACCAATTGCCTCACTCTCTTAATTTTCAGTAATGCTTGGGACAATAGTTCCACCCCATGAAGTTTTTTGGAAATGTCTTTTCAATAGATTTTGCCTGAAAATAAGTTTTTTTAAGGAACACAAAGGAACAAAATAAGTTTTTTTAAGGAAAGCAAAATTACGGGATAAGGCAAATTCTTCTTGGGGAATAGGAAAATAACACTCAGTATTCCTTGAAGATTAGTTGAAAACCTAGTTGAAAACCTCTGCAGTTTATAAATAACTTTGTATCGTTGGCACTGGGACACCTTGGAGTTCTGCTCCTAGCAGAAAAACATAATCACTGTGGTTCTTCTTTGCTCCATTAAAAGATGCTTGGGGTTGGGATCTGCTGTTCAATGTTGGATGGCCACCAGTGATGTTTATAATGTGCATTTTACATATTTTTGCCTACCACCATCTCATTTTTTTTCATTATTACCCCCTCAATTTCCCTTGGGGAAAGGCAGAAGAAGATGCACAGAAATTAAATGACAGTTAATCCAACTGTACCTTCACAAATGTATTTCTAGGAAAAGTATGTTTGCTTTCTGTTCTACAATTTTATATGGACTTACTCTGCCATCTCCATAGCTCATGAAGTGTAGCTATGCAGTGTCCCACTGTAATAGCCATGCATAATGCATGGTTTTTGCCTTAAAAATTGCCTTGCATTAGAAACAATGCAAAATCACAGACTGCTTTGAGTGGTGTAACAGGGGAGCAAGGGCAAAAAAAAAAGAATCTGTTTGGAATAACTTAGTTTCACAAAATATTTGTTTACAGTATGAATTTTAATAATTAATGTTCGGATTAAAACATTTTCCTTATCTTCTTCTTCCAGCAGTAGGGTCAGCACCTATAGCTACACAGAAGGGAACCAGAAAAGCTTCCAGACGCAAAGCTGACAAACACAGTGCTTCAGCTGCAACCTCAGCATATGCTGCAAAATTACATAGATTACTGCACTAATGGGAATGTATTCAGGTTTTTTTTTTTCTGGCCAGATCACTAGTGTGCTGTTTAAGCTCTCTTTTTCTTCTGAATGTCATTTTTTCCTTTTGGTATTATGGAATGTGTATGCCAAAACCTTTACATACCTTTTAATACAATAGGAATTTTCCTGCTTCTCTTCCTTTTATAAAGCTTGTTTACCTTCAGGAGTCAGATAAGCCGTTTGTGAACTAAAATCTCCTTTCTCTGTAGTGCATCCCTTAGCAGCACTGTTGTCTCTGTTGTTGGTGTTGCAGTATATTCACTCTAAAACTGTGAGTTCTCAAGTGTAGAGACTTGATACGGCTGTGGCGCTATTTTCATTATTCAAACAAATATAAACAGAAGCTGCAGGTGGGCACTGTTTTCTCTTAAAAATGCTTTTCTTAAGCTCTAGGTTTTTAAATCTTTGAAATGCATAGCTTTTTTTTTTTTTTCCTTATTTCAGGACAATAAAATAGGATAAGACTCCTAGATTAACATCTTTTATATCTTATTGACAGGAGGAATAAACCGATGCCTAATAAAGCATTGGAAAAGCTCTTCTTATGGATGAATCTTTTAAAATTTTAAATACACACAAAGGAGCAAGCAAAAGCTTTGAAAGTATTGAATCTTAAAATTTATATTACTTTGTCCTTCATTATTCACACTGATTTAAACATACGATCATGGCAGAGTTGCCGTTAAGTAGACTCCATCGATTTTTTTAAGATGACTTAAGATTGAAGTGGCATGAAAACTGCTTAGAGAAATGCAGAAAGCAGATAATTAGAATAATCTATTTCCCAAGAGAAAAACCTGAAAAATATTTGTGCAAAAATAGAAAGGTCTAAAGATAATTGTGGCAATGGGGAAGAATATGATTATTTCATAGGCACCTACTTCTAAGGGAAGGTTAGTTGAGAACTGAAAATACATTTTAAATTTATTAGTGCACAAAAAAAAAAAAAAAAAGAAAGTCCAAGCCCCCTCTTTCCATAAATGTTTAGATAAAAGAGAATTAACATGTAATGGATACATAGTAAAGCAAAGAAATTACAGTTTGACTTGCTGTGTCGTAACTGAACCATGGTATTGCATTTATACCTGGAATTACTCCACTTTCAGCATCCTAAACTTCAGAAGTAAAAGGGTTAATGAAGAGGAGAGAAATGAGACATTCAGAAACAGATGAGGGACTCATTGCAAAGTGTGGTTAACCCATATTTGTATAGAGATTTGGTGGAAATCTGATAAATTGTTAAGGTAAAAATATGATAAGTCCAAATCTATTTATTCAGTCTTCAGTGAACGAAAAGTATTTCTGTTTGTGAGCAACAAGCACGTTTTTGAAAAACTGAATTTAAGTGATTAGTATTGTGTCATTATTTGGGTGGACTACTGATGTGTGTGTAGGCTTGTAAAATCAAGCTATTACTATTGCTGTGCTAATTAAATAAGGACTTATCGACCATACATCAAAGAACACCTGTAGCCTAGAGAAGGCCTCTGATGGTCTGTGTGCCCCAGCCAGTAAAAATATTTCTTAAAAAGATTTTCACTGTTACCCTTTTTTCTCCCCCAAATCAGAAGCCCTGAAATGAAACAGGGAATGAGAAAACTGCACTTGTAAGAAGATTATTTAATGCCTGCCAAATTTCTATTCTGTCCAGTAGGTTTGTGCTCTTTCTGAAGGCTTATATGTAAGTATCTTTTTAGCATGTATGGATGTTTTAATCTATTTTTATCCTTATGAGACAGGAAAGAGAAGGGTTGTGCAGTGCCAGCAATAGAGCATCACCTTTACCCAGAGGCATAACAGATTCAAAAATGTGTATTCCATCTGGGAGGCCAAATGCATCCATTTGCATAAAAATATTCCTCTGCATATGTGACCACTAACACAATGTACACACAGTACATCTTAACAAAACTTTGATGTGTACAGGCAGTATAGATTCTGATAATTTATGCAAAAAATATTCTAGACAACTGGCTTGCTATGATTCTGTTTAGTGTTTCTGAGGGATTATCTTCACTTTGGTAATGTTATTTTCTCTTGAGGAGTGCTTTTATCGCTTTCAAGCAGAAAGACTGAAATGATAATGCTCCTGTTTCAGTTGGGAAACTGCTTGCTGTCAGGATCTGATGTGGCTTTTACTTGCGCCATAATTACATGAATTCATGACAAGATTGTGAAATCAACAGAAAACTGTTAAGATTTTTAGTGTTTGATGTAGGGAGATATTTGGGTATACCCAGAGTGGGAAACATTCATCTGCTTTCGTATTTAGACCATGCTAAACTATATTGAAATGTGCCTTGGTGAAAAAAACATGTAGGCATTTTGCACCTTCCGAAAGTCATATATGCTAAATTATTGGTCTCAATTTTGATCTCAAAAATAGAGCCTTGGGTATTCTTTGTTTTCTTTAGTGTTTCAGGTTGGTGTGGTTATTGGGTTTTTTGAGGGTTTTATCATCATTATGCAGAGCATCAAATAAAGAAGACAGTGAAATGTATTTACTTGCTATGATGGGCTGTAATGTTAGAGGACAGCTTTTTTTACCTTATTTCAATACATTATAATACATTATAATACATTAGATTTGAAAGACTTCTGTAAGTTTATTGGTATATACTTTGTGGAAAGAAAAAACTGTCAGTCTACTGAAGCTGAGCAATTTTCAGGTGAAGAGAGAAATCAGTGCATGTTTGTAGGGATAATTAGAAGTTGCAGTTGCCACTTGCCCTCAGTAGAGATTTTAAGCACTGGAATAATTTTAAACACGGGCTAATTACTCCCTGCAGCACTGCTGCGAGGCAGATAAGAAATGCCATATTGTACAAGCATGGTAGAGATGATAAATTCAGGCACAAGTGTGTTAAGTGTGTAGGTAAACCAGGATTATCACTCAGTACACTTGAATTCCAGTGAGTTGTGTGCTTGAATAATAACTTTCATCTGAACTAGAAGAATTAGCAAAGGGTTTGCATCACAGAAAAGAGGAAAAAATTCTCCTAATCGTAAGAGAATTTCACATTTTTCCTGTTCAGAATCTTGACATGATCAGGATATTCTGTGGCTTGGGTCATTCACCTATTCTTTTTCATGCATATATATGCATTAAAATGCAATTAGAGATAGACATAAAATTGATGTGGCATATGTAGTTTTGTCCATTTAATTTTATAACAATGTGATCCCAGCACCATTCAAATTTACATTGGCTTAATAAGGACTCTCTCCATTAGGCAGTGGCATTTTGAGCTGAAAGAATCATTTTTAAAATAATAATAATAATAGTAAAAAGAAACCAGAATAAAATGGTAGTCCTGGTGTTAGAGACACTGTATTTGGGGCTTTTATGTCTGAGTTCATGACACATCAGAACAATTATGCTTATTATTGCCCATTACACAAGAAGTAGTATCTTTGTGTAAAGAATCTGTCAGGAACAGCTTAAATCTCCGAACACACTTATTTTTCATCACAGGCAGCTAAATTCTATTTCAGCCAGAGACTGTTCCAGTTGAAGAAACCCAATACCTAGAAATTCCCCCAGGTTAGCCAAAGAATAAGTGTGTAGCTGTGTTTTATTGTTCAGATCAGCACATAGGTTGCATGAATAACCTTAGTGGATTAAAGATAATTATATGCTCTGGGTAAATATGAACAAGTGTAAAGCAAGAGCAGAAGATATACTCTTTAAGAAAAATTTTGTTAGAAGTTCATCTCTTATTTAACAGTTAGAGGTATTAGTTACATAGGTATTGAGTTTAAAATTTTAGTTAGAACTTTTCAGACTTTGAACAGTTTCATAGTTATTTCAGGATAACATTGTAATCTTTCAAAACAAAATTACAAGAAGAATGCAACTTTTGTTGCAAAGAAGTGAATGTGTAAATGGAAGGGTTGGGATTTCTGTTTTAATATCCTCATATAAAATGTATTAAGATAATATATGGAAGTTATGGAAGTCACTCACTTTTTCTGCTATGGTTTTGAAAAGAATAAATCCCCTTTCCACCAGGGAAAATGGCACTGCATTAAATAAGCTGTTGCAACTTGAAATAGAAGATTATTTTATGATATTATTTTTTATATATACTAAATTTACTAGTAATGAATACACCAAGAAGGTAGTGATCCTTAGTCCTGACTAGGATTTTGAGCTTCATAATCGACAAAAAGGACTTAGCTTTCATAGTGATACACTACTTTATTTTTCTCTGAAATTACCAACTGGGCTGGCATTTTTCATGATAAATTTTTGAGCAGTTATGTGGCCACTAATACAGTATCTCTCAAAGGATGAGTGGACCTGAGTGTATCACTGGTTTCACATGATCTCCCTCTTCATTATGAAAAATTATGAGGAAACGATACCTTGGAATAAACAAAACCACAGTTTTTAACGTAAAACTTCAAATTAATTCATAGTTCATAGTTGCAAAATTTTTAGGACACAGTCCCTCAGACTGTGCAACTAACACATAGTTTTTTTTTTTACTCACTTTTGTGTTCATTGGTATATAGACTAGAGTCAATATTTTAATAAATATATGTCGTTCCCACCTACATAATTTTCTGTGTAATAAAGATTGTAGCAGTTCCTGACTTTCTCACATCTAATTGAAGTATTTTGAAGATATTTTAAGATTTCTACCTCTATACTAATCTATAGTTGTACCGCTTCTCCTTTTTCAAATCATCACCTTGGGCTAGTTAAAGCACAATACCCAGGAATTTTTACTTAGGATTTCTTTTTTTTTTTTTTTTAAACTTATGAACAAATCTTCACCACTTTGTATGATAATACAGTGAAAAAAAAGAGAAACAATTTTTACTAACATGAGTGGTCAACATCTGCTTGGCAGTACAGTAAGAGTCTTTTGTGAGCGTGCAAGAATACATAAATACGCATCAACAGATACCTATATATAAATAATTCTGAACAGTGGTCAGGATATCACAGGAAATTGCATTGGCATTTAATAAAGCTTATAAGTGTTTGAGTATTAAAATGCTCTAACACAAAAATGACTTAAACAGTGAGGTAGTGTCCACAGCCTTATGAACACTTAGTTGTATCCTGCTGTTAACTTCATTTTAGATAGGGATCATAGCCATGGTAAGGAAAATGTGTGAGTGATAACCAGTGTTGCTTCCTGGCTGGAAAAATAACCATATGACTCTCAGGTTTATGCTGGAGTATAAGCCTATTCCCCCTTTACCCAAAGGTGAAGGGAAAGAATTCATACTGGGTTTGGAAAGGGCTTTGTATGTATATACTACCTATTTAAAGTCATAATGGTCAGGTCTCTCTGGGAAGTACAAGGAGCTGGTAAGCTTTGCCCTTAAGCAAGTTCACAGTTCTGTCAAGCCAGCTATTTCCCACTACTCTTAGCAAATTTATTCAGTCAGGTTTTGTTTACTCTTTGAATATTAAATTTCAGATAGGGTCTCTTTTCTCTTGATTTTATGCATATACAGACACATAAAATATCCATATGTTTGTTTAGGGACATATATTTATAAAAAATTGTGGGGCACAAGATATTATATGCTGCAGTATGTTAACTAAATGTAGTAATGCTTGGACGTTTCAAAATAGCTTTTAAAAAGTGATATGAAGATGCTGTGCTGGAAAGTGGAAACGTGATTTAATATTCCTGTTTGCTTGTGCCATTAACCTCATTTTTGCATGCTTGATATTTTAGTTCTTGTTGCTCTGAAGTCCTTGCTACATGTCCTGCCTAATGGGACTCTCCTGGTTGGACTAAATTGGTCTTCATTTTGAGAGTTGTGTATTTTGAAGATCTGTAATTTCCTTAGTAGTAAGCTCCATTTTGCTGCAGTGGGAAGAGGACTGAGAGCCTTTGCTTTTCAGTCTAGAGAGTGTGGATATGGGGAATAAGAGGAAACAAAATCACAGCACTGGAATAAGGCCTCACCTGTAGCAATAGCCAGAGCAACACACACCGAGTCCTTCCTAATGTATGTGTTTTCCTGGGAAACCTTGATAGCAGCCTGGTGGAAAAAACCTCCCAAAGCTGTGAAGAAAATCCCTCCTTACTACAGTGTGCACGAAAGATTCCTAATGAAGCTGGAAAGGAGATGGAGAAATTATATCTTGCTAATGTCCAGATTACTGTTCAAATAGGAGACTTCAGCTTAAAATGTTACTTAGCTGTTCAATTTTATCAACTTTCCTTAAATGTCCATTTAGTTTTTTTCCACACACACAGTATTTACTTCATAATGAAGCACACAAACAAACAAACAAACAATAAGATTCTAGCTTTTTATCTGAACAAGGAAAAAGTTATCTTAAAATATTATTTATTTAAAGAATAGTTCATTTAATTGAGCTTTTATTTTTGGAAAGTGCTTTCTCTGTGATTAGTATTGTGTTCAGTATTGCATTTTGCAAGTCAGTCAAAATGGAATTGTTTAAAAGATTTCATTTTTTGCACTCTTGGTTTCTTTTTCTTTATTTTCTTTTTTCTCCTGAATATACTCTTCCAGAAAGACACAAAAGCTTTGCTTTGCATATTTTTATGCATTAACATAATGGCTGATCTGGACCAGTTTTCTGCACGATAAAGAAAAAAGAGCCCAAAACTCTGGCCTTAATTTTACAAATATTGAATAGTGGTATATTCAACTATCTGTGAATAATGATATTCCTGCTGTTCATTACTGTTTTTTTTTAAATATGTATTTTAAAAAAACCACAAACCCCTCACAATATTTCATGCCTAGCTGACTTATTTTTTCTTTGAAATTGTACAAATATTTTTGTGTCATCAGGGTTAATCTAAGGGGACTTAACTTTGCATGGTAATTATTTTATTTATCTGTAATACTGATTTATAGTTAGTTAAATAAAATTCCTCAGTTACTGAGTAGCTTTTATGCTGAAGATCTGTTTGGTGCAGATCCTCTAAAAGTAAATGTGGATATTTTTATCACTAGCTTAGAGGGAACACAATTTCTTTGAAGCTTGAAGGCAGAAATCCCTGCATGACAGAAATGTCTTTAGAGGGAGGAGGGGAGGAGAGGAAATGCCTTCATAAAATCTGAAAAGCACATTCCTGTTCTCTGATAGTAGATGCCATAGCACAATGTTTGCCAGAGTTTAGCTAAGCTGATAAGCACTGTGGAATGGGAAAGAAAAAATGTTAGCAACTCAAGCAAATACTGACTATCAATGATTTAGCCAGCACATTTATAAATAAAGTATTTTACAGGTGTGAGTGGAATTCAAACAAGAACAAACAGTGAATATTTTGGCCAAGTAATGTAATGGCAGATCAACACAGCTGACCTGAAGGTCATTTTAGCATTGAATAACTAGTACTTTACAATCAGATGTTTAATCTGTGACAAGAACAGTGCAGAGTTTGTGTGAGAAAGTGATGACAGTACTGATTTGCAGCATTTTTCCAAGAAAATGTATTGAAAATAAATTTGACTTTTCTACTTGGTAAATTACACAGATTACCAGGTTAAAGCTATTTTATTACACAGAGGAAAAGAATCCTATAGAGAGCTGTCACAGGCTTTAAGAACAAGTAAAAAAAGATATCAATGTATGCATATACATATATATATGTGTGTGTGTATATATATGTATGTATAAAGCTGACATCAGTATACACGTACACACTATTAATTGAGGTTGCCTGTGCCTGGTGCATAACTAGTAATTGGCTAATCAAAAAGATTCTATGCTTCCAGTTCAGTAAAGATTACCTCGATGATAATTACCTTTTATTCTTTTCTTGCTTTGAACAATTTAGTTTTAAATCCAAGGAAAAAAGAAAAAAAAGAAAAGGTGTTGTTGTTTTGTTGTTTTTTTTTTTTCCCCATGAAATTACCAGCAATTCTTAGTTTAGCTAGATAATATCTATATGTCATTAACAAGTCAGAATATAAGAGAGAGTAATTAGGGAAAATAATTAGCACTTTAGAAGATAAAGTCTAAATGAACACTTAGGTACTGCAAAGATCATATTTAGTGCAGAATACCTAACAAATTCCTAGTTATTTAAACCAGTTTTCAAATCCCTTGCTAGGTTAATTCCTATATAATATGGTAGAAGGACGTGGGTTCTATTTTTGGGTTTGCAATCATATTTTAAATGAATCATATTATTCCCCTGTCTCATTTTCCATATTTTTAAGTAGGGATAATAAGATTTATCTGCCTTGGCAATGCATTAAAGACAGTATAAAGCTCCAAATTATTAATTCCTATTAACACACACACATGCACACCTAAACAATGGAGATCTGTCTGTTACTGAACTTGAAGTAAGAATCTGTCTCAGTGTTCCAGAACTAAAATCCTAGTCTTGGAGGAAAAAAAAAGGTTGAAAGCATGGACTTGCACATTTGCACTTATTTGAGAAAGAGTAAATAATTTGAGATAACATTTTTCTGACATGCTGAGGAAACAGAGCACAGAAAGTGTAGTAGCACAGTTATGAGAATCCTTTCTTGGGAAATCTGACCTTCTAAGCAGCTTTGTTACAGGATGAGTCCAATGGGGAAGATCCAGAAGTGTTTCTAAGTCTTGGGTCCTCCTGTAGGCAGCAGCAGCAGCTGCCTTCTGACCCCTCATTTACTCTAGCACGGACACAGGTTAGTGTCCCCTCTAAGTGTCTAGTTCCAATGGGAAGGGAATCCAAGTACTTTACCCAAAGAGATGCTGCAGGTGTGGGCCCAACCTCAGCAGTTCATGAGAACGAGCATTAACACTTGCCAGCAGTTAACAGACAGCCTAGAAAAGTGGCACTTGGGCTGCAATAATTTCCCATGCTTATCTCAGTGATGAGTGTAACAACTAACAGGGGCAACGTAATGCTGTAATAGGATTGTTGAAAAAGTATTTGCAATAATAAGCAGAATAAAGTTTTAGACTTTTTTTTTAATTGTAAAAGCTTACAGAAATAAGATAGAGGGATTACTTTGAATAACATGTGTTTCTGTAATGCTTTGTAACTCAACCATTTCTGTATTGTTCAAATACATGGGAACTGGAAAATGAAAAGGAGGAAAGCCATTAATCAGCTTGCTGATGTGTTTTCCTTATCAGGCTGAAAGAAGTGCTAAGAACAAGCAGGTAGCATACATTATGAAAAACAGATGGATTGTCAGATATGGCTTTGTGAGCTAAATCTGTGCAGTGGGAGAGATTTAACATTACCCTTAATACAAAATTCCCAACTCTATAAATAACATGATAAGAAAATACTCATGTGTGTACAGAGACCTGGTATACACTTCTGAATCTAATGCATGTTTCCCAGCTGACATTAGGCAAGTAACTCAAATCAAAATGATCTCCTGTATCATCAGTGCATATATAGCTCAGCAGTAACCTCTCACTTCTCAGCCAGTTCATTACCCATACAAAAAATATAGTATTTTATCATCCTTTGATGTGCCATGTCATCTGCCTCCAAACAGTTGCTGCTGCTTGCTGTAAGCACCCAGGCAATTTTTCAAGTGGTCCTGAATGTTAGCACAGTAGTGTCTAGTATGAGGAACCCATTATTTCTGTGTTTTAACCACTACCTACTCTTGTGTTGTGTCTTTAAAAACTACTGTAGCAGAAATAATAATTATATTTGTAAACTTATCTTTTTTATTGCAGTTCCTAACGTGACCATTTTTTAGGTCAATTTAATGCTAATAGCTACTTAATATTGTTTTGGGAAATGATTTTGCATTCTAATGATCTTTAGCCTTAATTTGGGATGCAGATAAATCTGAAGTGCAAGAAAGGCATTCTGTCTCAATATAATAACGTAGCTGGGATTTAACTTTTGTCATTGACTTTTCACTTCATAATTTGCACTGATGTTTAAAAAATGCCATGACTGGAATGCAATTCATACAGAGCATCCTCAACTAAATTTGCACTTTTTTAGGCCGTGAATCATTAGGTATTGAAATAAGTAATGACTGCAAAATAGAATTACAAGTTCACTCCAGGTTTGATGTGCAGATCTCTTGAGTCTATTTTCATATGCTGATTTTCAATAAAAGGAAACAACCCTCTTCCACAGGGGGCTGACAAGACTGATTACGTAGCAGCTTTAGGCCATGCAGTGAGATAACTTGCTTTAGATCATACATAGGTGTTTGCTTCATGTGCATTTTGCAACCCACTGTTTGGAAAGAAGCCATCTGTGGATTTGGAGCTTTCTGTTGTGATACCACAAGTAGAGTCTTATGGTTTGCCATGGAATATTGTTTCTGACTGTGCAAACTGATCTCCTTAGGACAGAAAATTCATCTTTATACATCAGAACTAGGGTTGATCTCTAGAGAAGGCCAGCTGTAATAGCCAGTGAATTAAAACAAAGTGCATACTTACAAACTCAAGATGCAAAATGAAGAAATTAAGCCGGTGAATTTGTTGTTATCCTTGCATAGAGATGCTTCTGCAACAGACATGTAGATGGACACAGTTCCGTGGATTGTGAGGCCACTGTAATTAATTATGATGAAGCAATTATGGTGGGTCTTCCACAATAGCCATCTACATGTAGGATAGGTACACTCTTGTATCTTGTTTATCTGAAAAACCTATAAAGTAAAGAAACATTCTACTTAATAATAATAATAATAATAATAATAATAATAATAAAGTTTCATAATGACTGCCCAAGTAAGATTCAGTTCTTTCATTTGTAATAAATTAAAAGGGAGCTGGCTTGAATGAGTTTGATTCAGCACTTACCTTGAATTCCTAAGAGTTCATGTTTTCTTGTTTCAAAGAAAATGTGTACATGAGCACAGCAAAGGTCTGCGCAGAAAAGCCAAGTCATTGTCACTTTGCTGGAAATGGTATTTATGTTAATAATTGCTTTGAACCTGTATAATCTTTTTAACTGTAGTGCTGTGGAAAAATTTTTAGTCACTGATGTTGATGCAAAAAGAGATGCTACTTATTTTTTACTGTGAGCTAGCCTTTGCTGGTTTGTTGCAAACACCAGAAACAGTGATGATATGAAGTTATTTGCAAATCTGCATGTCCTTGGGCCAAATATTTAAACTTCCAAAAGCATTAGACATGCTTATTTAAGTACCCAAGTACTTCATTAAAACCCTGAAGTGATTTTTTCAAATTTTTTGCAATCTGCAGCTAATTTCCAGGTGATCTTGTTATGAGTTGGTGAAATAGTAGACTTGGTTAATAGATAGCATAATGGAAATCAGAATAGGTAATGAATCTTATTCTTACCCTTATCTGTGCCCTCTATGCGCTAGGAATACTTGACAGGGCTGCAGGGGACAAAAATGTTAAATGTAGTTATATCTTCTACCTAGACCTCTTGTATAGCTCAGAGTGTGCTCAGGAGTGCCTTAAACATTGTCTGGGTCTGGTTCCTCACTGCTTGGCCCCTGACATGCAGAAGAAATATGTGAGTGAGTCATCATCTGCTGGGTGCCATTGTGGCATGGTGATGGGAGAAAGAGCTCTGCCAGTCTTTCATGCCTGAGGAATTTTCTTTTTGCCGCTGCCAAAGCTATGGATGTTCTGGTTGGTGCCTTCAGCTAGAGAAGAGTAACCGTAGGCATGAGGGAAAACTTGGTCCCATGTCCAAGCAAACAATTAGTTATAATCTCCACTCTTGAGTACAAGCCAGAAGACGTGAAGACATGCAACAAGCGAGTCTCAGAGCTTATCCTGAGAAAGCACATGGCAGTAAGCTTCCAGGTTCCCACTGATATTAACAGCTGAGCTATAAAAATGACTTTCAGTTTAAATCCAGGCTCCCCTATTGATTTCTAGCTTGATTTTTGCATGAATGTTCTATCTTTCTCTTATCAGCTTCATGCAGCTCTAGTTGGTCTGGCACTTTGTGATGTTCTTGACATTGTTCAAAGAGATGTTAAGTTAAAGCTGAACAGTTTCCTTGACCTGAAGTTTAAACAAGAATTTGACAGTCCTGGAATTTTATTTAATACCCAGAAACATGTCTTTAAAAGTACATGGAAACTGTCCTTTTTCAAGCATTCCAGAGAACTGAATGCTAGCTGTAATTATTTGGGGGCAAATATTAACTGGTCAGTATTTTCATAGGCACTGTTCAACTCAAGAACAAAAATAATTTATGAAGGAGATTTTTATGCTAATCTGGAGCCTGTGGGATGCTTTTCTTCCTCCGCCACCCTAGACTTTTTTTGTTTCACATATATACATGAGTTGATGTGGGTGCCTTTTACACACTATGGTATGAATAAACCTGTAGGTTTCACAGTCATTCTGTCTGGATTATCAAAATTCTGACAGGTTATATAGGGACTGACAATGGTTGGGGATGTTACAGATAGCAGAGAATTATTGATAAGCCTATTATTTTTAGTCATAATTGAAGTGCTTTTCTCCAGGTCACCATAGAAATGTTGCAGTCACCATTATTAGTTCGTGTCCCCTTTTTGTTAACGGTTATTGCACGTTGTCGAACTGACAGCTAAACCTGGCCCTGAACTGAAAACTATAAATAGGAAAATATATTGAGAAAAAGAAAATAAAAGCCTTTAAGACATTTGAAATAGCAACACTGGGAAGTTTTCTGAGCAATGGACTGAGGAAATCACTGCAAATTGGAAAGAACTGGATTGTGCTGTAATGTCTCCTTTCTCTGCAATCACTGTTTTGAGGTGGTATTTGAATGCTCTATAGACTCCTTTCTTATCCTTTGCTCCATGGTAACCTTTTCAGTTAGGAATTTACTGTTAGGAGAATAAGAGTTTTCACTGATCTATTTTCAGGTCTTGTAAATTGTTGCCTTGTGATCATATTTCCTACTGAATAGAGCCAAGGACTTCCATATTCATGGTTGCAAGGTGTCAAATCAGAGGAAGATGTGTATTCAGTTTCAGTGATTGTAAGCAATGCTTTATACTTTTGCAGAGACAAAAAGCTCTTGGGACCTTAATGGTGATATAATTTTTTTAATTTCCCTTGGAATTTAAAAGTAGATTGCCAGGATGCTGAAAGAGGAGCCAGGAATCACACACCTGAGTTAAATGTATGGAGAGTCTTGCTTTGATGAGCAATTTGCTTTTAATTGGCTTTCAAGGGAGCTTTTTGGGGGAGGGAGTAAGGTGTGGATAAAAGTAATGTAAGGATTTCACAACTGTTTACAGCAATTTCTCACCACGCTGTAATCAGATACTGACTGATACTAAGAAATCCAATGCCCTGTTACAATATTGCACAATTTACAAAAGAAAATTATGAGATAACTCTGTGCAAATGAAGTGAACTTATCACACTAAATAACTGCACGCAATTTCTTGTCTGTGAACAACAGCATAATACCTCGGGACATACAAAATAAAAGTGGTAAGTTTTGGGTTTTAATTCTTTTACTTGGATATAAATTTTTGTAGCTGATAATATGACTATCACTATTCATAGGTGCATGTCTGTGCCTACATAGCAGCAAATTCTTCATAATAAAATGATATATTTTTTTTCTATAGTCACAACCATTCACAATTCTGCTTTGGAGAATTTTGTTTGTATGTGTTTGCTGATTTTTAGATGGGCACCTAAAATAAAGTACATAATTAGGGTTAATTCAAGTAACACTGGGTGTAGGTAGTAGGGAATTCTTAAGTAGCTTTTATGTTGTGTAAGAAAGGATCACATGGGTGCAGCTCTTGTGGCAGTTACAGTCTCCAGAGTGTCTTTGCACAAATGAGCAGACTGGGTCCTTAATTGTGCAGAGAGCAGGCGCAGAAAGAGCAGCACTCAGATGATCCCGTTCATTGTATCCCTGTTGCTAAGCAGAAGGGCTTTTGTACCAGTTGGAACGTTTTCAGGCTCTGTGGCTGCATTCCTAGATGAGTTGCAATAATTAAATGTGAAAGCAGTGATTGCCAGCATTGCTTGCCAATTCCAGTTTTACAATAAGGGGCAAAAAACATCTGATCAGCCCCAGACAGAAACAGAAATTTGTTTGACCTGTAATTATGTACCAAACCAATGGTGGTGAGAGTTTAAAGAGACAAAAACATAAATTTCATCTGAAGGTATGGACTGTCTTACTGTTCTGAGAGCAGATATTCCTCTTTGATAGGGAGTGCTCTGGAGGAGGAAATTCCCTTTAAGTGGTTCTCTTTCTACTGGTAAGAGGTGGGTTGGTTTGTTGTTTTGTTTTGGTTTTGTATTTTTAAACCTGTTTCAAGGCTCCTTTAGCTTCTCATTTTGCTTGGCACTGAGTAAATTCTTTTTATGCAAAAGATAAATCTAGGTATTATCCGTAATCCGCTGGTTTTCTAGTTCTGTCATCTCATCAGCATTTCCAGCCACCTCTTCTAAGGGCTGAATAACAAGAAAGAGAACTGAGCTATTTGTTGCTTCTGAGTTGACAGCTGTAGAGATGGAGAAGTGACAGTAATTAACTTTTAGAATTTATGTGAGTGAAAGGGGCCTATACGGTCATTTTCTGTTCTTTTGGATGGACTCAGTGGAAGTAACTCAGGGCTACTGGTGATTGTTGTTGTTAAATTTTGGTGAAAGGTCTGATAATAAAATTGATACCACCCAGATTTAACAGATCTGTTAAAAATGTGGAGTTGTTTGCTTTTTTATTTTGCAAATTTATCAAAAAAGACAAATATGATTCTCCAATGTAAATGGGTTCCCAGGAGAAAAAAGATATAATCAAGTGGACTTTATCTTACGAGATTGTTACTAGAATTTTTATTTATATATTTTGAAATTTATGAAATTTGACAGTTTCTACATTATTTTTCCAATCTTTTGGCCTGTTTACAAGCTTTTGTTTTTCATAAGTAGATGACCAAGAAAACAAATGAGCTATCCTTCATCCTTATTAACTCCCAATTCAGAGTAAGAAGTAGTTGGGATTTAAATTTCTCCCACCATGAAATAAGTCTTATCTTTCTGAAACTGGTGGCTTTGCAGAAATGGCTTTTCTTCCTGCTGTAAAAAAACTTTGCATTAAAGTTTCCAGACAGCTTTTGTGAATGTAGATAAATTTTCTTCTCCTATGGATAAGACAAAAAAAAGCCCACAAAACAAAAAACAACAAAGTTCAAGCCATAATTCAGTACTGGCACTGGAGACTTGCCTTGAAATACTAAGAATTCTCAGTGTGAAAGCCATGTTTTTCTCTATGCTTTCACAAAAGCCTATATAAAAGTAATTTGTGAGGTCTCTAATATCCACTTTCCTTTTACAGGTCTGGTATTATAAGTTGTAGGGCAAATAGGAAAATGTGAAGTCTACAGTTGTCCTTTTTCTCTAATTTTAGCTTTACTGTTTGTATAGCTAGAATCATAGGGCTCTGACAGTTTGACAGACTTTGCCAAGTAAAAATTTTTTGGGGACTTGCATTGGGCATGGTAGTCAGGGAGCAGGTATCAAAACAATAGATGGTAACTTTGATGAATGGTATAAGAAAAATTCCTACTTATTATTCCTTTGTTTGGTAGTAAAGAAAGCTCCTATTCAAACCTACTACTTTGAATTTAGCAGTAGCATTAAGTTATTTCCTCTTAATAGCTAGCTAATTTTTCACCTGATTGATTTTTGCTGAACCATTACCTTTCACTGGTAGCTGTCATTGCCACAAATTCTGCTCATTTTAATTATGGCTTATATAAAGAATTACTTTTTTATCTTCATTCAAGCTGCAAGTCACATTTTATCATGTAAACAAAACAATTAAAAATGCATAGAGAGAAATAGCTGTGAATAATGTGCCTCTATAAATGGCTTACATAAGACAGAATGGTATATAATGCTGTCTCTAAATGTGCTGCCCCCCATTTTGCTGCTGTTCTGTTACCTCACTGTAGAGTAAATGCACAATGTGTCATTAGTTATTTAGTTTTCTGTGTTTCTGTGCTAACATTTTGCTATACAATAGCTCCCCTTTATTTTGCTCTTGGCGCTCATTGGTGCTGATCCTTACATGGGAGCAAGGACCTTGTCAGGGGGATATTCAGGCTGCCCACTCAGTCCTGGTGCTTTAGAAGTGAGCAAAGATTAAGCTGCCCTCATACATCCTGCACGTGGGTCAGTGTTGGCACAACAGAGCTACTGTGTGCTGAAAGCAGTACCAGCTATTTTGCAATAGCTCCTCTATCCTGCCAGGTCCTGTTACTGCCTTAACAAGCACTGCAAGGCAAACAAGTCTTGAATCTGAGATATTTCATAAGTTTAGTAGGTGGGGGGCTTTTGAAACTCACCTTGGGAAACAAATATTCGTGAAGAGTTGCTTCATAAATACATTCATGATGAATATTCATCTGCTGTACAGAGGAGTTTCTGACTGGGATTTAACTTGTATGCACGAAGTAGGACAAATTTTCTACCACAGGCAATTACAATAATTTAAAGCAAGACATGATGAGAATAAAGTGTAGAAAGAGCAGTTGTAGTTGCCTTAATGATTCTGTTTCGTCTAAAAATGTTTGATTTAATTTCCAAGAACATCTGCCATATTCAGTTTTAATCCATTAGACTTATCCATTTTTAAGGATAATTCAGGTTGGAACGGACCTCAAGAAATCTCTAGTCCAACCTCTGTCTGAAGCAGAGAGAGGTTGAAAAGACAGAAAGCTGTGAGATCTGACTGGGCTGCTCAGAGCTTTTAGACCTTGAAAATGTCCAAGGATGAACACCACACATATTTATTTTGAATATTTGTTTTCCTTAACTAAGGAAAACATTTAATCTTATGCTGAAACTGAATGAGACATTGAGGTTATTGTAGGATGAATCTGAATCAGTTTTCAGGAGCACAGTACTAAATCCCAGCATGTAGTGTCATCCTGGTTTTAGTGGGAGGCAGCCTAATTCCCAGCAGAGAGGGGAGGGTTCCCTTGCTGCTCTTGCAGGCAAAAGTGTGAATTGTGGGCACCTGTCATCAAAAAATAACTCATGTTGACAGTAGTCTATTTTATTATGATTTTGTTGTATTTTTGTGTCAGTTCCCAATGGAATATCTCCCCTTATTGTTAGTGGGAGTTATGCAGTTGAAACATACAGCAAGTGTTCATCTCAGTATATATCTAAGTGAATTTTGATACTTTCAGCACTTCCACAAAGTGAGATAGTGAAAATAAAGGATTTGTGGGCAAAAAACTTCAGCATTTCTGTTCCGATTTCCTTTTATGGCAACTGATCTGTCACAGCATTATGGGGAGAAAAGTTTACTGGGGATAGATAGCTACTTAGGCCAGAATACCGCCAAATTTTTGCAGGAAATAGATATGATTTATATCATATCTATTAGATATGATATATAATTAGATATGATTTTTTCCATCCCAGCTGTGCTTTCAGAGAAGTAATTATTCTGTTCAGCAATGATGTGAGTCAGAAAAATGAAAAGGCAGATTTTTCTGCCTTTAGGAAAACTGTGGCATAGAGTGTTTGTGTTAACTCACAATTTTCTTGCTCAATATTAACAAAACTCTAATCACCTTCATCAAAGTCATGCCTTGTGCTGTGATTCCAGTCCTACAAGTGGCTGTTCTGACACTTACATGCACACCATGGTCACAATATAAAAACTATGGTTGTGGAAATGCACCTACTCTCTTCCTCTGTTCCCATTCCTACACAGGCATATTCTTCCCTAATTTATTAAATGTCATGGGAAGCTCTGATCTGTGACATTCAAGGGGACAGTTTGGAGTTTCACAAGGGTTAGAAATGGGAGATAACTTGGCTATAGGCAGATGAATTGTTATTCCATTTCACTTTTCAATTATGGAGAAGAAATCTAAATTTAAATGTGTTATCCTGCACGCATAACTTCTGTTGACTCAACCAAATTTATATATTGTCTAGAGAAAATTGGAACTTATGCCTCCTGGACAATTAGCAAGATGTTATGCCACCTTTTTGATCCTGAATAATTCACACGTTACTTAGAGTTCCAGTCTCTCACACCATTGTTGCTCACTGGTTAGTACTGGTTACTCACTAGTAAAGGCTTACTTCTGGTTTTAGTTTTCCTTCCACATTTCAGCCACATAAGTTAAAATAGAGCAAAATCTATTAGATCTAGTAGAATACACATGGATGTGACATGAACTTGAATTGACCACAGGCAAACAGCCCTTGTGGTTAGAAAGTGATTTTTTAATCATCATTTTTAAAGTATTGAAATGTGATTAATGCTAAATAAAATGTTAAAATATTATCAACAGTGACATTTATCTCAAGGCTGTATGATATTACTTGTGTTATTTTGTCCTCGGATACTTGCAGTTGCACTTAATTTTGTGAACATGAGCATATAATATTAAAGACACAAGTGACTTTTTAAAAGAGTTTACCTTTAAAAGAGTTAGCTAGAGTTATATTTTCAGGCAAGAAGATAAGAGTGTGGACTTTCCACACTGATTGAATTAACTGACTCTCTGTCAGGATAGCATGTGAGGTACTAAGCAAAGAGGGTTTGCTGTGTTTTCTCAAAAACACCCTCTGGGTGAAGAACCTTTTTGAAATATCCAATCTGAGCCTTCACTGACATAGCATCATGGCAGTCCTGTCATGAAATGGCCCTGTCACTGGCCACCAGAGAGAAGAGATCTGTACCTGCTGCTCTGCTTCCACTTGTGAGGATGCTGTAGACAGATATTAGGTCTTTCCTCAGTTTCCTCTTCTCCAGGCTTAACAAGGCAAGTGACCTTATCCAGTCATCATATGGCTTCCTCTCCAGACCCTTCACCAACATTGTAGCCCTCCTTTTAGACACTCTCTAATAGCCTTGTATCTTTCTTATATTGTGGTGCCCAAATCTGCACACAGGACTTGAGGGGAGACCTCACCAATGCAAAGTAGGTTGGGACAACCCACTTTGATTTGGTTAAGAGAGCATCCTTGAGAGAGAGAGGGAGAGTGATACCAGCCTAATTAATAATCATAAGCTTAACTAATTCAAAGTTAACTTTATTTTGCCTTCATTGTTTAATGAGATATGGAGTGTAACTACCAAAGCAATAAGTACTGCAAAATATTATGTGTATTTCCATAAGAACAGCTTTCTTAGGTATGGCTGTAATTCCTTGTGTTCTTTATTTGTCTGTATTGCATACAAAACCTAATATGTTCACTGAGTCAGGCCAGACAGGATATATAAACAGTACTCCATCTCTGACAACTACATTTGTAGCTTCAAGTGCTTTGCATTATTTATTTGAAAGTGTCTGTTGCTGAAACATTGTCTTTGACTGCATGATTTTAAAGTGACAGGAGGTCTACAAGTTTGGGTCCATTTAGTGAAAAGTGAAAGCTCCTTCCTATAAATTTTGAGCTGCAACAATAGGAAACAGTGTCAGAAATGATACTGTATCAAGTTCTGTATGAAAGTGGTAATTGAGTCTTATAAACAAATGGTTGCATGGCTGTGTGTGCTTCCACTTTAATTTCTCACCACTGACATTTATATAGTGAGCATCTAACATGTTTATGCCATCCTTGGTTGTTTAGGCAATATAAAGGACTCATAAGAAAAGGATTGACATCTAATATTTGTAAATTAAAACACAGGATTCTGTACTCTGAATAAAATTGCCTTGAATGTGTAATACAGATTATGCCATGTGTTATTTAATGAGAGGCTCCAGAAGATGATTTGAGACCCAGATTTCAAAAGCCTTGCAGATTCTGTAAGTTTGGTTTTTCGGGATTTATACTTGTATTAGATTTCTTAAGGAGTCCTACCAGAATGTCAAGAACTGTAGAAAGATAAAAAAGTCTTCAGACAGTTCCTCTCTGGATCCTGCACTGAGTTCTCCTGGTAGGAAGAGGAATGTCTGGTGGTGGTTCCTGATTCTGTATATGAATTCTATATTAGCTGGATAACAGTTGAGAAAATCACTACACTAGAGTAGGAAATGTGAAATACTTCCATGAAAGATTCCCTAAAAATTCCTATGGTCTGGGTCTTATTGAAATTTCATGGCTTTTGATACTTTTTATGAGCATAAAGTGTAAGAACACTTTTACTCACAATAAGTAAAATTGTTTACAATTCTCTCAGTATTTCACTGAGACCATTCAGAAGAAAGCTCATGATCCTTAGTTGCACAAAATACGGATTTCAGAACCTACAAGAAAAACTCGTTGTTGCCTCAGAAGAATTTCTTAGTATTAGTTTGAATCAGTAAAACAGGTAATGAAAGGCCTGTATATTTAATCTAAAATAATTGTGTTTAAAAATGCTTGGAAAGCCTTTCTACTTGTTTCATAACGGAAAAGCTAAATGTTTTGTTTGGAAAGTGTCAGAATGTTTTTTTAACTTAAGTGTAGTGATTTATTTTGATGTTTTTAGAGCAATTTCCAGTTTTCATTTAAAAAAATAGTATTTTGGGCGGTTTTAGTTTGGTTTTTTTTTGACATTTTAAAGTGATTTCTGTCATTTAGAAGTCATACAGTATGGAAAATAAACTCTTAATCGTAGCAGAACAGGTAGATCATTATGCTATAGAAATATGGTGAATACTTCCAAAGCAGAATATAAGAAAGGGACAAGCCTTTCAAATTGTACAAATCTTTATCTTTCTATATTTATTTTATGTGTGTTTAGGGTATAAGTATAGTCCCTCATAAAATACAGCAGAATACTTCTTTATTGATAATATTTAAACACATGTGCAAGATAAAGAGAGCAATTTCAGAGTACTCCTACATCACTTAATTGAATGGCTCTTTATTAAATAAATGTAGTAAAATGCAATTTCTAGCAATGCCAAGGTGATCACAGATGTGGGGGTAAAGAGGAAGGCTTAGGAGAAAATAATGGCATGGTAAATTAAGGATAAATAATGTCTGAGTGCAATATTGTTGAAATTGTTGGACTAAATACTTTCCAAATAGGACAGTATGAATAAATAGGAGCAGTAAAGCTTGAGAATGGAGGAAAACATGATTAAAATTTTAGGTACTATTTTCTGTGTAAACTTACCCATTTATTTCAAGTCCTGTTATGTCAGCCAAAAAAATCCTTATTCAGGATTGTGCTGGAAAACTTCAGTGATATGAGTGTGCTGACCTTAGATTACTGGCAGGGTTTCCTGGAATATCCAATCTAAATAATTATCTAACAATTCTACTAGCTGTATTTCAAATATTATTTTATCTGGAACTTGAAAATAGGATAATGAAGTTACTTTGTCCCAAATCCTGGATTTAGCATAATTCAAGTCCACTAAGCTTCCATGACTTTTAAAACCAAGTTTTATAGTGCAGCTATAATATGGTTACAAAATGCAGGTATCATTGGTCTGAGTTCTGTTGGAAGTGGAGATTTTGTTTATCTACAGTTTGAGATATAAGTCTATCCACTTTTGCATTAACGACTTTTTTGTTTGGTTTCTTATCTTCAGTGTATGTGCATATGATATGTAGCACTATTTGAAAATATGTATAACTTACTACAGAAATTAAAGACTTCATATTGATTCAATAGGAAAAATATGCAGAATTTAGAACCTTCCCTGGGGTCCTGTCCTATTCCCGTTTAGACTGACAGATACCTTCCTCTTTCTCTCTGTTAAAATAGGCTCAGGGTCACAATAAAAATTTGAGAATACTGAAGGGCTTTTCTCTTCTCTTTAAAATTACTTCCACAGCACCTTAAAATGTCCTTGATGTTTAAGTGATTTTTCTGTGCAGATGAGAATTGCTGCTCCTAATAGCTGATAGTTTTGATAAAAAAGAGCAAGTTACCATTCAGTTATAACACACCAAATACAGACTTCTGTTTCTATTTTTAATGTTAAGAAATACTCCACAGATATCCAAAGATAGGAGACAAGTTAAGGAACAAGCAGGAATGAAATAAAAGAAAAATATAAATAAACCATGGAATCTAATATCAGGATCCCAGATGTCACACACTGATGACTATTTTATGGCCTAAATAATAAAACAATTTTTTCTCCCAACTGGATTGCAGGGTGAGCAATATATGTAAGACTTGTTATTATATCTGCTTGTTGATTGTTTTTTCTGTTTTTTTCTTTCTTCATTCTACTTCATGGTAGTTGAAGCCCTAGGGATGCTTTGAATATCCCGTGGAAATACTGTCTCCAGCTACCATGAGAGAAAAGCAAATTTAAAACTCTGCATTCCTAACATTAACCTAAATGGGGCTTAGACAATGTGGTTATCAAGTTAGTTGATTCAATGCATACCATACAAAAATTTCCTCATACAAACCAAGTTATCAGGCCTGAAGATAATGAGCAATAGCAACGTTTAAATGTCCTTCAGTCTTTTGGGAAGATGTAGATTAAGAAAAAAAGAAAGTGGAATTATTTTATGTATTAAAAGTCATCTTGTACTTGGGCTTCTCAGTGCTGTTGTCTGGAAGTAGCAATTTTCTATGAAGTTGTTTACTGTAAACCTGAAAATGAGAGGGTGCATTTGGCTTGTGTGGAGGGGATGGGGGGGTAGAGGGGTTGCTTCTCTGAGAAGCTGCTAGAAGCTTACCCTGTGTTCACTAGACCCAGCTTCCCCTGGGGGAAAACTGATCAGGAGCAACAGCAGCCAGAGAGAGGAGTGAGAATATGTGAGAGAAACAGCTCTGCAGACATCAAGGTCAGTGAAGAAGAAAGGGAAGGAGATGCTCCCAGGTGAGACTATGTGAGAGAAACAGCTCTGCAGACATCAAGGTCAGTGAAGAAAAAAGGGAAGGAGATGCTCCCAGGCTTAGGAGCAGGGATTCACCTACATCTTGTGACGAAGAGTGTGAGGAGGAAGGACTGGCAGAGATAGGGTGTGCTGAACTGACCACAGCTTCCATTCCCTCTCTCTGTGTGCCACTAGGGGTGGAGGAGGTGGAGAAAGTTTGGAGTAAAGTTAAACATGAGAAGGTGTTTTACAATTTGGTTTTATTTCTCATTATTCTGTTCTGGTTTGATTGGTAATAAATTAATTTCCCTGACTCAAATCCATTTCATCCATGAGAGTATCTGGTGAATTATCTCTCCCTGTCCTTATTTTGACCCACAAGCCTTTCACTGTATTTTCTCTCCCCTTTTAGCTGAGGAGGGGAGTGATAGAGCAGCTTTGGTGGCATCTGGCATCCTGCCACAGTGGGTAAGTCAAGTCCTCCTGATCATGCCTTGATCATTGTAGGGCTTTTCTGTACTCATCAAAGTTGGGGGTAAAGTCAAAGCACAGCATGTCCAGCATTGTTATCCCTAACATACAGTTTAGGGAAGAGCAACAGGGGATAAGGAGAGGTCAGATGGGAAAAGAAAAAAATTATAACTGTGAAGAAACTGTAGAAAATCCTGCATCTCTTCCCTACTGAGCAAAGGAGGTAAAGTAACGGTGCTGCAAGTCCCCTCATTGCAAGTTTTTTTTATATTGCATGTCTGATTAATTTCATTTTAAAGTTATCAAAGGGATGAAGCTACAGCTGGTAGGGAAGACTTTGCTAAGGGCTTGATAAATTCATCCTCAAGCTAATTCTTGCAGCTTGGTGGAAAACATATTGCCGTTCCTGAGACTTTGAGACTCACTTGTGGTTCTTGTGGTTTATCAGTCCACAGCTCTCTGCCTCTTGGGAAACAAGTGGATCCAGTTAATGTGACTTGTATTTGTCAGCTGAGCAGTCTCCACTTTTCACACTAATTAAGTTTTATGGGTTAAAAAACCAGATACTTTGAATTCAAGCAAAGCAGAAATTTACAGCCTTGATTGCCAAATTTGGAAAAAATCTGTGGCATGAAGTAAATTAATCAGGGTAGCCTTAATTTTTTTCCTGAGGTGAAATAGTATCATTTGTGCTGCTTAGGATTGTTAAGGCAAATCTTGGCCTTAGACCCAGGGGAGCAATACTGCTGGCAGACACCCCTTTCTGGGGTGCTAGACCTCACAGTGAGAGCCTGAAGCCAGTTGTGTAAGGGATGTGCTCTCCCTGTCCCACGCTGCTCTGAGCAGCAGGCATAGTAAGCATTTCTCATCAATTTACAAGGGATGAGAGTTCCCCTGCCTTCCCCTTTTGGCACTTGTAACCTGTCTTGTGTTGCTTATCAGAGGATGCATAACCTTTCCCTTTCGCTGACTTCTCTCAGATTATTACTGTATCTCGTTAGTCCATTTCTCTGGCGTCCCTCTTCTCAGCTTTTCAAGAATGCTATCAGTCTTCTAAAATCAATAAGAGGATCGATTGTACAACTGTTCTCTTAATTTTACAGTCTGTACCACATCCATAGCTTTCCATAGAAATCGTGCAGGGTATGAATAACCCAGGCATCAAACTTGTCATTAATTGAGCCTTGAAACTCCATAATATTTGTTAGTTGCATACCTGTATCCATTCATATGAAACAGCTTTTTCTAATGTGAGGAGCCGGTTTCTGGTGCCATTATTCACCTTGCCTTGTGTCTCTTAATGGTGAGAGCTAACAAAGTAGATCTGTTTCAGAGTTCTGAGTAACATGCCAGAATTTAGTTTCAAAAGAAATAGTCTATATAGATGTGATAAAATCATCGACTTTCAGTTTTCATAAGTTATAATATCTAGAGAAAACTCCTTTTGGATGCCTGGAGTGCAGCAGTTTGAAGTACAGCTCAGGGAGCCAGGGCAACAACTCACCTGTTGTCTGAGGATCAAAACACCCAAATTAATATTCTTCTTCAAGCTGACCCTTTCACACAGAGAGACTCCTTTAACAATTAATTGATGTTATGCATTTCCTCTCTGTTCGTATTTGAAATATATTCTGTAGTGGAGGATAGATGGTAATCCTTATGTGCTTTATTTTTCCACTTCATAGAAGTGTATTAAACCCATTCCTGATATTCTTGAAGCATCGAGGTATTTTGCTGTTTTGGACCTGTTGCTAAATGCCAGGTAGCTTAAAAAGGCAGAAATTAAGAAAGGAGTTTTTCCAAATACTGGAGAAAATAATACATGCTAATGCATCTAAAGAAATTGTGGGCCATAACCTGTGTGCATTTGAGGATAATCACTCTTTTTTTTCTTCAAAAAAATGCAAAGCTCAGTTAAAAGTTCTGCTTGTTGGAGATTCAAAAGTAATAATACACAGAATTTAATTTACATTTTACAGTTACTTTTGGAGTTAGTTTTAAAAATATGACAGAGTAAACAAAGCTTCATTTGAAAAAAAAAAGACAAATTAGACTATTTTCTGGTAATGAATGTCAGCAAAGTATAGCCTGATTCCTTGTGATAGGGGTAAATATATTTGCACTAATGTGCTTAAAAGGCAACTATTAGTTTTTAATGAATGTAAGAGATTTAGTTTTTTAGCAGAGCTACTAAAATAATAATCATACATAAAGGAGTACTTCACACAAGCTCAGGAAATTATATTCAGAGATTTAGCTAGGGAATTTGGTTCTGGTTTGAAAGATAACATTCATTTCTACATGCAAAAAATTGTTTAGTTCATTAGCATACTTTTATTCTGCAGACACTGAAAAGCATTAATGCCCCCCAAATTACTTAGATGTAACTTAGTTTTATGAGTTATCAAGCACTAAAGATATAAATAGCCTTGTTATTCTCTGGTAGCTGTTGCAGTACTGTTCCAGAACACCACTACTGCACAATAGGAGGCATTTTAAATGGTAGTTTTTTCCTCACATTAGTGTACCAGATAAGCTTGATTCTGAGATAATACACTGGCTGAAAGTGGACCTATGGTTTCAAGGCATCTGGTGAAGTGCAGTCTGTCACATTAAAGCATTAAAATATGTCTAATGGGCAGGCAGTGTGTTTTTTGAAATGAGACTTTTGTTTCATAATCTAATGCGGTACCATTGGAAGATTAGTGACATCGTTTTATCAACTAAGAAAAGTGGTCAGACCAAAATGTTTTACCTTCATGTTTGATACAGATTTCCCTTGCTCATATCTATGAATAGATGAGGATGTGTATGTCCCTAAAATATAGTGCCATTGGTGCTGGAAAACGATGGAGTTGAAGTTATGAAAGTCTGTTTGAGGAAGCAGACATCTGGGCTGTTTCCTGTAGAAACGCAGCTGGGTGTCACCAACAGGTTTTAACAGTAGCAGTCATATGGCTACACATGCATTGCACTTTGGGAATTTCTCATAATTTAAATCAATCTCTTTCCATTCTCCAAAGAAACTCATGACAAGCTCTGTAGGCTATAGCATTATATCAGACAGCAGGGATAAGTGTAGCGCATTATCTTCAGCATAGATTATTGCTGTCACCACAAAGCACTCTTTATTCCCTGCAAAGCACTGGTCTCTCCTCTCTGGTGACCAGTCATAGGACCCAAGGGAATGGCCTGGAGTTGTGTCAGGGAGGTTTAGGTTGGATATCAGGAAAATGTTCTTCATCCAGAGGGTGGTTGGGCACTGGAACAGGCTCCCCAGGGAAGTGGTCACAGCACCAAGACTGACAGAATTTAAGAAGCACTTGGACAGTGTTCTCAGGCATATGGTGTGACTCTTGGGGATGTCCTATGCAGGCCTAGGAGCTGGACTTTGATGATCCTTGTGGGTCTCTTCCAATTCAGAATATTCTGTGGAATTCATAAACTTGGCTGAATTAGGCACTAAGAAATCCACTCTGAACTTCAGGTTAGCTCTGCTTGACTGTTGCTTGAAACTTTTGATTAATCGGGGCGAGTGTATCAGATAAAAAGTAGAAACTAGAGAAACAGTGTTAAAAATAATTGCCATGCTCTGAAAAGCTGATTTCAGGGAACTCAGTGGCAACTTTGTAATTGAGAAATTTATGCTAAGAGTGATATTTTTTTGTCTCTACTTAATTTATGTAAAAACCAAAATCAACCTAGTTCTGGAAAAATATGCTCTACAGAACTGCTAGCTGTTAATACCCAAACTGTACTAAATGATAATACTCTTCTGCCAGACTGATAAGCACCTGTACAAAAGATATAGATTGCCAGCTAAATTAGTCTGGTAATCCTGATAAGTCCATAGTGAGGTCTATAACATCTGCTAGGGGCAAAAATGTATTCTGTAAGACTTGCCTACCATCTATATTTTCAGTCTATGCATGTCAATCAAATTATTTTGGGAATGGCTTTAGCTTCTCAGATATAGAAAATGGCCTTGAAAAATTCCTTCAAATCCATGTTCTATATCTAACTTTTGTCAGGGTAAAAGATAATTCTTCCTAGGTTGTGGCTTTGAAGCTGACTGGGGCTTTCACGGTGGCCCCAGACTGGAAGGGAAATTTAAAGTGTTTGATCTAATCCTTCTATCCTTCTCTCTCTTTTTTTTTTT